>CALNXK010000012.1:2170000-2240000 GCA_942486035.1 Porites lobata | reverse complement strand
AATACATTTACCATAAAATAATTACATCGGTTGAACAAACAGATTGTGTGGGTACCCTGTGACTTAACCCACTAAGTGTTGGTTCGTCTCATGAAAAGTTAGAAGTTTGGCCTAGGCCCTGGATGGCATTTAACAAATCCGTTCAAAATGAATATTAACTAACCTCCAGATATTCAGATCCGATATTATAAGTCGCGGGCATCCATCCTCCCGTTCCCCCTGTATATCTTAATCGTGCGTAGGATGGGTAGTAGTATGTTGTGCGATAAGGCCACGAGGAGCTGGTCACACTTCTTGTAGAGGAGGCTGTCAGTTGATTCCCAGATACACTGCGGACGCTCACTTCGTTCTCTGACAAAGAAATAAACTTACGACAGTGAGACATTTTTAGAGACTTTCAAAGAAGTTGTTATAAAAAAAGAAAATAATATGCACTTTATTTGATTGTCAATGTATTTAGCACGAAAGTACTGACTAGGGACACTTTATTTCTGTCGCCTACTGGAGACCGGACCGCCATTTTACGTGGCCATCCGAACCACGCTAATGATCCAGCCATTGCAGGGCAAAGGCAGTACCTTGAATATTAAATCCTCTTTTAAGCGCCCCCCTCCTCTCAAATTAGCCCCTTCCCTCTATTAAGCGCCCCTTTGCAGGAGAAGAAAGTTAATAAGGCCCCCCTCCTCCCCTCCCTTAGTTATTCTTCACTAATAAATGATTTAAAATATTCAAATATCAATCACGACTCTAAAACTTCGTGTGGACTAATCCGGGATAGTTTATTTACCAGCTGGAAGTTCAGATTTGATTCTGATCCTCGGCTGCATGACCTAAAACTTCTTGTACTTAAGCTTTTCCACTTTGTATTCTAGTTCTTTATCAACAACTGATACCATCGTCAGGAGCAGGTTCCCTCCTGCCATCGTCATTTCTAAATTGAAGAAGCCCCCCTCTCAAATACCCCCCCTCCCTCAAATGAGCTTGAAATAAATAAGCCCTCCGAGGGGCTTAATAGAGGATTTACGGGTACCTTCATTTCTCAGTTATTTTAAGACCCTGAGTTTTTAATCTCGTACCCAGATCTCTTGTTGACGAAGCCGAAGGGCAGATCTGGTCAATCTGATTTGTACAAGTGATCGCCTGTCAGGAATGTGACAGGCGATGAAATAGCGCATGTACGAAATAAATCCTCAATTTTAGACGTGTTTAACAACGAATTGATAGAGGCGTGAAGGTTTCTTTCACAGAACGTGGTTATACGCATATGTTAAGTATGAACCGACTAATTTGCTGTTGTTTTTCTTTTTACCATCAAATTCAAAGCGACAGCTAGTTAGTTTAAAATTTAATTATCATAGCGCGCCTTCAAAGCTCAAAGCAGTACGCGTCACTTTTACGCGAGAATATTTTAACTCTTTTCAGAAGTCTTAATTTTGATACTGAGAGAGAGTTTCAAAAAGTCTTTGTAGATGAGATAAAAACGGTTTTTCAAGTTATACTGAGACATCCATACATACATACGTTCATACATACATAACCTTTATTTAAACTCGAATAATAGTGTAGTTACACTATATATATATATATATATATATATATATATATATAATATATATATATATATATATATTTTTTCTTATATATATATATATATATATATATAGCGCTTTTGATCATATTTGCATGGAAAAGTTATTAATCATTATTGCCAACGAGCCATCCGAGCGAAGACGCTCGGATGGCGAGGCGGCAGCAGAATAGAGCCGCGCAAGACTGGGCAATAGGCAGAAAAATTCTCGATCGAGCTGAAAAAAGTGTAACCTAATGTAATGTAGATTCCCCTGAGACCAAGTGATTAGTTGTGAACCAATCAAAAGGCAGTACCTGGCGCACGGGCTCAAGTTGAATAACACAAAATTTCACACACTTCCTGCCGTCGCGACTTCCTGTCAGGGGCACCCAACCACAATTTTCGGAAGACGATTTGAGATCTAGAATTTTCGGAACATTTGTTGTAAAATTTCTTGCTTGCCTGCCTCTCCTAGGATTTTCGAACATCTAAAAAATGGTATAATTGCCTACTTTTATCGGATTTTTACCCTAAAAAGGTCACCTAGAATTTTCAGGAGCCTTTTTTCTGGCTCTAATTTTCGAAAAGGTAAGTTTTGATCCCTATAATTTTCGGATGACTAGACTTTCAGCTAGGAAATCCGAACAGATGAAAAATTTTTAGGGGATAAAAATACGCCTATATCTACCGTTTAAATACTAAAATACGTTTAACAATGCTATGTTTAAGTGGTTTTGATCTATATTCTCGTTGGGTGCCCTGTTCCTGTGTTTATTTACCTAATTTTCTTCGTTAAACCCGGCCACCGCAGTCAAGAGACATGAGCACTTGATATATTCTATTAATTTTAGGGTCCATAATGTTAAATTTTAACGAAGAGAAGTTTGTAAAACAGCAAAAGTGTTCTATGTGCAGCAAGCAATATTCTCACCACTAAAAAGGATCAGATTACACTAGGAGATAAGGAAAGCTTGACACGAAGAATGCAGTCGCTTCTGTTGGAAAATCTGGTGTTGGGGAAAAAATCTAACCAGCAAACAAAAACAATGAGAACAAAAACGAATTACAAGCCTAAAGCGAACGACAAAGGAAAAGAAAACAACGCCATTTTTTTCGAAACGTGGCCGAGTTCAGTATAAAAATAATGAACTAAAATTAAATACCGACGTGCCGTACATCGCATGTCCTTGGAAACATTTCAGATGGCCCAGCGAATCATTTTAAGTTTCAATCCGATAACAAGAAGACTCGGGAAATTTGAAAGGAGGTTTAAATGATTAAACTGTGCAAATATTTATCAAAAATGTGAAACCGAACCGACAGTAGATTTGTAGCTGGACTTAATAATATTCCCGATCGCTTCCTCTGCAAAGCTCGGCTTTATTCTTTCCAAGCACTTCACAATTTTACATAGCAGGTTTGTAAAGCCACCATACTGAATCTGAGAACCTTTGAAGAAAATAATCCTTGCAACAGGAAGGGACTAAGAAACGGTCAAATGGGAAAAAAAGGAATTTTATTCCTAAGCAAAATACGCATGATTTGCTCGTTGGCACTCTATCGATAGGTATACCTAGTTATAGCTAATAGCTTCGACAGAAACCTACTCCTTCAGTGAAACTATTTATTTGAACAGAACTGAAGACTTTGCAACGAATGAACTGCACACGCCATAGTGCCCGCAGGAGACAACACTGACGTCATTCGCTCACAACCTAGCCAATCAAAAAAATTGAATTTTCTTACTTGACCAGATCTCGCCTTCGGCGTCGTAAACTAGAGATCTGGGTACGGGATTATGATTATTGGTCCGGCTCCGGGAATCAAACACTCGACCTCTCGCTCTCCAATCAAGCGCTCTACCGACTGAGCTAATCCTGCCGCGGAGTTATATTGGATTGTGTACTCTTAAATGTGTCTCATACTTTGCCAGCTAAAAGTATGAGTTTCCCCCTTGGGATTATGGTCTTCTTTGGAGTCTAACGACCGTCATATCATATGTTATTTTATTGAATTGAAACAAAAAATCAACACACCACCTGCCTCGATTAGCCTTGCTATTTGCAGGTGGTGTGATATTTGTATATTTAATGTAAGAAATAAAGATGTTGTTGTTGTTGTTGTTGTAATGCGTAAAATGGCACTACTCGACTGTGCGATCAATGAAAAATGTTGCAGTTTTGACGGCCGGCCGGGTTATTTGACAGCTCAAGAGTCCCCACCCCCAGGAATTTGCCATCCAAGGCAAAAAAAAAGCTAATGCTTTGGGGTCAGCCGGGGGGGGGGGGCTGGGCGCAGCTGGAATTGACTGATGTATGGATTTGTATGGAAAACTATGCAAGCGTGACTGAGTGGCAAAAGTTGTTTTTCTCATCCAAATGCTTCTAACTTTCGGCTGCTGTGGTAATCGCTACTTTTGAGATATAAGGCCGAAAATTCCGGCTCAGGTTTAATATGCTCTTTCAGCCCGTGCTAACAACATTTTTCAAAAGTGAACTGTTTTCGTGTTTAATTTACCGAAAGTTGATCACGTGTGCACATGCATGAGCAAATTAAAGAGCCTATTGAATTGTAAAAACGAAAAAGAAAAAAACATTTATTTATGTATATTGCTTTACAATGGATCAGTTACAAACTGCTGTTATTTTTGTCCCCCGTTACTTATAATAACTCACAGTCTCTTCGAGTTAATTTGTTATGTATGGATTTTATAAGGTCTGAGAACAGATTAAATATATCGGTTACCATTACGGGCGATTGCTTCGGGCTTTTAGCTAGCGAGAAATATACATTGAAAGACCACATTTCTAATACTAAACTAGAAAAAGGCGATCATTATTACATCCAAACACGGCACAAGGATCTTTTTTTCCATTAAAATCTTATTCTAGGAAAACTTTTAAAAAAATGTCCCGAAAAGCGCTCGAAAATACGAAGGAAATGTGCTCATGCCCCCTGGGCATCCTATAATACTCCTTAAATCGAATTAATTCAATATGCCCGCCGTATCGGTAAAAAAGTCTATTTGATGAAGTATTCAAGGCATGTACGAGCTTAGCGTACGGAAACCATGAAGGTTACATGTTGCATAGAGCAAGTTATAATCTCAAAAATGATTCTTTGCTGCTTCAGCGTAGCTTGTCAATGTTTTGAAATGTAGGAGTAGCAACTTCCGTTCGTAAACTTCGTTTCAATAATTTCCGAAAACGTTCCTTATCGTAACGTTGCTGTGTATACAAGAACAAAACGTTTAAAAAGGTAAATAGCATAAAGGGGCTGTGTCACGGCAGTCCAGTTCATTTTGTTAAATTTTGCCAGTTACTCGCCCTCAATCGCTATGGAACTTAAAGTAAGCAAAGAAATTACATGTAAATGACAAAATCAAAGATCCGTGACAAACAAATATGTCTCCTGAGCATTATTTTTGAAGTTGCAGGCAGCAGGGATCATTTTTGAAAAACTGTTAGGCTGAACAGTTTTCAAAACCCCAACTTCAATCCGTTTCAACCTTCTTCAGTTTAGCCCATCCGTGGCATCTGTTCTTTCTGTTATAACAGATGTTGTTTGTTATGTTGTTTCTGTACCTTCCTTTAAAGTTTTAAGCGGTTATATTTCGGTTTCTCTTAATTTAACGGGCATTTTGTAATTTCCTAATTTGGCTAAATTTCGCCGTGACACAGCTCCGTTAAGAAAGGACATGGCCTCCACGCAGACGTCTTTTGGGGTTCCTTCGTAAAGGACGTCTGTAGGCAGGCTAGAAAGGACATGGATACTACAGTTTAGTGTCGCATGTCCACCTTAATGGTAACGCGTTTAAGAAAAGGGACTGAATCATGATTTCAGTTTTTTATATTACGTATTTCTAGCGTCGCATGTCCGGCAGCACGTATATTTTCTTACAATGGGAATAATGATACCTGCGGCGTGTATTGAAAGCCAGCATTGTCTGACATTCATGGTCATATTTTCCGCCTGGGTTGGCGAACTCACTTCACTCAGCCGGTTTTAGTTTAGCTTATTTGTGTTTTACTCGATTTTACAGTTTACTTATTCTGTTTTTTGAGGGCTTGTCCTAGGGTCTCTTAGCATTCAGCAAAAATGAGAAATAAGTATTTTTTTAGCAATGGATTGTTTTTTAGCGATGGATTGAATTTCAAAAGTCTTTGCCGTCATATAACGATTTCCTAAGGTGCTTGTCTTTCCGCATTTTTGCAGCAGCCACAGACGTTCAAATGCAAATAATCTTCAACAGGTGCGTATGCACTGCTGACAAAAGTGAACTCGCAAAGGCACGGCATATTATTTCTTTTGGTTTGGTTTATTTTATTACAATTACTTTTTACAATGCCGAAAAGAACTAGATGAATAGAACTAGATGACAAATGAGGGAAGGTTAACGAATTACTCTCAGTGCTAACACAAAGTTTCAACAACTTCTCATTTCTGCTTTTTAAAATCTGCCATTCCAGTAACGCCAAAAAACAGTCCTGGCTGTTCTCAAAACTGACTCGTACCATTTATGGATAGTTAACCGACCGGCTAGTTTTGACATGCAGATGGAAAGAAAAAGAAAGCGCTCTTAGCTTGGTTGGAGGGCGATGAAAAAAAAAATCTTTTTTCCACCTTAGCAGGTTGTTTTCGAGGTTTAACCACCTCCAACTAAAACTCCAGCTAAGCAGATTTTGTCGGATTTCAGATAATTTACCCAACACTAGTTCATTTGCATTGTTGACGTCAAGAAAAGTTGTTTGCGGCGTGGCCAGAATGTTTAAAACAAGGATAATATAGTTGTAAGTGGTACAGTGCTAATATATTATCAAGTGATAATATATTAGTTGTTTGCGGCGTAGCCAGAATGTTTAAAACAAGGATAATATTTGTAAGTGGTACAGTGCTAATATATTATCAAGTGACATTCATCCTGCCTCCTTCTTAAGATATCGAACTCTTTTCCCGAATCTTTCCATTGAAACAGGAAACTGAGGAAGATAATGAGTAATTAGGAAAAGTAATAAAACGTCGGCAAAATTTTAAAATTGCCAATGCAAACAGCCGATAGTTCTGATAAAATCACAAGCTCTGATAAAACATGGCCAAAGAGAAAGATCTTCTTTTACCAGTTTTACCGTCCTTTCTATCAGTAGAAATGACAGTGTCTGATAGCAGCTAAATTATTCAGCTGCAATACGTTTATAGAAAGCAAGGAATTGCACCTTATTTGGACAGAAATGTGTTTTTTTTCATTCTACTTAGGGCCGACTTGTTTTTGAAAACACGGTTGCGGAATTAATTATTCGCGTCTTTTTCTATCATTTTCAGTAAAATAGCAATTAATGTGTATACTATTGTTCTACTAGAAAAACAGCTGGAATGCGGTGAATGTAACGGCCAACACCAGCAAAGTGCGAATTTTCAGCGTATTTTATGTGTAAAAATCTCAAGTTTCATTTCTAGTATTGGAAACAAAGGAAAGTTTGTGGCAAGTTTACCATAATCCTTCAACTGTTTACGTTACAATGCAAACATGCTTGCTTGCATCGTAACGTTATGTATTTTTACTAAGCCTGTAACAAGATTGTATTAATATTAGATGGTACCGTTTGTTTTTCTAAGAGGTCATTTATACTACAGAGTATACATTACAGGGAAACTAGGAAACCGAATATTTCAACGAGCTCAATACGAGCCCTACGTGAGTGTTTACCGTATCAAATAGCACTAAATAGTGGAACTTTTTTTTTTCCGGTGTTAATTTATGAATAGGGATATGCCGAGGCGTGTAAGGCGGAAAAATCAGGTTTCTTGTTTGTTGATATTACCTGTTTTCCCTCCAAAGGCTTTCGTCTCGCCACTGAATGATCCATGCTCAAATGCTACTGAAATCCTTCCTCCTCCTCCACCTCCTCCTTTACCACTACCCATGCCACCTGAAGCATACACTCTCCCGTTTCCATCGATTTCAAAGCAGTCTATTGAGACACCACCACCGCTACCGCCTCCATCATTAGAATTCTGCTTGGCGCGTTCTCCATTCGCTTGCACAGTGCCATCGATTACGAGTTTACGGGCGGAAATTTTAAGAAAACCTCCTCCTTTCCCACTAGTACTGGAGCTACCCCCTCCTGAGCTCCCAGGCTGCGTAACTGCAAAGGCGGTACCATATGCTTCAGCCTGGGATGCTGTGAGTGGCGTGTTAGAAGCAGCTCCAGATCTACCACCGTAACTTCCTCCTGAGCCGCCAAGGTTTCCAGTTACACCTGCGCCAGGATTAGAACTACTGTCCTTGTTGTAATCAAGGGTTAGAATGGTACCTTCTTGAATATCGAACGTCTGTGTCACATTGAAAAAGTGTTCCGTAGAGCTTGAGGTTGTCTCTAAGAAAACTTCAGTGTTAATCGTCAGATTTGTGTAAGAGTGAATGCCTGGTGCAAATTTACACGGCGAAGTTATTGGACTGCTCCCACAGTGGGGTAACGCTGATTGTCCGAAATAAGACGATTGTAGCAAAATTGCTAGTGCAAGAAAGCTTCGCGCCAGTCGTCTGCCTCTAATAATGTAGACCATTGTCGTGCGAAGCTAGATCTGAGAAGTGTTTTTAATCGATGCGATTGCATCGAAACATTTTGAAGAACTTGTGAAGTGTCCCAGTATCGATAAAATGATCAATATCAGTTTTCCTTGATCCTTGACTTCAACTCAAGTTTGTGAAACTCAAACGCGCCGCGTTTCAGCGGGTTAAAGCTGCTACACTTGACTTACTCGAAGTCTAAAGGAAGCCAAATGATTATCCAGGCGTATCATTTATTACGTGGGATGTTTTTTTTCCTGTTGACTATTTTCCAATTACCCATAATACACTCTGTTTGCACCCCAAATTTTGCATAACTTATTGTCTTAAAATGCTCTTGGGAAAATGCAATACTTCCAGGAGCATTTAAAAACAATGGTTTATGCAAAATTTGGGGGGCAAACAGAGTGTATTATGGGCAATTGGAAAATAGAGAATGATTCCGTGCTTGGATAATTTGCGTGACAACTATTGTGATGATAAAAGACCTTCAGGGAACACTTGACCTTCTGGCACACACGGTTGATTCCACACGTTCAAACTTCTGCATTAATGGGATACATATAGCCTTTTGTGTCAAAGTAAATAACAGACTAGATAAAAACAATAGGACAATGAGAATACTTCACGTTACAGGAGTACCCAACGGATCCGCTCCTCAGCTTAGAATGTGCTGGCTGGTAACTAAATAATGGATGAGAAACTCTAGCTGGGAATTTGTCGAAACGTGTTTCTTGCTGTGGTTGACCCTTTTAATAGCCCTTATGCATGTTTACGTCACACAAGCAAATTTCACCACCAAGCCTCGTTTTGAAATTAAAAATAAGCGAAGTTTCACAGAAATGAATTCCCAAGGCAGTAGAGTTGAAAAGAATACCCACGCACAAAAAGTGCAAATGCAAAAAATTTTGTTCACAAACGAGGCTTGTTGGTGAAATTTACTCGTCTGACGTAATCATGCATAGGGGCTATTCAGATGCTCGCTGGAAAAAAAATTCCACTTCCGGCGTTACGCAAGGTAAACCATCGATCGGTTGCAGAAATCGAACGTGATTAATTGATGTGTTGACACTTAAATTATAATACGGCCATTTTGTTCTATAATTACTCTGGAGATACAGTAAGAGACGTCCCCAGGAGAGGAGTATTTTCTATGCATTATATTTACAAAGGGTAAGACAAAACCAACATTTTCCTTTTTAAAACAATCCGTGTCATGTTTCACCCAAAGTCAATTTTCGGAAAATGTCTGTTCGATTTGAGACCTAGAATTTTCGGAGCATTTTTTGTAAAATTTCTTGCTTGCCTACCTCTCCTAGGATTTTCGAACCTCTAAAAATTGGTATAACTGCGGATTTTTACGCTAAAAAGCTCACCTAGAATTTTCGGGAGCCTTTTTTCTGGCTGAAATTTTCGAAAACGTAAGTTTTGATCCCTATAATTTTCGGATCTTTAGACTTTCAGCTAGGAAATCCGAACAGATGAAAAATTTTTAGGGGATAAAAATATCCTATATCTACCGTTTAAATACCAAAATACGTTTAACAGTGCTATTTTTAAGTGTTTTTGAACTATATTCTCGTTGGGTGCCCCTAATCCAGGTTTAGCGCGTGAAAAGTTGCACAAGTACGGTGGAACCCCGCCTTACGGCCACTTCCGTAATACGGTCACCTCGTTATTACGGCCACTTTTTCTTTAGCCACCGGCAAAACGGCCATACATTTTCTTGTAAAAAAAAAACCCTCGCTAATACGGTCACCCGTTAATACGGCCAATTTTTCTGTGGCCCATTGGTCACCGCATTAACGAGGTTCCACTGTACTTAAATCCTGGTACAAAGGTGGAGACCCAGAACAAGGATTTCGGCGCTATATCACAGACGGACTTAACCAGAAGTTTAGTTCTGTCTGTGGCACAGGCTACAGCAAGCCCTCCGGAAACTCTGGCGTCTTGCCCTGCCACTTTCCCAAACGACCATTTGTAAAAACTTATCCTGTGGGAACAATATTGCGGATCGCAGGGCGCCCATACAAACTAATGCTAATTACGAATTTATAAGTTCCTTTCGAATTTTTAAATGTATGGAAATTTCGGTAGGGTACGGTCAGCAATACTTAATAACAATACTTTGAGCGTTCCTGCATTGTAAATTTAGCTACGTACGTAATTCATGTTGTGAACATTTCCGTAGTAGAGAACAACCAGAATATCTTGTTGTCATAGTCCGGCCTAATTAATAAAATTGTTTTCATATAGCTTTCTTGTTATATTGTTTTCAAGGCTAAACAGTGACACCTAGAAGTGGTTCCCAGCAGCTTTTTGGAGCATCTCCTTCAGGTACGGATAACCACTGTTTTATTTTGGACTTTGAGTGATAAATGGAGATAAAAAACTTACAAAGGAGTAGAAGTAAGCTGCTCCAGCGAGTTTAGAGGCACTCCCTGACCTATACCTCGGGAACATTTCAACAACAATCTGTATTTCTATTCTCTTTCTTTGCCCTTAATGCTAGATTATTAGTTGACTATAGAGTTAGAGTACTGGCTGTCTAGAATATAACCATAGCGGATAGTAGCCTGACATTCGCGCTTGAAATCACCTCCACGTATGCTTGCTAATGACAGCAGGCAATCAAACCCGAGCGGTTGCTAGAAAGTTAAGCTAGCATGTCGAAGTCACATCGGTAATATAAACAGCTTCATTTGCGTTCTAGAAGGACACTTGAATTGATTGGATGTTTTTGTTAATTCGAATGTCTCGAAAAACATCGGGAATCGTCACACATCACATGGGATATGTTTACGGGGTAACCGGTCATTTCGCCCCGGTTACTTAGCCCCCTATCTTCGAGTCATTTAGCGCGATTCAAATGTGATATACTATAAGCCATCAACCAAAACAAGAACGCTTCAAATATAACATTCCGCGTTCTAGAATAGGGGGCTGAATAACGGGACGAAATGACTTGGTGGCGAGATGACCGGTAACCGTTTACGGTCTTTACTTTGATTCAACAATTATTTAGACTCACCTCAGCAAAGGCTGGTTTTGTAAAATATTCAGGCGTTATTAATCACAGGATGGCATGGAGCGCTCCATCATTAGGTGTATACTGTAAACTGTGTCTTTCAAGCCCTTGGCCTATACACCCTCGTAAGGGGTTTTAGGAGGGCTTTTTAAAGGGAGGGGCATATATCCGAGGGGGCTTTATGACCGGACTCTTCTTCGAAACAAGCTATGGCAGTGCTGATCAAAATACGTTTTGCATTTACTGGTGTTAATAATTAGGCTTTAAAACATCATAATAAATCAAATAAATTTCAATGCAAGCTAGAGGGAGGCTTATATTTCTTTGCGTGCTTGCAATCGGGTACATCCGTGGTTTGTTGTTTACAGTTAGATAGGTCTATAACTGGGGGGCTAATGAGTGTGTATGGATGGGGTGGGTTGGGGGGGGTGCTTATAAGCGGCAGTTTACGGTACGCGAGCTTGAGCACAAGATTTGCAGAAGATGCAATGACCCGGGGGGGGGGGTACTTCCTTCTAAGAGGCTAATGGAGATGTGCCGCTAAATGGGGCCGCATTTTCACGACTGGATTGACTATAATGGGGTCGCATTTTCAATAGAGTTACTAGAATTGGGTCGCACATTTTCGGTTTTTTGGGGTAAGACACTTCTTTGTATTCACGGTTAGCAAACGTACCAGAATGTTTATACTGAAGATGACGAGTAAAGTGTTCTTCATTCAATCTAAAAAATGGGTTAATTCATAAAAGTAGAAAGTGACTAAGTTGGGATCGCGAAAATTACATATTTGCCCAAAAGTGACTAAGTTGGGGTCTATAATTGGCCACAGAATAAATTATAATGGGGTAGGGGCTCTGAGAGGCCAGCGGCACATACCCAGAGAAAATTAACACAAGAGCCCTCCCGCCCCCCCTCAGGTGCAATGATTACCGGCAAACGGCGAATGGGGAAGCAAAAGAAAATAACGTCTATCTTCCTCTCCGTTCTTATGTACTTATAAACTTCATGAGAGGCATTTGAGCATTTCTGCGATGAGATAGCGTATTTACCGAGGTTAGGATGAGCAGTTCAGGTAAAGATGCGAAGTACGTAAGTTTAGTGCATTATGAAAACCTTACGGTGCATGTGATTGGTACATTTACTGGGTCCCGAATCCACCACAAACCTCCCCCACTAAACATTCCCTCTTGATCCGCCACTGATATTTCACTGATATTGATAATAGGGAAAAAGTTTACATATATACATTATACAATATATTGGATTTATTTAAAGAAGGACAGCGAAATCAAAGTTCGTTGTTGGAGACATTAGCTTTAAACTAAGAGGAGCTGGTGTTTGATCTGACAGACCTAGGGCTTCTTTCCACTGTATCAATTTACTGTACTATGCAAATTATAGCTTTGTCGATTTAATTCGAAAATTTTGATAACAGAAACCAGGGGGATTCCAGTGTTTCTTCTGTATATTACATACAACACACTGAAAACAAAATTTCTAAGCAACCCCCCCTCCCCACGCGTTCTAAGAAAGCTAAACAAATTTACATGTATCTTTTAATGGTCAAATATTTGATGAGATGATATAGTTAAAGCGCTGGTGCTGAGGTACTTCACTTGTTCTTCAAAAGTTTCAATGCACATCGATTGAAAACAGTCCTCATAGCCTGCTTTGCAGGAATTGAGCTCGTTGCCAATGGTGTGCGTCATTGGAGGCAATCAACTTGCGCGGAGCGTTCTTACGCTAGCAGTTTTGCTACAATTGTCTTATTTTGGACAGTCAGCGTTACCCTCCTGTGGGAGCAATCCAATAACTTCGCCGTGTAAATTTGCTCCGGGTGTTCACTCCTACAAAAGCCTGACCATAAACACTGAAGTTTTCCTAGAGACTACCTCAAGCTCTACGCAGCATTTCTTCAATGTGTCGCAGACGTTCGATATTCAAGAAGGTACCATTCTAACCCTTGATTACAACAAGGACAGTAGTTCTAATCCTGGCACAGGTGTAACTGGAAACCCTGGCAGCTCTGGAGGAAGTTACGGTGGTAGAGCTGGAGCTGCTTCTAACACGCCGCTCAGAGCATCCCAGGCTGAAGCATATGGTACTGCCTTTGCAGTCGTGCAGCCCGGAAGCTCAGGAGGGGGTAGCTCCAGTACTCGTGGAAAAGGAGGAGGTTTTCTCAAAATCAACGCCCGTAAACTTATAATCGATGGCATAGTGCTAGCGAATGGGGAACGCGCCAAGCAGAATTCTAATAATGGAGGCGGTAGCGGTGGTGGTGTCTCAATAAACTGCTTTGAAATCGATGGAAACGGGAGAGTGTATGCTTCAGGTGGCATGGGTAGTGGTAAAGGAGGAGGTGGTGGAGGAGGAAGGATTTCAGTAGCATTTGAGCATGGGTCATTCAATGGTGAGGCAAAAGCATATGGAGGAAAAACAGGTAACATACAGGAGGGAACCTTTTCCACCTTTTACAACCTGGCATATTTCCTTTGTGTGTACGTGTGTGTGTCTGTTTTTTTTTATAAATATGTCGGCAAGTTCCGCTATTACCGTTACCCCTATCACGTACGGTTTGTATTGAGCTTAATGAAATATTCGCCTCCCGAGGCTTACATCGTGTAATTTATACTCCTCCGTGAAATTACTTGATAAGCAATCAAGTTACACCATTTAATATCGATAATCTTTCCTTTCTCACTACATAACAATTGGAGGATAATAGCAACTTTTCAAACTTACTTTTTTTATTAACTTGAAGCATTAGTTTTTCACTTTTAAAATGCATGCAACACACCCATTTCACAATGTTGTCCGTCTGTCCTTTACTTCTAGCACTTCATCTTGTAGAGGGAAAACTTAGTATAGTGACATGCGCATTTTAATTCCGTTATTGTTGTCCCAAACAACTCGAATGTGATGAAAAGTCACCTCTGAGTTATACACGATTCTTTCTTCTGTACAGTTGTAAAATAATGTAACTAAGCTTAAGATATTACTACTTAAAGTTGGTTTATTTGTGATAATAAAAATGAGGTGAAAGTTACGGAAAAAAATAGGAATATCTTGGCCAGACTGACAACCAGTTTTTCGTTGCGGACAAGCAAGAGATCATTGGAGAGAGGTTTCTAAAATTTAGCAAACTCGTAGAGCATCTCACCCAAAGACCTCCTTGCAATCAGTTGCAATCAGCGGAGCAGTCTGGTCTCATATCGCATAAGGATTCCCGACCGCAAAATATCCATGAGATACACTGAAATGGCAATTACTTGTAAACATTATGAAAATGCTCTTGTGAATCTTGGCTGGTCTGACAACCAGGGCAACCACACTGGTTCACCGCGGCTAAGCGACTCATCAGAAACCTTTCTTATATTTAGCAAACTTGCTGAGCACCTCTGGCAACGTCCTGTTTTCAATCAGCAAGTCATCTCGCCTGATATCACAAAAGGATTCCCGCCCCACAAAATATTCACGAGGTACATTGTAATGACAGAAAAGGAAAGATGAACCTAGGAAAAACTGTCAAACGAGAACAATCTATCCTTTGGTCAAAGCAAGTGATTCATATCCCTATTCTTACCCCTATTCTTTCCATTGATTGTTTGCTTAGTATTAATTGATTTTGAATAACGACTCCATAACAGGTTTATTTATTGGCTTCGTCTCCTGTTTCTACGGAAATGGAACAATATTATCAGCTATTATACGTTAAAAGGTCCTGTCTCTTTTATGTTTTAAGAAGTTTAGGTTTAAAGGTAACCCTTACTTTTTCCTTTAAAATGAATATATGGAGCTAAACCCTGACTAAAACAGTGAACTACTGTGAATGCCAGAAAAAAATTGTTAGTAACCATTGAATGAGTGGTCACTCTGATTGATTGAAAACTCCCTCTCTTAGCAGATATTTCCCAAAAGCCTGTACTTCTTTGACTGTTACAAAGATTTGACCAAACATTTGATTTTTTAAAGCGAAACGTAATAAATTATGAAATGAAATGGCGGCGTCCCTTGATATTCTTCAACCCTTTTAAACCTATCACTATCAAGCCTGTTCCAAGATAAAATTAGCGACAATATCAGTTGAGACACTTTACCTTAACGGACCCTTCTCACGATTTGTCAACTTTAAAGAGAAAAAATGATAATCTTTCCCTTCCTCATCTCCCCCAAGCAAACTTGTGCCTCTATTTGAGATACCTGTAACACTTCGACTTTGAACGGAGAGGAGGGGGAGGGGGAGGGGTGCAGGTTTTTCTGTTCTCCAAAGTATCCTTTTTAAGGGCAGTATCTTAAGAATGAATGTATTCCCATTTCAGAATAAGCCTGATCGAACGCGCCCTAAGAAAAAGCGAAATTGTATCACAGTGTCATTGTGGGCTAGGCGTGAATCACTTCCTTTTTAATTTGTTTTCGATGATATCTGTAATGAAAAAGACCACAAGTTTGCAGAACCATTTTCGCCTAAAACAGTTCGTCATAGGCATCTAAAAATGAAAGGCTCTTTAATACTCCTGTGTATTGACCAGATGAGTGAACAGATCAGTTTTAGAATTTCTCAATCGGTAACCGTTTTTATGATAGGTACAACATGACTATTTTAACGTAGTTTTTGATATTTTCCGTCTTCTATTTTTTGTTTATCTTGTATGTTGACGAACCTTATATATTGTTCTATTTGTGTCATAAGCACGTATTCGGTCGTGTAGACTACAAACTGTATGTTCTCTTACTAAACACTTTACCTGTCGGTAGCTGTTTCTGGCTAACGCTTATCAATATTTGATGAGTTGATATGGGTAGAGATCTAATCCTGCGATACCTCCATAACTCGTACGACTTTAAAATGTTTCAATGCTGTCCCATCGATTGACAGCACACCCAGTTGTGTAATGTTGTCTGGCTATTCCGAACAATCCAGCTCCTAGTCTTGTGGCGAAAACGTAGTCACACGGGAATTTCATTAAAACAACTTACATAAAATGAATGAAATTTTCTCCAAATTATACTCAAATTTTTTCTTTCCGTGCGGCTGTCATAATCGAGGCCATAAACTAAGATATATTGCTGCTCAAGGTATTTCTAGTGATATTAAAGAATCGTGTCCTTGCAAAAACTGTCAAAACGTAGAGGAATTCTTCCTTAGGTCAGATTAAGTGATTCTCTCTCATAATAGCTTGAGGAAAAAGTTTTTGCCTGTAAATCACATCATTTATTAATTGTAAATGTTGACTGGGTTTAAAGATGCCGACGTTTTATTGTTTTCCAATAATGTATTGGCTTTTATTCCTGTTTCAACGGAAAGAGATCGATATCCTTTAAAAAGAAGCCAGGTTTTAAGTATACTACATTGCAATGTCCTTGAGATTGAGACTAAGATCAAGTTACCGCGATAGCCTTCTTTAAATAGCAATAATGATTCCAATTGGCCAACATTAATCACACCATTTTAGCCCCCTCGAGACCATTATGAGTTTTGGATATAGGCCTTCGTAGTATTCACATTTTAATCGTGACTGCTTAAGTCTGGTTGAGCCGAAAGAAATATTCCACATTCTGACTTTGGTCTAAGTGAAGGGAAATTAATTGATTATTAATTGATTAATTAATTGATTACTTTTAAAAATCATGATTCCAGATATAATATCCTCGTTCTTTACACCATCCTCTGCGCTAAACGTTTTACTGGATATTATCATTGTTAAGACCATTCACTCAGCAAATATTTTTTGCAAATAAAATATAAACCGTTTGTATGATGTGTACTCTTACCAGCGATAGCCAAGCCCAAAAAACGTGAACCAGGCTGCGAGATGGCGGCGGTTGTCTTTTACCGTGCTCCAACAGACGGTCTAGGACTGCGCAAACTCAAAAAACAACAAAAAAAAACATTACAATGATCAAAAGCGATCGTTTTCGAAAAAATTATTTATATACAACTTGTTTTGTTCAAAGCTAGCCCCATGCGCCACAAGCATCCTTTTTTAAAAATTTTGATAAAATGGGCTAATTCCATACTTATCTCTGCCACGGTTTGCCAGGAAGTTGGAGAAACATAATTAACGCTAAAAAGCCTTTTTAAAATCTTTAAAAAGACGGGAAAAAAAGACGAGTCTGAGAAGGTAAACTTGACAAGCTGAGCACCAGTGTTCAGTACCAAAATCACGTTTGCTGACTCCAATTGACGACCCCAAATTATTTGCGAGGATTTAAAAAAAATTGTAATTTGTTTACCCACGGAGCACTTGGGAGTTCACGAGAACTCTTTGAAACGTGTCCGTGCGTTCCAGATCGAATTTGGAAGTGCTGGTTTTTGAGGAGAGGGGAAAACCGGAGTACCCGAAACCTCTCGGAGCAAGGGAGAGAACCAACAACAATGGCTTCGACGCCGGGATTTGAACCCGGGCCACACTGGCGGGAGGCGAGTGCTCTCACCACTGCGACACCCTTGCTTCCCTTAAACTAAACTAAAACTAAAGTGATAATCAGCTTCATAGTTCAGTTCGAATTCCTGAAGCGTGTGACTTCTTCAATCTACCTATTTTTTTCATGTGACTTCTTTTTAATCTACCTACCAAGTAACAGAAAAATATAAAGGTCGATATGACCTGCATGAGACTCACACAGGAGCAGGAGTGCATAATTGCTTATTTTATGTTTTTTTCGCGAGCGGGCAAAACGGAGCGAACCCTGATTACTGATTTGTTACCTGAGCGGGCAGGATGGCCCATCTTGCCCGCACAGGTTTTTCGTGTTTCTTCCCGTAAGAAAACTATCTTTTTGGCAAAAGCATAAGTTGCGTCTTTAACTGTGATGACCTCCTTTGCATGCACTTCATAATCATGTGAAACTCATATATTGATCATTTGATAAATCCTTTATCAACCTGGGGCCGGTTGCTCGAAGCCTGGTTAGCGCTAACCATTGGTTAAGAGGTATCAAATTGTATAGGTTTCCATGGTATTTAACGCTGGTTAGCACTAACCATGCTTCGAGCAACCCGGGCCTGGCTTGTTTGGCCAAGATAGCTGAATATTGACCTTGTGCAAATACAAGAACTTGGCCAGTATCAATATGACGAACTTCGAAACCTCTTTATTTGTAGACACATTTGCGACTCGAAAGTCACGGTACTATTGTATATTCTTTTCTTCGTCAGAGAATGAAGTGAGCGCTCGTGTTGTAAGTGGGAATCAACTGACAGCTTCTTCTACAAGAAGTGTACGCAGTTCCTCTTGGCCTTATCGCACAACTTATTACTATCCATCCTATGCACGATTGAGATATACACGGGGGACGGGTGGGTGGATACCCGCAACTAACAATGTGGAATCTGAGTACCTGGAGGTGAGTTTATGTTTCGTTACTTCTTAGTCATTTTTTACCCAACTAGGCGAATCTGAAGAATCTTTTATTTTCAATTGGCTTATATCATGATTATTTTTAACAATTCATTATGAAATTTATCATTAGTTTACATGAGGGACCATCCCTGAGGTGTGGTCATCAACAATGTGGCTTTTGCTGAAATACAGTCTTCGATCTACTTCTAACTCTGTTACTTTTTGAATATATTCAGTCTTTGAAGAAACAAACAAACAAACAAACGAAAAACAACAACAGAATATTTAGCATTTTACCCATTAATTTGCTCCGGTCAAAACGGTACACAAAAGACAAAAAGAGTAGTTTTAGGTCGCCTACCGGTTTTGGAAAATCAGTAGTCTTCACCTTGCTTGTTTCTATTTTACTTAGGAATTTTGTTCTATACTATTAGAAATTTATCGGTGTATATTTTTAACCTTATATCCAGAGAAACTCCTACAGTTTCGCTTGACAATTTACTTGTGTCGTCTACTCTATACTGTTAAGTTCATAAAAAACAAACCTTGTTGAAGTTTATATGCAAACAAACATTGTTGAAATAAATATAGCATGACCTTGCCCCTTTAAAAAGGGTTTTTGCCTTCACAAAAGCAAAGCTTATTACAGTTCACCATCGATAAAAAACAGCTCTATTAGCAAGGGAACTTTCGATACTTATGCGAATGTGTCGATTAGACATGAAAAGGGTGTTCGCATTTAAGGGTGCTTAATTTGAGAAACAATATAAGTAGGTCTTTTCCTAGGGACAAAGAAAACTATTATTAACAATAAGGTTTCCCTCAAAGCGAGGTTCAACTGTGTTCTTTAACCATTGAGAGTTTGATAAGAGTCAAGAGTCAAAGGAATTCTTTTCCAAAACTTTAAGGTGGTTTAATGAATAGAGAGTTTTAGATCGGAGTTTACCGCGAACCTCTAACGCGGTTTGCGGTTACCCGTTTGTGGTTCGACGTTCAAACATAATTCCATTTAGATTGGTGGTGGATTAGAGAAGGGGATTCTCGTTTATTTTTCCATTTAGAAATAGAAGAAATATCAATCAGTGAAAATAAAAGAAATTTACAGTAACACTGGGTTATCTAGCAGCAAAGAACTGTAAATTCTTACATTAGTTCTTCTTGCAAATTTACGGCCGCCATTTTGAATCAGCAGCCATGAATTGCAATTGTTTTCAAGATCCAGTGGGATTTATCAAATTTAGCATTTCGCCCGAATTTGTGCTTCTGTTAATGGATAAAGACTTGCTCCACAAGATTTTTGTATCATTACGTGAGATAAAACAAGAATTATACGCTAAAAGCTTTCAGGTAAATGACCTACGTGAAAACCTACCTCCCCACGTTGAAAACGCACGTCGTAAACCTCAAACGTGACGCGAAAGACTTGTCACGTGACCTCCAGCGGTTAGAGGTTCGCGGTAAACTCGGATCTAAACTTTCTACTATCATAAAGAGAACGTACAACTTTCGAATAAGCAAATTTTATTTAACACGTTCGATGACTCCCTTCCAATACAAATGCTAATTTCAACTCAACGCAAACTTCGTCTGTCGGTTTTACTACAAAAGAAATACTTGTATACTTGCAAGAACATTGTAACGAAACCTAATTTAGAGGAATTTTTACGTAAGCTAAATTTGAACAATATCGCACTGAAAATTGTGGGAAACGATATTGAATATGTGTGTCAACTGACAGGTTTTTTTTTCTTTTTTCTTTTCCAATACTTTTTATTTCTATTGTAATTTGTTTTGTTTCTTACTGACATATTTATCTACTTATTTATTCTTTTACTTTCTGCTGTGTATTAATGTTGTTAATTTGTTGTCAATAATAAATAAAAAATAATAAAAAAAGAATTAAAAAAATAATAATAAGCGGATCTTTTCCCAGGGACAAAGAAAACTGTCATTAACAGTAAGGTTTCCCTCAAAGCGGGGTTCAGCTGTGTTCCTTAACAATTGAGAGTTTGATAAGTGATTGTTCAACTTGTTCGACACGTTTTTGTCTAGGCGAGGCTATCGAGTGCGATTTACATTACCGACGTGGCTACTCAAGGACGTTATGGTGGATCAGAGTTCACCAAGACATACTCATTGAAGTATCTCGACCCTTACATTGCTTCACAGGAGACTTGGAGAGATGTGAAAGTAAGTCAAGGCCAGGGGGGGGGGGGGGCAGACCTACAATCTAGTACACACAGAATTTCGGATCAATTGCTGCTCCTATACCGTAAAATTCCGATTATAAGCCCTGGCCTTACACAACTTCGTGATGGGCGTTTAGGAGGGCTTATAAACCGGGGGGGCCTGTATTCGTGGAGGGGACTAAAAAAGGGTCTCGAAAAAAGCTACGGCAGTGCTGGTCAAAATCAACCTCACCTCCAATGCCACGGAAAAGCGCCCTGGAGACGAGGTTGGATCAAAATTATTTTTGAACAAATCAATTTCACGTCAATACAAGCTAGAGGGGGGCTTATATTCGGAAGGGGGGTTATAACCGGATGTATTTTTTTGTTTGCAGGTAGATGGGCCTATAAATGGGGTGTGCTTATAAGTGGGAGGTGCTTATAATCGGAAGTTTACGGTATCCATAAAAGCAACTATATCCTCTAAATATTATCTGTGGCTTCTCCTAGAAGCTGGTGAAGCGGAGTATTATTGCTCGTTTAAACTGTAGCCTCTTTTACATGAACGGGAGATTTTTAAATTGAGCTCTCGTCAAGCCGACTCAGTTTCTCGTTCAGACGAAAAGCATTACATCAGGAGGCTTTAGAAACAACTGTGTGCAACATCCAGATTACAAAAAAGAAATCAAGGTTTTCAAGGTTGGCCTATCAGTGTGACATTTTTTCTTGAATGGGGGAAGGAGTGGGTCAGTTGCAGTTTAATGTAATGCGCATATAGGGACACAAATAAAACTGCTAAGGGAAGGGGTAATGGACTAATTCGACCATAAGAGAAAGTGCAGTAAAATGCAATGCCTGGCACGTGTTTGCGTCATTGAACTATATTACGACATCGAGTTAAAATATATTAAATTAATATCACTAATCAAAACTGACTTTGATGATGCTAGAACGTTCTACACTTGTTTAAAGCGTTGTCTGTAGTTTAGAAGTAAATGTACCATGATACGTGAATTTTGTGTCTCTTCTTTTCCGTTGCATTGCCGCACAAAAGCTTACGTACACTTCAGTCCTTCTGTATCCTTACAGCCTCTAAAAAGAAATATATCACTCATTTCTCAATGTTGATTGCCTCCCTTTTACACTTTTTCAGGAGAATGGTGAAATTAAAACGTTTATTGGTAACAAGGATGTCAATACAGTAAGGAAGAATTCTCTTCCGTCTGTAATATACACAAGAGCTATTCGCTTTTATCCGAAGTCTTACAACGACAGCATCGCACTCAGAGTGGAGCTATATGGCTATCCTGCAGGTAAAGTATGTTGACTGTAGTTTGAAGAAGATCATCGCAGTTATAGACGCAACTTTTGCAGTTGCGAAAAGGAACTACCATACTGCGATGATCTTAAGTTAATTTGTTGTAGGTTGATAATTGAAGGCCATACAATAGCAGGGACCTGTATAATTCTCCTAAATCGCCCACGTCTTTGCCATTCTCTTTTCGATTGTTGTGTGTACGCCAGGGCGTGTAAGCCGGTGTTGAGTTTTCCCTCATGAGTCTAGGTTGTGTACTTTAGGCAGTTAAAAATTAACTCTTCTCTTCAAAGAGCACAAATAAACAGGACTCCGAGGACTGAACAAAAATCCTAATTATTACATAAGTTGTACTACTACCCTACACTTATAACATTTAAAAAACTTCTCTAGAATACGTCCTCTCACATGATCGTATAGAAAGGCAATCACATCCGGGCGGGTTTTTCGCGTAAATTGAGGAATCGTCTCGTTGTCACTCTGGTGGTGGATGGAAGCAATACATAAGGTTGAAACGTTCCTTACCATATTACTCATGATCCCATGTGTTACGCTCCTGATGTGTTTTATTTCTCCTTTCTGTCAAAACAAATCGAATTAAGGAAGTCATGATCAGGCTTAAAAGACAGAGAATTTTTAAAAATCATTCTTGTTTTAAAAACATCTTGTAGTTTCCAATAGGAAACAGTTTCCAGTTGCCGGCTTCAAGCAAAGTCAGCGGCTGCCTATATTGCATGGTGATCACTTTGTATGTTTAGAATGACAAAAATAAAAAGCAAAACGCAGTAGAGAATCGAAAGAAGAGTTACCATTATTTTCTTTTGTTTGCAGCTCTTCCCAGCCAGCCTGTTTGCAATTATGTACTCCCACAAGGTATGCTTGTCGTAGGTCCATCAGTAGAAAGAGCAGGTTCGGATAATGTAGGACATTTGTTTTGTTTTTGCTTTGTAAACATCTGACACATTGGAAAGACCCCGAGCTTAACCTATCACAAGAGCAGTCGATCATTCAAAGATACAGTAAGAAAACTGTTTAATTAGGTCTTGATCTACTTGGATAAATAATTAATGATGTCGGTTGTCTAAGTGCATTTGAATACCGTTTAAAAAAGGAAAGTTTTAGGCGAAATTTAGCTGACGAAATCTTCGGTCAAAAAAACTTGAATTGAAAGCTTTTAAACCTTTATAACACGAGAAGTCTCCACACTGTTGTCCGAATATTTTCTGTGTTGCTAATGAGGAGAATTGTTCTCAAAAATACTCAAGGCATTTTGTCTTTGATCATTTGCTTTAATTTCATGACCTTTGAGTTTCAGTTTTATCTGATTAAGCACACACGTGGTAAAGAGGAATATGATGTTTGACGCTCACATAATTTACTCCGTTTATATTTTTTATCGATAGATGGTAATCCAGAGCCGGGGGGCCCTGGAACAGTGTATTTTGATGGCTACAAAGGAGGTTTGAGGCATCGAGTGCTGAGTGTTGACAATCAAGGAAGAAGAGCAAGGGTAGGTAGTCCAAGAAAGAAAATGATAGTATTTATCGCTTAATCAAACTTTAGGATAGTGCGTTCGATTCATTTTCTTTCCGTCCAGTCATTTAAAGGTACTCAAACGCCTGCCACGCAGGCTAGACTTGCCAAATTGGTTTAGATTGAAATAAATGCAAACGTACTTTTTTAATCCTCTCAGTTTCCGTATCCTGGCTGTTCACTTTCGCTTTTGTATGACCATGCTTCCGTTCATGTCAACAAGGTTTTTTCGTTCTTGAAAAAAATAAACCTTCTATGTATTTATTGATCAATCTCGAGGGTGTTTGGGAGGTAAAGTTCGAATTGTTGAATGAGAATGTACATGTACTCCCCCCCCCCCCCCCATTCTGTTAATATATCAGCGCGCGTCTTGTTTTTCAGTACAACTTACCTGAAAAGAGAACATTTCTTTGAGTTTTTCTGCGGTAAAGAAGTCTGCATGGAAAGCTTCAGTCTTGACCACAAGCGAAGCGTCGGAAAAAAGCTTGCAGATGTTGTATTTGCATCCTATCAGTATCTTTATTTCAATACCTTGAAACTCGAATCCACGATCGCGTTACCATTCTCGCATCTTTTTCAGATTAACAGTTCTTCAGATGTTGACGTTTTTCGACAAACAGGTAACGTTAAGTAAACATGGTAAAATTTTGCCATTAATATGCTCAATGACAGGTATAGGCAACCAATAGCCAAAGAGAATTGTCCCCTCTCTCATAGACAGTTAAACACTAACTGGACAGAGAAGGGTTGATCTGTACTCCTTCTAGGTCGTTATATTCAGTGGTCCCTATATGTAGTGTTGCTCCTAGTGTATTAGAGTTAAAGGCATTGTTTGGGTCCCTTTTTTTTGTCATGGAGCCACAGTGGCATCCGTCGTTTGGTAGCTGCAAATCATCAATCGCCAGAAATCTACTTTAGCAGACAAAGATTGAGCAGCAAACGTGATTTTTTTCCTCGTTTGCAGGAGCAGCAGCATGGATCCTAAATACGACTATCCACAAACTAGAGAAAATAGAGATATCAGGAGGCGCACAACTCGTGATCGCAGGCTCAGCTAAAACCCTGACCGTTGACAAAATAACGGATGACAATACTGGTAATCTGCACCTTCTTCCCTCCGTGAAGCTCCAGGTGAACAGTCTTCTGTCGCCTTGCGGGCGGATCTTTCACGGCGCTGAACTCATCTTGCCAGGTATGAAGCCCAGTGTTGCTCTGGAACGCAATGTTGATATTTTTGGGACACTTACTATCCTTGGAGCACCGACTGTCTTTATTGGAGCACAGAAGGGCGTGGTAACAATGCATCCGGGTGCAAGTCCTAGTAACCTAGAGTTTGGAGAACTCATTATCGCTTCATCGGGTCATCTTCGTTTGCTTAACTATGACACGCATTCCCTGAGTCGTGTCGTTGGGTTCTATCTATTTCAGGCTCTAGATTCACGCTGAGCAACAATTCTAAGATGGATGTCAATTGCCCATTAAATTTAACTGGTGATCACATGAATATCGGACGTAACGCTGTTCTGAATATTAAAGGTAACAGTTCTGTTTCTTTTGTCTACATGAATAACGTCTTCATCACTGGAACATTTAACCCGGGAATTCTCTCCCTATCATACGGTTGGAAGAGCTTGAGAATTGAAAGATATGGGCACTTGAGATTTTTTCCGCACGGTGATGTGCGACTTGATACATTTTATACAAACGGAAATGTGCAAATAGAAGGAGCCGTGTATATTAGAGGAAGAGACCCAGCTGTCACTAGGACCATTGAAGTTGATCAGTATGGAAAAGTAGAGTTTGATTTAGCACTTAGCTCCAAATCGTCGGTCTTTGTGAAGAGTCATTCACGGGAATACGGCCCTCATGGAAAACATTCTTTAAATGGAACCTCACTTGTTCACGCCGATATTGTTGTAGTCAGTGGCATATGGCTGCCGAAGAAACTACGAATTGAACCAGGTTGGAAGGAACTCACTGTAAAACCAGGGGGCACTTTCCGCTTTGACCCTGTCGGCATTTATAACCTTGACATGTTTCACCTGGCCGGAAATGTCGAGTCCTTGAATTCGCTTGAAATGGCAGGCCTGTCGCAAGAGAGAATACTTCAATGTGGATTCAGTGGTGTTGTACTAATCGAATCAGAAGATCTGACTACAATCCGTTGCCAGTTCGTTGTTATATCAGGAACTCTGCGCATTGGGAATTTGTCAATAGGTTCTCTGTGGGATAGCCTTCATGTAAACGGCAGCAATGGGATGTTCTACTTTGAGACTTCAGAGCAGCTAAACATCAATCACACGAGGGTCAGTGGCTTGATGCAGACGGGGTCAGCAGTCGGTCCCAGTGCTCCTATGACGGGTGAATCAGTTACCATAGAAACTTCTGGAACAATCAGCATCAACTATCAAGGCTATCCCTCAACCATTGTTGACGGAGCGATTAATTCCACTTTCTATGTGACAAACGTTCAGGTCGATGGATTATTTAGACTCGGTTCGCTCTATCTCGTTTCCGACAACTTCCGTGTAGGATCACTGGGGCGAGTGACCGTGAATGGAGGAGGAGCGCTCGGGGGAATGGGACCAGGAGCCGGAACTCCGCACAGCAGTGGAGGCTCTGGGGCTAGCTATGGTGGAAGAGGAGGTCGTGGGGCTTACACGCGTTCCCTGATACAGAGTTATGGTGACATTTTTTCACCAGGCGAGTGGGGAAGCGGCGGTGGTAATGGCAGTGGAAGTACAGGCGGGGGACGCGGTGGAGGACGAATTTTCCTCGACGTTAGCAAAAGACTTCGTGTTGATGGAACCATTCAGATGGATGGACTCTCTGGACAGGTAACTTAGTGCTCTTTTTTCTTTTAGGATACCCGCGCGTTTTAAAAGTATACTGATGAGCTGTTAGAGACTACAAAAGGAAATCTTTGACACCGTTGTTCATACTTCTCCAGTGCATCGGCAGGGAATTTTCAACTGCAGTGAAATCTGCAAACGATTGCCACATCTGCGGTCTCTACCGAGGTTCCTGTACATGTCCGCTCAATAACGCTTCATTTTAACATTTTGGTGCGCAATTTCGTATGTAATTGCTTGGTCGAATTAGGTTTTTTGACTCAACCTTTAAGCATAGCGGTGGTATGACATTTAAAATGAACGAAGTTCAGCGTACACTCATGTGGTAGTGTATGGTAGTGTATAGTGTCCGAGGTTAGTGCCCTGCATCGCAAAAGAGTCGATTTCTAAAAGAGAAATGTTTCATGTCTAATAAGGGAATCAAATAAATCGACGCATGCTTTTAAAGGAAAGATGATACAAATTCTTCAAGTTAATATTTAGTTACAATAATTCAGTGAAGTTTACAAATGTCTGCTGGAGGGAAAAGAAGTTATTAAGTCATGAAAATCATTATTAGGCCATAGCACACTTAAGTCAGTGTTGTAATTTTTCACAGAGTTCGAAGCTTGAATACTAAAATGTTGTACCTCTGTCTCATCCTGTGTATTTTCACGTTAATATCAGACCTATGGTAGCGGAGGTGGTAGTGGAGGTTCCTTGTGGGCAACCTGCCAGCAATTTACTGGAAGAGGAAAAATTCAAGCTAAAGGGGGAAACGGCTACACTAAAGGGGGCGGTGGAGCTGGAGGAAGGATCACAGTCTATTACATCACGGGTGGTTTTCATAGCGACCATGCAGACGCCAGTGGTGGACAAGCGGGATCCGGAAGTAAGCCTGATTTACAAGTTGAACCAGGAGGCCCTGGCGTCATTTATTTGGATGGAAAATCCCCTGAAGTAAAAAATCTACGAATCGACAACAAAGGGCTTCAACCACTACTGGTAAGTTGCAAGTAAATCAGGCCCCATTTGTTCAAAAGTTGGATAGTTCTATTTACCGGGTAAATCGCTATCCGGTGGATAAGTATTAGAAAACCAAGTGCGTTAACCACTGAATAGTGATTTACCTGACCGGTACCACTATCCACCTTTTGAACAACTGAGGCCTGGGTCACTGCGTGTTACGATTCTTAACCTGCTTTTAGAGTCATTTTGAACATTAAGAAGCTCTCAACCAATCAGAGTAGAGTAGGGGTTCGAGCATGACGTTAGATGAGTTCAAGCATTGAGTTAGACAGTTTGAAGAACCTTGGAAATGTGGACTAATGAGCCTCTTTCCAGATAATAAACTGACATATTGGATAATGCGGTTGTTTTGGAACATGGCAGCGAATTTGTCAAGTAAAAAAAATCCAAACGTAGGCTGAGAATGACGCGTTGTGACTCAGTGATAGCCAATCGACGCTTCGGTAGTTGGATTGTGGCCAAATTTTCATTGGTGTTTTGGTACCCCGTGTGCGTCAGTAACTTATACTTACTTAGTTTACAAATGTAGAATGTTTACTTGGGGTGTTGCTGTCACAACCTAATACCCTTTGATTGCTGGCTTTTTTGTATGGCAGTTTGTCATTGCTTAAACTGAGGTTAAAAAATTACATCAAGTTTGAAATTAAGTACGTACAATAGTATCTCTGATATTTGGCGGAAAGAATTTCACACATTCTTACTGTATTTTTTTGTTTCGTTGTTTTATAGACTTCACTTGATGGAAATTACAAGCGTATCATAGATTCAGGTTTGTGTTTATATCCTGGTTTTCCTTAGCGGTGCTACTGGGTAAGTGCAACAAAGCACAAGAATCAAAATTTTTCGTTTCAGTCTTGTACTTGAGCTCGTTACTGCGTTTGAAAGCCTAACGCAGCACGAGCTTATGGTGATCTATCATAACTGGCCAATAAAATCACCAGTGCCAGCTCAATCGTGTAAGAGAGAATAAACTTACTTTTACCTCACCGCCGCGTACGTTCAGTAATATAAAAAAAAACAACGAAATACAAAAATTATCTTTGGGCTTGCATTTATGCTTGTGTCGACAGTCGTTTTCACTTGAAAAAAGACTCTTTTGTAGGTCCAGGCTTAGTTATCGCTGTTCATATTTTGAATTAAAATTACTTAAGTTATTTGCTATGTAAAATAAAAGTTGCATTTCAAATTGAACTATTTTTCCTCCAACAGGAGCTATAGCTTATCTTAACCCTCCTACGGACAATTTCACTTACAATTTTACGCTGATTGAGGTTTATGGAGGAGGTCATCTAGTTTTCCCGCGCGCTGGAACTGAAGTGAGAGTTGATACCATATATGGAGATGACACCGGCCACATACATGTGCCACCAGCCAACACACTTAACATGACGGGAACGTCGGAATACAGACGAATCAACGTCACGTGGGCGCCGTTGGTATACGAAGGTGCAACGTTTGTTTTACCAAACGGAACTGTTGAATTTCGTAGAGCTGAGAACTTGGGTTATCCTGATATAAAACGAAGTTCGTTTCTAAAATTCTGGGGCATCGTGTTAGGTTTTAAAGCTCATCTTATGGTAGGCTATGGTGCAACAATTTCCTTTGAAACGTCTTGTCCACGTAACTTGAACTTTGTTGGAATAACGGTTCAAAAAACCAGTCGACTTATTTTGAACAGCATGGCAGGAAATGAGTCTGATGGCTGGACTGTGGAAATTACAAAAGATCATGGACCGATTTACCGCGACGGCATGGTGACGATAGAGGGTGATGGTTTGTTTGAAGCTCGATCGTTAAAAATCAAATCTCTGTCACTTACTGTTGATCAGCGGGGAAAACTGGCTCTCGATGGGAAAGGATACGAAGCTGGTAAGACTGTAGAAAATAACCATTAGCGTAAGCTTAGAGGGATACTCATTCGGTAAATGAGCCAGTCATTACCTCAATCATTCTTTCGTCTATCTCCTCATTTTATTAAAAATCAATGCTTTCCTTCCCTTTTTTCCATTTAGTTAGTCAATCAAGCAGCTTGTTTGACTAACTCACTGACTGACTGACTGTCAGCTAACTGGTCACTGACTCTTTCTTTTGTTGTGTAACTTAGTCGGCTACCATTTATTCGGCATGTTTGCTTGTCATACACTAGCAATCGTCACATTATTGAACAGTCAGTCAGACAGAGGGGGGAATAAACAGTCGAACAGACAATGTGTTAGCCAGTTAGTCTGGTTAGGCCAAGGCGTTAAACTGCCCAAATGAACTTTATTCACAATAATGTTTCCATTGTAACCAATCACGTGACTACTTATGCCTCAACGTCCGGTTTTGTTCCTTCAGGATTTCTGCACTTTAGGAAAAATTGACTCTACTTAAAAGTTTTGGCAACATTTTTTGTCGTAGGGAAGGTTTCTTCTCAAGTCTAATTGGAATTGAGGTAATTCCAGGCGACATCAAGGTTTTACTGTTATTGCGTGACAAAAGAACTTGCACATTTTTTGTCACGTGACCTGGACATGCATTTCAATTGGTATCGTGTAGAATGTCGAGTCATGAAACCATTCGGAAGTCATTTTGCGTTTTAAGTTGTCACTTGACTCATTTCGGACATGCCCTTGTCAGAGGGTCTGAATGGGGGTACCTCGATAACAGCAAACACTTTATTTTTTGGCTTTGTAACATCAAACAGTTAAATTTTAGGCATTTTAACACTAACAGTAAAAAAATTCTTTAAAACATCAAATTCTTTTCCAGAGAGAAGCCAAACCGGCTACAAAAAGGCCAATACAGTCAACTCCCTTTATAGCGGACACTGTAGGGACCTCGAGTTAGTGTCCTCATTAGCGAGAGTTCGTAATTAGTGGAAGTTTATTTCACTCAAATGTCTGTAATTTGTTTTCGCCGGGGAATTAACTGCTGTCCGTTTTATCGAGGTGTCCGTCATAGCGGGGTGTCCCAAAGGCGAGAGTTTACTGTATTACTTTGTTTTGTCTATCAAGGAGTTTTCGGCCACTTTACGTCAATTTATTAGAAGATTTCCGAAGGCTACCGAAGATTCCCGAAGACTGCCGAAAATTTCTGAAGGCTAACGAAGAGGTCCGACCATTGCCGAAGATGTCCGAAGAACCCCCCCAAACACTTAACAGTAGGTTCTTCGAAACAGCAAACATTAAAAAATTGGCCAATTTAACAGCAAAGACTAAAAATTATGGGCAAATAACACTAAACACCAAACCCCATTCAGACCCTCTTGTCAATTTGAGCAGGAGCCTGGTGAAGTGTAAGGCCTTGGCAACCTTTCATTTCATATCTTTGTTTCATTATCCACCCCCTTCATTTTCACATAGGCCTTAATTGACCCACACCTTAAAACACCTGAGCATGGTCATCTGACCAGTTATTACCCTAATTGAGCACTCAGTCAGTCAGAGAAACATACAGTGTGTAAGTTAGTTGATAAGTAAGAAATTAAGACGTTTTTTGTGTAGTATATATTATTAATCCTTACCTGAATTTAAGGTAACGGTCTCGGAGCGGGCACTGGATCTTCAGACGGTTCAGGAGCGGGATATGGTGGCGCCGGCGGAAGCGGAATGGTTACCGTGACAACAGGTGCACCCTATGGGGATTATACCAATCCTCAAGTCTTCGGAAGTGGCGGTGGACTGGGGAGCAGTGCTGGGTCTGGTGGTGGCGTTCTATCATTAGAGATCACTGATACTTTGGTTGTTGAAGGTACCCTGACATTGTCCATTTATACCGGTTGTTGAAGGTTATAAATTTAGTCTTTCACAGAAACTTTCACTGAGTCTTTTACTGAAAACACTAAAGCAGAGCTTATGTGAAACTAATATTGATTTAAATTCAGTCCGTTCTACTATCAGTTGAAGGCATTTTTGCTAACAAATTGTGAGCAGCGATAAAGAAGTGCAATTTATTATCCAAATAGAACTTCATATTTATAAGGTCGAACTTCTACGTGTGAGTGCTTCTCTTTGGTGACCACCTGCCGAAATTTCGAAATGTTACCCAGACAAAGGATTATAGTTGAAACCTCTCGAAAGCGAGCGCGACCAGCGTGTGTGATCATTGATTGAAATTTTTCGATATTCTTTACCCTCCACAAGTGGCGAATTGGCAGCACTTTCAGTTCTCGTAGGGATGTATAATTGATTAACGCCATACTGCAAAACCCTAATAAGACAATTCATTTTGTTATACATCACGAGCTCTAGCGTCAATGTATGTACGAGGTAACTTAGAGGCACTTCGGTGTTTTTCTTGAGGCAGTCTACTCCTTACCCTTTTTTGTGCTTTGACAAAAGCCTACGATTTAATTTTGCACAGGATCTATTACTGCCAGTGGCAGCTCAGGAGCAGCGTCAAACTCAGGTGGAGGTAGTGGAGGAAGTATTCTCATCCACACGCGCGCTCTGGAAGGTTCTGGAGTCATATCAGTTAATGGAGGAAATGGTAATGCAGCCGGTGGGGGTGGTGGAGGGGGTAGAATGGCTATTTATTGGCAAGACAGGGAGTGGTGGTACGGTGGGCTGAACGCATTTGGTGGCAGGTCTACGCAAGGTGGAAACGGAGGGCCTGGTACGGTTTATCTCGAGGTACGATGTCTTCTACTTAAACAGATTAAGCTGCCAACTGAACTCTGTCTTAAAATAAAAAATGACGAGAACAAAGCAGTATAAAATCTACGATACAACAGAAAAAAAAATCCACAACCATTGTCTACTTCAGTTTCATTTGCTTTCCTTCCTGCAGTTTTCTTTTTATCAGTTTTCCCGGAAGACTGTTGGTAATTTGGTCTATTTAATGGAATGAGAGGTACGGTTATTGAATACTAATCAAAAACCATTTTTGAAGAGAAACGCCCTTTAAGGGATATATTTTAGCCCTTCATTGACACTGTGTATTGTATTAGTGACTGAAGCCTTTGTAAACCATTCCTCACTAAATTGGGTGAATTCGGTTTTGTTCTGGTATATCTTATATGCTCGCCTAATATCTAGTGAGAAAATCCGCATGCACCTTCAAATAGTATTAGACGAGTGACTCAAGTTAAATTCTGTCATCAAAACCTGGATTTTGAATTTTGTCTCAGCTAGTTGTTTTAATAATTATATCATTTTACTTTTTCGTGTTTTTATCGGTATGATTTATTTATGTCGTTAACTAAGAAAGGTACTGCTAAAATCCCTGGTTTAGCAGATAATTATCTTCCGACAAAGGAGAAACCAGTAATCTGTGCGCGTGCGCGTTTTAATCGTTGCTTTTGTCTAACTGAAATTGCTTATCAAGCAGGACACCCAGCATGGCATAAAAAACAGGACCCTCATCTTTGATAATGATAACCTGAGTCCACGATCCATGGAAATCGCAGATTTTTCTTCGCCTGAAACGGACAGCGGTAGGGCGTGGCTGCAGCCCATTGGTCAGGAGTATGAAGTGGAAGAAGTGCATATTTTAAGGAATGCACACTTGGCTTTGCATCCTAACATTACAAGGTCTGTGTTTATTTTGTTTTATCCTGTCGCAGCCACTCGACGAATTTTTGGCGCCTTTATAACATGAATATATCATTAATTTTTGACTACTTAAATGGGTTCGGTTTATTGAAGAATCGTAGAAATTGCATGCCACCTGATTGAATCTGTGATATATGAAATCCGTCGTAGTTATCAAAAAGTTCTAGGAAACAGGCCAAAGAAAGGTGACAAAATCTTTACAGGTCCCAAATTGGAGGCACGGTAACTGGCTCGATTTCATAAGACTTGGTCCAACTTTGAACGCATTTAAGTTCTAAATTTTTAATTTAGTCAGTTTTTCAGTTTAAGAGAGTGTATCATTTCTTTTATTCGTGTTACAAACCATCTTGAGATTGTTATAGTTACCATACCTTATGAGTAGACATTGTTTAGACCTTGATATCCACTTCCGTGTAAAAGGCTCTAAAATATTCAGCCCCTCGTTTTTCGTCCGTTTTTCGTCTATAGTAATTTCTGTTATTTTAAGACCGCAAGTATTGTTCCGCACCTGCCTGCTCTCGATCTGCAGTCAAGCACTCTACCGAGTAAGCTAGACCTTGGGCGGTCGAAGTCTTTTAGCATCAGTGTTGCTTTTAGAAGCTTCCGATGGACGTGGCGACATATTCTTTTTGAATGAATACAGAGTCCTTTTCATTTCTTAGCCTTAAAGCGTGAGATCTCTACAATTTTTCTTAGATCACACCCCTTTGTCTAATAATTATAGTTATTTCTTTATCTTTCTTCTTATTTTTGCTTCATTGTACTTTGTAGACCTCATGGACTGAAAGTTTACAGCTTTGTAGGGGATGGGACGGGTGTTATTCACGTGGGACCAAATCAGATTGTGATAAGTCAGATGGCAGATCATGAGTTGTTTGCTGTAAATGTGTTTGTTCACAAGGATGGTCACTTTCACCTGCCGCCTACATTTTCCTGTTACGGAATCCAAATAACAACAAGGTGAGTCGTTAATATAACAGATGTTTAACCCTTAGTCTCTGGTCACGAAAGAAACAGTTAATTTGTAAATTTCAAGAATCTCTGTTAATTTTCAAGAGGTGCAAAATCCACTCGTAGTCATTTAGTGATTTGTTACACATACAGCAAGACAAATTCATCAGTTAAAGGGACACAGTCAGCTGATGCACATCCGCATTAAAAACCATTTCGTAGCTGATTTGCAGGTCACAGGACACGCGCGTGAAACAGAAAGTGAGAAGCGCATCCAGAATACCCCAAACAAACCTTTTACAGTTGAACTTGTCACGAGCCTAAATCGTGGTTATAGACCCTATGTCATATCAGAGCACTCATTTTTTATATACCATTTATAGCGGAGCTCCCGCGCGCGCGAAGCGCGCGCGCAGCGGAGCACCATGGGTAAGACAATTTGGTAAACCATCCATCCCGGAAAATTTGGTTATGACGTAGCGTACGCCCGTCCGTACACACACTTCATGTAAGCCGATGTCAAATGTCACAATAGATCTTGCACAGCTTGACTAGCCTCTTAGTTATGTAAGCCATCCGTATGAGTACGATTAGATTGACAGCTGTCAAAATGGGACATGTGCAGACCGCTATCAGAAAACTAATAACGAAGGCTCAGGTTCGCTTAGGTACACGATCTGGCATTTTCCACTACATGGCGGACGGAAATGTCCTACTCACACTCGTAGTCTGTTAATTCGAATATTCGCCATTCTAATGAAGGTTAATTGACAGCTGTCAAACTAGAGTATACGCTGACCATCATCACCTGAGTGGATCGCGGGCTCATTTTTCTATCTATTGAGGTCACGTAGTGTTTAAAGTTTTGCGCTGATATTTTATTTGATCACGGGCTCAATTCGAAGCCCCATAGCTTTATAGAAAATCTATCCATCCTAGAAAATTCGGCAATCACGTGACCGTACACCGACCACCCGACCTTCCGTCCGTCCGCACCACAGGCATACCAATGTTTAATCTCACACTTTCTAGCTAGTTTGGGAGCCTGCAACCTGATATTGTACATCCATGTTTTGATTAATTGACAGCTGTCAAAACAGTGTTTCTGCTGACCAGTATCGCCTGACCGTATCGCGGGCTCAGGTATCGACCCTCTGAGTTCGAGTAATATTTTGAAGGTATTCGCTGACAAGTTGCTACTTTTCAAATGATCGCAGGCTCAAGTTCAATTTTTTTAAAATGCATATGAAATAAGTCGTGTTTCATGAGCCGCATTTTTAAAATGTTGATTTCGAACTGATCTCGGACACGAAAATTCAACCGGTTTTTACATTTACATACAGGGAAGGCAATCGCTTTTGACTTTTCTCACTGTCACGCGTTGATCACACTCTACGTCCAATTTTAATGTTCTGATTGGTCAAAATTTGACAGGTGAGTTTATGCGGAAAATTTTTGCAGCGTCTTGAAACTTGCTTACTGATAGCTGGAGCTGAGAGAGTTTTGTGTCATCTTGTGATGTTTTAAACTGTCTTTTTCTACTTGGTGTACAAAATGAAATACAGCTGCTATCAAGATTGTTCTGTAATTCGTGGCTGGTTTGTTTATTGCGCTTTTTGTTGGCAAATGCACCGCTTGTGAAAGTCATGGGAAATCCGACTTCGGATGGCATCGTTTTCAAAAATGAGCTTACTCACTTGCCTTTGCTTGAGGCGTAAGAAGGTTGAAAAGTCTCAAGCGATTCTGGAACACTTGATGACCTTCAGAAGCAGCATCTCGACTGGTAAGCTTGAGCCATTATTGTTTTTGATGTTTTTTTTTTTCGGTTTCCAGAAGTCGAGCGTATGGTTTATGCGGCTTAAGTTAAAACACGAGCAATGATCTAGCTACAATAGTATCAGGTTTAAAAAGCCTTTAGACATTTTTTGACCCGCAAATTCAAAGAAAAGGTTCCGAAGATTATTTAGTTATGATTTTGGCTGTAAACAGAAAGCTCTGAGCGATTTTCTTGCCTCGAGTTCATCTTGAAAAAGAGCGAACACCGGGAAGCCGGCTTAAAACATAAATAAGCTTATGCTTGCCTGACTCATGATTTTCTGAGACACTTTACTCTCAATACTTCTCTTCGTGAATGAAAATTATTGCCTCTGTACATGTTTCACCGAATTAAACTTATTTTATTGATTTTTAGTAGTCCCTCTCGCAATTTTCATCGCTGCACCGGTTGTTTCCAGTCGAACATAAACATCGCATGTAGGAATACTCAAAACGCCGCGCGTAAATATCACTCGCTTTTAAAGATTACACAACAAAATCATACACAGTTTAATGAATAAAGGGAAATAAAACCTAAACATAACAATTTCTCTATCATGTTGAAGCGTAAATGGTAACTCTATTAATCGCACTGCAAATTTGGTGCCTGTTAAAAGTGAGAACCCCTTCCGGCTGGCCGAAAAGTGATTTTGGGAATTTTTTTTTATCGTTTTCATTAAAAGCCCATAATTATTACCCCGCATATCACATAGGACCAGATTTTTCTAACAGAAAACGTTTTATAGATCGTTTTCACTGTCACGCAACAAAAAAATAAATTGAAAACCGTCAAGTGAAAGAAGCCAAGAAAATGATATGTTATAAAAGACTAATATTTAAACAATTTGTCCAAGTCTCAGGTCTTTTTGGCCCACAGTTTCTGAGTTATTTGCCGAAACGTTTCACGCATCTTTGTAGAGCTTTGTATGGAGACGCCATATTGGTGCACAGTTTTGGTGCACCAATATGGCCGCCGAAAATCAACAAAAACATCTGGAGTTCACTTGTTCTATAAAAGCTCCTTCTTTTCGCTCGAGAACTAGCCTACGTGCGCATAAACATATCTTCTAATACTTGAAATGGTTATACTGCTGAAAATCAAGAGGAGAGACTTTTTTCAAGGAGACAGCATTCCTATTTTGGTGTCACGCACTGTGAAAACTCGGAAGTTCAAATTGCTGTATTTTCGAAATGAAACATGCTATGGGACTGAAAACTTGTACAAAGATTAACTTTTTGTTTATCTTCAACCTAGTGTAAATAAGAATTCGTAAAACCGCGCTATTTTGACTTTACAATTTGATGACGTCACTGTGAAAACCATCTATAATTCAATGCTATAATTTGTTGTGCAAAGGAAGCGCGTGCTTTGATCGTCGTGGATATTGAATGAGTGCAAATTCTCTTGCAAAATTGTGAAAAACTGCAGAATTATAAGTTTAAATAGGGCAAAAAGAACAAATTCTGTCTGAGGTCTGTGTACTGTTTACCTGAGACGTGATGAGAAAAAGTATGTTTGAAAGGCTGGTTTACACGCCACCAGATTCGTCGCTAAGATTTACTAGTAAACTAAACTTGTCGAACACAAAAAATCCGGCCTGAGTTTTATTTTGGCCTTTCTTTTAGACAGAGGAATGCAACGTGTAAATTGGCTGCCACCAAGGACTATCGTGGCGCATGTGTTTCTTAAAATTACATTTCGCGGTTGTCCAATTATCCATAGTCTCTCTAACGGAGCAATGTTGGAGAGACTAGTGAATGCCACATTATGATGCTACAGCTAATGCAAATACAATACACGAATAGGTCTATTTGTTTTCCAGGCCTAATCTACAGTGATCGAACATGATTGCTATTTTTCGGTGTAAAAATAACTTGATGTAAAATTTGTTTCACTCTTGGACGGTCGAATTCTGATTTTTCTCTAAAATCACTCAGCCTTTGCCAAAAGCCAAATGAATGTGCCCTGATCTGTGGATTACAAGTTTATTGTTTGATTTAAATTATGAATTTATTAACGGGAGCTTCGCTTTTAGCCCTGGCTAAATCTATATATTATTGAGAATTCACCGATGGATTTGTCCAGGGAAAGCCAAACATCGACGAATACTTCTGAATTCGATCATCAGCAGAGGTGAGAAATGACACGGAGTCTGCATGAATCATTGTCGAAGGTTCAAGGTCTTGAAAGCTTGATTTTCCAAACATATGTAACCTTTTTCATCGATTTTCCAATTATACATATAACGATTATTTGCTTGCCAATGTTATTGCTTCATTTCTTTTGATATTTTTGTAAACAAAAGGCTATTTCTCCCGCCTGGCGCCTACGCGTTTCTCACCTCTTCTCTTCATATTCCTTTGGAGACTGTTTTTAACCAAATATGGTAAAATAATGTCATAGGATGAGTTAAAGTTTTCTCAAAAAGAGGTTTCTGTAAAAGTTCGGGGATCGAATGAAACAATAGGCAAGATTGAAGCGGATTTCTAGATGTATCCGACGCGTACATTTGATTTCGGGTTAAGGTAAACACTTTTCAAACTGGCAAAGGTAGTGACCAGGTCAGCGCGGTCCCATAGTTGACTGTGTCCCTTAAATCAAAAACTGAGGTCATAGATTTTGCGGTATTGACTTCTTGGCTGTTGGCGTGCGCTCATTAGGGAAAATATTCCAGTTATATTTAAATGCTATGTATTGGTGTTATCCTCCGATCAGTCCTAAGGATATACGCACCTATATATCTTAATTGCAGGAGTTCCCCTTCCCGGGAATTTTTGTTTCAAAAGACTGTTGAAATACTAGTCGAGCCTCTTTCGTTTCGTCCCAAAAAGTCAACATCAAGACAACGATAATTTCTTTCTCTTTCATCTAACTTCACCAATGAAAATTCATCTTTTTTATCGACACTCTTAATCCCCACGGAATCAATGAACGCTTTTTATTCAACCAATTTTTCTAAATTTGTTTTTCATGTTACCATGTTTCAACCAATAGTATTGCTCCTCCATTCGGTATATGAACCACATACACCTTATAATCCCTTTATTCTCTCTGACGAAGAGCTAGGGCTCATCGGCTATCTCAACACAGTTGATAAAAACAAATTTTTGTGTTCATCTACTAGGGGCTACATCGGTGTAGAAGACATGACAGTCGCCAGGAACTGTCGGTTATATCTCGGTCTCACAGGTACAACAGAGCTCGCAAATAGCGAAGGAACCTACGGATTCCATTTTCTTACTGTGGCTGACGGAGGAGAAGTGACGTCGACTTCTGAAGTGGTACGAAACTCGTTGACGTTGAACGGCGGCGAAGTCAAAGTTCAAGGAGGTGGAGCCTTGCATATGGTACGCATGCGCATTTTTGCGGGAAACTTTACTGTGGATGACCTGGGGCACGTTAAGGGAGATCCGGTCAATGCGAGGTCAGCTTTATTATATTTCCTATTTGTAAACTTTATTTATGTGTGAAAGGTAATTTGTTTTTGATTCGGTTTTGGTTCACTTGGCTTTGTACCTGAATAAACAATTTGTGCCCTTAGTGTTGTTGCTCCTGAGAAATAACGGAAGAAATCATGACTTGAGCGGTTTACTCGCGCTTTCAGTACTCAGCACCTACTATCTGTTACTTCTTTTTAACCGTGATTGTTTCAGACACTAACAGGATTGTGTCGTTTTATTGCACTATGCACTTTGCCATTGCTATTGTATATCTATCACTTAAGAAAATGAACTGTAAATTCCATTTGAAAAAAGCTCTTGGCAGAACTTACCAAGATGCTGGTTCCTTCGAGTAGATTCCTACCTGTACATAATACAGTACTTGAGTGTAACTTCAGTTCTTCATTTTCTAAAGCAACACTGATTTTGTCTACAGAGAACGTCTTTAATACAAAACGTGTTCTTCAGGGTGAGCTATATTTAGAACGTTATTTGATAGTTTGACTCTCTTCTCTTGCAGGTGCGCCGCTGGTGCAGGTATTGTAAGCTCAGACGGCTCCTCTGGTGCAGGGCATGGCGGGAATGGAGGGCGTGGCAGACACCAATCACGTGTTGGACTAGCTTACGGGCACTTGTATGAACCTGAGCATTTTGGATGCAGAGGAGGTGGATCGGGAGGACTGGGCGGAGGTATAATACGAATGTCGGTAACTGGGACTCTACAAATTGACGGAACAATCAGCTGCAACGGTGGAAGTGGTCAGGAGGATCGCTCTGGAGGAGGAAGTGGGGGTAGTATTTGGATCGACACAAAATTAATTAAGGGATATGGAACAGTTCAGGCAAACGGAGGAGATGGAAATATGGAGTCACGGTATTGAAAGCATTTTTTACTGTCTATGTGATATTCTTCCCCAATAATAAAATATGCAAACTGAATAAGTGAACTTCAGTTCGACGTGCACAATGTGTAAATAAATGACTAGCAATTTGTGTTTTAAAAAATAGGTGGAAACAGTTGAATGTATAATTGTATGATGTTCGAACTCCGAATTTTTCTGATCAGACTTTTACGTCTTTACTAATCAGCTGACACCATTTGCTGTGTTTCAGTTATAATATATTTCATGGCGGCGGAGGAGCAGGAGGGCGAATCGCTGTTTATTTCAAAATTAACAGAACCTACAGCGGGGTGTTTCAATCCTTGGGGGGCGATGCTAAGGGGGATGCCCTCCCTGGAGGCGCCGGTACCGTCTTTCTATACCACCTTATCCATAGACACCGCACGCTACTTGTAAGTAATGACGGAAGGAAAGTGATTCCAGTGGCTCATCGTATTATTAGCGACTATTCCAAACCGGAACTAATAACTGGAAAAACATGGCTTCTGCCAAACTTTGGAGAACACAAATTTTCTGGTGATCAAAATTATCATTTTGAAGAACTCCAGATTTATGGTGGAGCACAGCTAGCTATATTAACGCATCCACATAATTGGTCTGCTTCCATTTTCTTTCGAAATATGATCGGCGATCGCTCAGGTACCGTTCATGTTGGCTACAATCAAACGCTAGATTTGATCCGACCAAGTATTGATTTACCGTTTAATGTTCGAGTGTACCGTGGAGGATTCCTCGGTCTCGCGCCTTCCACCGAAGTTCACGGAGTAGAGATCCACGTGGATGGTGTAATATCGTACATCAAGAACTTAACTCTACACCATGGAGGCCTTTTGTCTTTAAACGAAGATTCGCGTACTGGAAACGAAGCAATTATAAATGATTTCAAGTTTGAATTCATACGCGTACAGTATGAAGGAGTCATTAAAATGATATCATCACCTGTCTCACACAACGGAATGAATTTAACCGTGCGAGTGTTACACATTGAAGGAGGAGGAAAAGTCGAGGGCAGTGATCTAAGGATCCTCGCTGAGAATATTAGCATCAACACAGAAGGCATTCTGACGGTAAGCGGGCACGGGTACAAGCAATCTGACGGGACGGGACAAGGTGTGCATGGGAAGATCAACCGCGGTCTTGGGCCCGGAAATGGGGTCGCAGCTTCTGGTGGAGGACACGGAGGGACCGGAGGGCGCGGAAAGAATACACCTAAAGTTGGAGTACCCTATGGAAACATGTATGAACCTGTGGAGTTTGGAAGCAGTGGCGGCGGTGAATCCGGGAAAGCAGGTAAGCAGTGGTTTGCAAATAACATCAAATTTTTATCGGTTTCATTGTTAATTCCTGGTTTCCATGAATCTATGAAATAATACTACATTGCCAAACCTAGTGTCGAGAAGGAAAAGTACATGGCATTTTTACAAGCTACATAAGAACAACTTTCAAATTAAAACTTTTGAAATGTAATGTATCAGACACAAGAGTTTTCAAAATCAAACACCGGCAGGTGGGTTTAGCAAACGCCTTTTCTAGTCAGAAGTGTCGGGGTATCTCTTGTTTGATTTAGCGCCTCAAATGATTGAAAGAAAAAAATTCTTGGAAAGAATGTTATACACCGGAAACGTAATAAATAGTTGAGGACAATTTTATTACATTTCTGTAAATAAGCAATTGTTCGTGGAAAAGTTATGAACATGTCCTGATTCTAAATCTCCTTCACGGAAGTGATTTCTTTGTCGTCTCTTTAAGTATTACTTATCAATTGTGTGAGATTTCATGGCTTTAGTATATGACTTGAGAATTTAATTTCAAGCAAGATGTCATAATACATTGAAAGGTTAGACACATTGAATTCTGCCAAGCTGGTTGTACTACGTGGAAATGAACTTTGAAAGACATCAACACAACACTGAAAGAACCCAAAACAGAGCGGGATCGTAGCTTGCTATTTTTGTGGCTCGTCGGTACAGCGCAGCGAACAGAGAGGCTGTGCTGTAAAATGCCCACTCACTCTGTTTTAGAGCCCTAACATTGAACTCAAACGCTCACAGAATCACGCCATATCACGTGTTCCCGAGAGGGCAAGAGTCCAAGTGTCACGTTGATGTCTTGAAAGGTTAGTCGTTTTCGATCCCTGGAGAGAGACCCATATTCAGGGTCTTAAAAATAACTGAAGTGCGGAAGGTACTGCCTTTGTCCAGAAAAACGCATTACCTTCGAATTCTACCGTCCATGGCTCGAATAAAGCCATTTCCATCTTCTGAAGAGGACGTGAAAAGAAAGTTGACAGTGAGTAATGTGTATTTAACACATTAAGACCTAATTTTGTCAGTTCTCAACAAGATACTATGATGACAGACATGTTTGTGTGTGGGTTGATCTTTTAGGTGCTGGAGGCGGCGCAGTGTTCTTAAATGTCTCTCACTTGCTGGAAATCGATGGAATCCTGTCAGCAGATGGTGCAGACTCCCTTCCTCGCGGGGGAGGGGGTAGTGGCGGCAGCGTTTGGGTGCATTGCTACATCATCAAAGGCTTTGGTAAAATCACTGCAAATGGTGGTTCTTCTCCAATGGACACTGTTTACCCTTATTATCACGGAGGAGGGGGCTCTGGTGGAAGAATTGGCGTCTACTTTACTAAGAACGACACTTTTTCATATTTCAGGTAACACTGCATTTTGTGATGGCATTTGCATATTCTAAAATAAGAAATCGCATTCAGAATAGCACCCAGTATTCTCGTATTGTCAAAATAAAACGAAAAATAAGCAGAATCAAGTTTGCAGACATAAAACTTTTCTGCTTTAACAATTTTACTCACAAAATCCTTTGGTGTGACCAGTCAAATGAAGTCTTTTCCCCAATACTCGCTTTCGCATGATACTGTTTGTTTCCTAGGATTTGACAAAATGAAATTTAAAAAAAAAACTAGGAATTTGGACTTTGTTCAGTCACTATAAACTATATAAACTAAAGTACTTGTTGATTCAGTCTCTGTGACACTTTGCCCAGCATTTACATCAAATGCTTCTATTTATGAGCCTGCAGTCCAAGTGGAGCCCACAACCCACAACATTAGGCCTTAGTTTACACTTCCTTTGGTTAATGGTATAACAATAAAATATGAATCAAGTTATTGACATTTCTCTTACTGTGGCGAGCAGTCTTTAGGGCTCGGTTCCATCACCACCTAAGGATTACGTGTGAACTTTCTGCCGCCATTTCTTTTGATCCCGAGGATTTTCTTGCACGGCATTACAGATAATTCGGTCAAGGACCGATTAACGAGTATAGAAAGCACAATGAAGGGTGACCGAGAATTCGTTTAGGACAAAAAAATGTTTGCCGAAACTCGCACCCGTGAAACTTGGCCCTGATTCTTAAGATCCTGTTTTGTTGTATTTTTAATTTTTAGTTATCGAGCTCACGGGGGAAAAGCTAAGGCGGGTTTAGAGAATGTAGAGAATGGAGGACCAGGCACCGTATTCCTCTACCACTTAGTTCACACACACCGCACTTTGCTTATTGACAATGATGGCGGTAAACCACTGAATAAACACATCAACTATGCAAAATTGGATGAGGAAGGTATGGATCTCTATCTCTTATTAACTGATTTTCACTCAAAGCTCGTTCCGTCGTTCTGGATCAACCTTTTGTGGTTGCTTGGGCTAGTCGGATGTTTTCTCTACTTTGGTTTATTTGTCAGATCTTGTTTGCCAACATTTTCAACCAACTCGATTGAAACAAATGCACAAAGCTGTCTTAAATGTATCAATTTCTTGCCTAATGGTGGGGTGCCTGTTAGGTATGAAATTAACTTAACATAGTCAAAATAGCTGCGATAACAGCAGCCCTAATAGAACGACTAATGTACGTACTCGAAACCGTAACCAAAATCAACCCAGACTGGTTTTGGTTTAACACTGGATTGATCCTCTATTGTAGTTATAAATATAATATCGTTAACTGGTTGATTGTATCTTGGTGCCTTTCCACGTATTGGAAAAAAAGGTAGCTTAATTCACTATTTTCTCGTCTTTTTTCTAGGTGGCAAGGCATGGGTGATGCCAGAGTCAGGAATCCATCATTTTGCTGATCACACTCACAAGTTTCATTTCGAAGAACTACAAATTTACAATAAAGCTCATCTGGGAATTTGGCCTCGGGCAAACAATGATGGCAGAAACGTTTCCTTGTTCTTCAAGTACATGATCGGTGATAGAAGTGGGATGGTACATATTGGAGATAACCAAGTCGTGGATTTGAAACGGCCTGAGATTGACCTCCCATTCAGTGCTCAAGTTTACCGCGGAGCTTTTCTTGGGCTCGCGACTTTCACGCAGATCCATGGTGTTGAGGTTATAGTGCGAGGAGTATTGGGTTACATTCAGAATTTGACAGTACATCATGGTGGTGATCTGTGGCTTAACCACGGCGGCCGCACTGGTAACCAGAAGACTGAAAATCGGTACGAATTTGATACAGTTCGAGTTCAGGACACAGGTAAAATCCACTGCCTCACGTCCCCGATTAATGACCCAGATCTCGTATTTAAAACTCGCGCTGTTTTTATCGAAGGAGGAGGACTCGTTCGAGGTTCCCGCCTCATATTTGTAACGGAAAATGTCACAATAGACGATGGTGGTTCTTTGATTGCGGATGGCCTGGGCTACAATACATCACACGGTTACCAAGGAAATGGTCTTCATGGACCAATTAATCCCGGCCATGGCTTTGACGGTAATGGAGCATCAGGAGCCGGGCATGGGGGGAGCGGGGGTCGCGGAAGCTTGACAGGAGGAACCCCTAAGACTGGCTTTGCCTACGGAGATATGTATGAACCGTATATATTTGGTAGCGCTGGTGGGAAAGGAAGCAGTAGCCCACGAGGTGGAAGTGGTGGGGGCATGTTATGGATGAACGTAACTGGAGTAATTGACGTGGACGGTTTGGTTTCAGCAAATGGGGAGGATGCGATATCATTGACGGGAAGTGGTGGTGGTAGCGGTGGAAGTATATGGATGTATTGCAAAAGGATTAAAGGTTATGGACGGATTGCTGCCAATGGAGGAGCCGGTTCAACCAACAGTAGATCTCCAGGGGGAGGGGGAGCTGGAGGAAGGATTGCTATTTATTTCGAGGTAAATGAGACTTCAACGTACTTTGTGTACGAGGCACGAGGTGGGGCAGCCCTTGGATGCCAATTTGGTAGAGAAGATTTGTGCAAGGCTGAGGCGGGAGGACCTGGCACCGTGTTTCTATATCACATGATCCACACTCACCGTACATTACTCATCCACAACGGAGGCCAGAAACCGCTGGTTTCAGCAATTGCCGACTACAAAGATTTATCCGAGGATGGATGCCGCGCATGGATCTTACCACAATCTGCAAATCATGACTTCGCAGGAAAGGGACGCGATTTCCACTTTGAAGAACTTCAAATCTACGGAGGTGGTCATGTGGCGCTGCTCACGGAACCTGTCGGTAGGAATGCTTCGTTATTCTTCCGTCACATGATCGGAGATCGCACTGGAACCCTCCATGTTTCTGACAAGCAAGTCATGGATCTCCATCGACCGGAAATAGACATTCCATTCAGCGTCCACGTGTACGCAGGTGGCTATTTAGGTATGGCGCCGTACACAGAGATACACGGCGTCACGCTCTACGTTTCTGGTGCAGTCGATCATATTCAAAACATGACGCTCCATCACGGTGGGGCATTTTGGATGTACCACGGCGGAAGGACTGCAAATCAGGTTAACAGCTCGTTTAAGTTCGACACCGTTCGAGTGCAGGACCAAGGCGTCATTCGCGCCTTCACGTCTCCGACCACTCATCCTGGAATCACAATAATTGCCAGAGCGTTCTTTGTTGAAGGAGGTGGACTGTTCCATGGAACAAGGATGACTGTTCTTGGAGAAAACATTACTATCGACGATGGAGGGCTAATAACTGCTAACGGTCAAGGATACAACAGGTTTATTTGACTGTTTACACTAAAAGTACTAAAAACACTCTTGTGGGTAATTAATTTGTGTTGGAAAAAAGTAGTATTTATGTTATTTGTTATTTATGTTGAGAGATATGTACGTTATCTCCTGAATAACATGTAAAGGTGATAACGCTAACGGTCACAAAGAAAACGTAGATGTACTAAGAAAGCGCGAGTGCAGCAAAGTCGGGAGAACGGTTCAAACATTTTCAATCTTTCACAAACGTCCCAAAACAGTGTCAAGAGCGGGCGCAGCATCGGCTTTCATAAATTGATGTGAAAGTGTTAACACCATTTGATAAGGACTCGACCTTAATGATGGGACAAAACTGAATCTGGGAACAAGACATTTGTAGCTTTTAAGTAACCAAGCACAAATATTTTTAGAGGATGACTTTGGGCGTATGGTGATTTAACAGTGTAAAATTTACTGAAGTGAAAAACACCATGATTTATACTTTTAGGAGACTAAAAAGTGGAGTCAGGTAGTTATAAATGTTGTAAAGCTATCTTTTTAAATGCATTGCCTAGGAGATTTTTAGTTTCACTTAAATATTCGGTCACTATTAGTTCAACAAGAGACGCAAAAAGTACCTTTCACACATATAGATAGCATCCTGGGGCATCTTTCTGTTCCAGTGCTCTTCATGGGCTTTAGCATGTGAATAACGGACAAACAAATCATTGCCAGTGTGTTTTCTTTCAAGATTTCTAGAACTGTATGATAGGTGCTGTTTGTAACTTTCGAGGGTGTTCTAAATCACCTGCTAAACATATTTTCTGTAACAGGAGCCATCCTCATGGATCAGGACTGCATGGCGTTATTAACCCTGGCATCGGTTCCTCTAACATTTATGGCTCTTCCGGAGCCGGTTATGGTGGAAGAGGCGGACGAGGAGCCCACGCCCAAGTGATCGGAGCTGCATACGGACATATCTACGAGCCACTACCATTCGGAAGTTCCGGTGGTGGGCAGAATTCAGGAAGAGGAGGTGGTGTGATCTGGTTCAATGTAACTAATGTCATTCAAATTGATGGCGAGGTGTCAGCTGATGGTTCCCCTGGAGAGGACTCTGTAAGTGGAGGGGGTAGTGGTGGAAGTATTTGGATGCATTGCTATAGGATGAAAGGTGAGCAGCATAGGGCAGACTGTTGTTACTTATTTCTATTCCCGGTACAAACCATCTCAATCACGGTGTAACCACTGGATTCTAAATAATGGGTCATACGGTACTTACGATCTTTTTATTGAGCACTTCAATTAAAAAACCTATGTTTACATCTGCACATGTTGTTGACAACAACAAGTATGTGGTTCTTGCTCAATTGCAACATTAAGAGTTTCCTTTTGTTTCATTTTGTAAATAAGCATATTCGGTTTCTATTTCTCATTATTACTGTAGTGGGCCCCCATCACGTACTCTTTTATATATCGCTACTATTTCAACAGTTGTCCATCAAGCTCACAGCAAAAGGTTTGGGTATTGTTTTGAGACGTTTTAAACTTGACTTCTTCAGCTGTTTTATAATTTAACAATAAATTTACATCTGCTGTCCCTTTTTAAAGGAACTGGAAATATAACTGTCAACGGAGGTGCCGGTGGTAGCAAGTCTGGTGGTGGTGCTGGTGGAAGACTTGCTGTATACTTCTCAGAAAACACCACCTATACTGGGAGCTTTCAGTCCCGAGGAGGTGCCAAGGGCGGGGCATCAAATACTGAAGCAGGCGGTCCTGGAACGGCGTTTCTTTATCACTTGGTCCATACTCACCGAACGTTACTTGTGGATAATGGTGGTCAGCATCCTTTGAAAACAAGAATATCCGATTATTCTGATCTTTCACAAGACGGCTGCCGAGCTTGGATATTGCCTGAGTCAGGAGGCCATCACTTTGCGAACGGCACACATGATTATCACTTCGAGGAGCTGCAAATATATGGAGGGGCCCATCTTGCGATTCTAACTGACCCAATAAATCGTCCAGCATCGCTGTTTTTTCGGTACATGATTGGAGACCGAACAGGGATGATTCATCTTGGCATGAACCAAGTCATGAATTTACATCGCCTGTTTCTTGACATCCCGTTTAGTGCTTATATCTATAATGGTGGTTACCTCGGACTAGCGCCTATATCTGAAATGAACAAAATCGCGGTGTACGTAGAAGGAACACTTGATCACATTCGAAACCTCACTATCTTAAATGGGGGTTCCCTTCACTGCTATCTGACAGGTTCCACAGGAGAAAGAATGAGGCGCTATTACATTTTTAACGAGACCGTAAGAATCATGGCGAGGTCCCAGATTCGAAGCCACAGTCCTAACGCCCATAACGAAGCTTTTAATCTTCAAGCTAGGATCCTTAATGTCGAAGGTGGTGCCGCCATCAACACTTTCAATATGAATATTACCGCTGTCAACCTTACTGTTGATGATGGCGGGGTAATCGATGGAAGCGATGGCGGTTACCTTGCAAAAAAAGGACCAGGTGGTTTACATACCAACAACTGGCGGCGTGGCGGAGCAGGGCATGGCGGGACGGGTGGCAGAGGCAGCTGTGGAGGATATCACACATGTAGAATGAAGAAGGGACTTCCCTACGGGAATTTGTATTATCCGAGGGATTTTGGAAGCGGTGGCGATGGGAATGGTGGAACTGGTGGTGGCGTTTTAACCATCGACGTTTTCGATACACTTCAGGTAAGATTTAACTTGTTGTTATTTGCAAGCTGCCAATCAGAAGCATGCTTTGAGTTCGAATAAAGACGGTTTCAAGTGCCTTGTTCTAGTCCTGCCATAAATGGGAAGCTAGAGAAAGTATAGCTTGCGTCGCAGACACTCTAAACCTTCTGTATATAGCGTCTGCGAATTAGTGCACAATAACGTGTTCAAATCCCGCAGAGTCGCAATGTCGACATTTTGATTGGCAAGTGCGAAACGTGACCTTAGACAGAGGTTTTCCCTGCTTTCTATGTTTAGCGTAGATTTTACAGTGCAAGGAGTTTAACAGAGGAAGTTTAACTAAACAAATCTTATTTTTGCCGCTCTGAGTCTCACATTTAGACGTTTTGAAGCTAGTATGTTCAATGCATTTTAAGTAGATGTTTTTCTGTAGATGTTTCCTGGCAGGATTTGATGACATCTACAGTTTGCCATTTTTAAAATGGTTTTCCTTTTCCTCTGGTTAAACCTTAAGCTTTTTATTGCTGCTAAATAACCTTATATTTCTTAGTTTCCTTGGTTTTCTCAGAAGTGCCTAGACCTGAATAGCTAAATGTGTGTAGTTTTTTTGTCCTTGAATATTATGATTTCCTAATTTGTTTTGATGCTAGCCAGTGTCGGCGAGATTGCAGAATACGCGAGTGCATCTGCAGCGATTGGAAGACTCTGAAAAAACAGTCGGCAACTTAACAAACAAATTCTGGCCTTGAATGAATTCTCTCAAAGCATTTTTTTTCTTCGGGAAGAAGGTTTTCAAGTTCAAACTGCTCTTTCATTGTTTACAGTAAACGCTTTTTGCCAACTTCCTTCTGTTGACATGTCTATGCCCAACAGTACAGTCACGCACGCTCAAATGTGTCCTTGCGACACTGCTGAATATCAGCACGAGCTTTTGTGCACTAATTCGCAGACGAACTATAACAATGGTTTACACGATACGTGGACCGGCTGCAACGCAGCCCATAAAAGTATCGTGAAGTGCTCACACAGAAACTTCTCGTACTTTACGTTGCAGTATTGAGAAGCGTCTCCTCCTCCAGCACTGCAACTGAGCGACAAAAGAGTCCACCGTGACAAATCTTTTCCTTTTACACACCTCAAAACTTCTCATTCCTATTTAGTATCCCCTTAATTTCTTCCCAGGTTGATGGTGTAATTTTGTGCAACAGTCGTCACGTCAACACCATCAGTGGTGGTGGAAGTGGTGGCAGCATCTTGATTCACACCCAGGTCTTTTCTGGCGGGCACACTGGCATAGTACAATCACATGGTGGAAGTGGTGCGGCAGGTTCGGGCGGAGGATCAGGCGGTCGTATAGCTGTTTACTATAGTAATAATGACACACACCATCCTTATAGAGGAAGGTTTGACACCAGTGGCGGGAAAGGTACTTCCGGTGCTGAAGCTGGTGCTGCCGGAACTGTTTATCTCAAACATACCGGAAGTGGATTTACTACGCTCCAAGTGGATAACAATGGACAGAGGTCCCTGGATGACGAGATTCCGAATGGTGGTCGATTGTTAGATCTATCTGGAAGCACTCCAAGCCGATCCCAAACATATGTAGCACCAAATGGCGTGACAGTGACGTCAAGCTGTCCACTGTACACATGCAATCCATGGAATCGCTGCAACAGATGTCAAGACTGGGCTATCGCTCATTTGTTCGACCAAGCGCTGTCCACCAACAGATGCGATTCTTACAGATCGAACTGTCGGTACGCTAAGCTCACGTTCGGCTTTAAAAAGTCCTTGTTTATTAACCACATCAGACTTTACCTATATTGCAGTGGATCTAGGCCTCGGTTTCGCGTAAGTGTATTGCCTTTTGAGAGTTTAATGTCTTGAGTTACGAAGCATGATGGTGAATCTTCCATTATATTATCGGGAAAGTAGAAGAGAGCCATTCGATAGAAGAGTGGCTCTTGGAATTTGTTGGCCGTCTTTATGTGCCACAACATAATTTGATTAAATTTATTTAAGGTTTAGCGAGAAAAGGGATTTATTTTTCTACGTAATAGTCATTTTGCACATTTTACCACATTTTCCTAATTTTGTTACACGTAAAATACGGGCCGGATAACCTTCGGATCGTGGATGGCGGACGAGAAAAAGCGGTTAAAAAATGCCGATGGAAAAACTAAATAAAAGATAATTATGAAAGTCGAAAATTAAAAGAGAGATATTCAAATATTAAATGAAAAAGGCTTCTTCGTTTGGCTTTAAACTGTTTATTAGCATGTTAAATCGTAAAGTTTTTCAACAGAGCAAATTAATTAACGAATCCTTATGATTTCGGATGTCCTAGGTTATAATGACTGAACTTAAAATTTTTTTGCCAAACATCATACGACAGATTCTTTCCTAACTACGTCAAATTAGCCTCAAAGCCCTCAACGTTTGTATTTGCAAGTTTGAAGGTGATCATTGACCATACATGTTACTGCAGAAAATGCTGGTCAAATTGAATCTCAAAATGCTAAGTTGACTCGTGCCAGCCTTACTGAAAGAAATGGGTGATACGATGTCTACCTTATGTGGCGGAAAAAGGAGAAATGTATGTAGCATGAAGAATATGACAGAATATCGTCTATTTTTCTTGATGTGCTGCATATTTGTCCCTTAATTTTCAAAACCAGAGTCCAACACAACAACAACAATGTATTTATTTAAAGAAATATAACATTTACAATACTTTATGACCTGCAAATAGCTATAATGCTAATCTAGGCAGGACAAGACTTTAACTAAGTCCATTGTGTTTTGTTTACTGATAGTTTTATCATGTCCGTCATCTACAAAACATCGAAACCTTGATCTTCAGTGTAAATAATTACGGCTACCTGGGCCCATTAATAAACGGGAATTTCGAGGAACGGGCCCCTGGACAGTTCTAGATCATTTCATGTGATGGTAATCTTAGAAGGACGATCTGGTGTTGTAAGCATGATGTATTCATGATGTATTTCAAAGTGTTTGACCTCTTATGGTTATCCCGGGATGAAAGAAAAAATGCCTTATTACGCAGTTGGACAATGGGCCCCTAAACAGGACACAAATAACGTCTTTAAAATCGAAAGTGGGTGTTTTAGTTCCTAAATGGCCCATCCCAAAATTGATAATCAAACCAGTTAACCATTTTAACATTTGAAAATAAGGAGAAAGTTCTGTTATTTTAATTATTTCGTTTGCAATTTTTATTTTTAACTTGTAATCTATTTTTTCCATCCTCCATCCACATGTATCCCGCCGTCGATAACTCATAGATCAATTATGTATATTACATAATCGCAGCTGATTCGAGTAGACTGTTTAAGTTAAGGTGGCTCTACGATTAAAACCATTATAACGCATGTATTACACATAGTTTATTACACAAGCGTAGGTTAAATTTTGGTATATTATTTTTTTAGCGATCGGAATATATATCACGTTACAATGACGTCACATTAGTTTTAGTTCTAAAGCGAATTTCAGCCGTTATCAGCATTTTCTTTGGAAACGCTTTACGTAACAGAAACCCAAGCTAGCAAAAACGTTTTCTTGATTGAACCCTGAAAAAGACTCTTCTTGTTTAGCTCACTACTTATGACGGCGAACATAATGTGCCTGTAACCAGCAACTACGTTCAAATGTCCAATGGCTGCATCCAGGGCTCGTATGTGGATATGCCTGTGAGGAGAAACGCTGCGAAGGTGTTTGTGGAATTGAATCAGGCTCACGCTAGCAGTGTTTCTGGTTTGACCGAGTTGGAAATATATATTGAAGGAAAGGAAGTGTGGAAAAGGTAAGACTGGGGCCATCGGCAGATAGTTCGGTTTTTGTTGATTAATGTGTCGTGCGAATAATTTGTTCAAGTTTGGTTATAAGAGAGTTTTTATTATCGACGACAAAAAGGCGTAAACAACTGAACCCGGTTTCTTGCGACCAGGAAACCACCTCCTTGAAACACGATCATCGAACTGCTCATTTGTTTCCACGACTGGTTGATTAGTCGAATTTGTTTTTTGAGCAGTAGTCATTTGGTGTACTCCAGTCAATTTTCATTCATTAAGCCATTCATTTATGGAAAGTCAGAATTTGGCCAATAGACAGCAGTTGAATCTATCTCTTTGGGATAAAAAATTATTTAGGAGGTGAATGACACTCTTCAGTTATCTCGGCTACCTTTATTACAAAAGATAGGAGATATTCGAAGCAACATTAGTTTGATTTAACCTTGATGTTTTATTGTTTTATTTGTTCCCTGTGTTACAGATACAAACATAGGAGTTTTGAAGGGGCAAAAACTTGGATGGAGCCAGCGACTGGCACCAATTTTCACAGTTTCAATGAAGTCCACATCCGGGGATCAGCTCAGCTTGCAGTAATGCCGCTGAACGGTCTGCAGGCGCCTGTACGTTTCCATACCGACCGACTGTACGGTGACAGAAGTGGCTTTCTTCATGTTGGATTTAATCAGAACTTCTCCGTCGCTGTCACTGATCCCGACATCCCGTTTGGTCTGCGCGTTTATGAAAATGGAAGTGTGATGTTGCCGAGTCGCGCTTTCTTGCAAACCGTCAGCTTTAAATCGTCTGGAAAGGTATAATCACTTTCAACAGGGATTAAACATCATCCCTGGTTTAATTTCAAGCACTATATAAAGGTTTACAACATAGCTTAGTCTCATAATTGAGGTGTAATCAAAACGATCGACTTCAATCAGCGTTGCTTTCAAAGCAGGACAAAAATATGAGTTCGTTAGAACGCGTATGAAACGCTTTTTGGAACGTGGTTGCGTTTAATAAACATGCGTTCATTGATATTGTTTTTAATTGATTGTTTTGTCTTCGTTGCAGATCTGGGGTGTTCAGGATTTGTTTGTGTTCGACCATGGTTCGTTCTACTCTGATGCGAACTCTAGTCTTGGCAGGGACGAACACCCAGGGCAGTTCTCGCTCCAGTCCCTTCATCTGCAAGACAGAGGAGTGTTCGAGTTACATTCATCTGATAAGGACCTAACCAGTCAATTGTCACTCACTAACTTGACCGTAAGTAAGCTATATATATTATCCATTCTCAGACCACTTAGTTATCTGACTGTCGAATTAATCTGTGAGTCAGGCTTAAAAATCTTAAGCGTGTAAAGGAGCATTTTATCGCCATTTTTGCTATCATTATTACTATTATCTAATCTCTTTTATCTAAGGTATTTTATTTTTTGCTATCATAGCTTAGCTCTTTTTTAAATGATAGATTTTTATTTTATCACATTTCTTATGTAACGGATGTTAGTTCTTAAGTAGTTAAAGTTTTTTTGTTTTACTAATGTTTTTGTATTTTTTTTACTACACGTGCACATTCGTACGAGTTTTTGCTAACTCTTAAGTGTTTACGTGTATAAATAAACTACTTAGCGTACTTTCTTACTTACTTATCACTGACACTAGTTCACTGGTAAGCTATGAAGTTAATCTGGAGAGACCGTGAATGAATCAGTGAATTAAGCAGTTGATTAAACACTCTCAGATCCAAATTAATTTGGAAAAACGTTGTGGGCTTTATAAGACTCGGATCGGATAGGGCTTATAGCACATCCTTTTGGAGTTAAAGTACATTGAGAGACCTAATTACCTTTCCATCAAACGTCACTGCAGATAAGAGTGATAAGAAGTGTGTCAAAATCATCTTTTTTCATCGACCGGTTGTAGAAGGCTTATCTCATGCTGATTACTGACGTTATAATAATATGAGCCGATTGGCTATGGTAAACGTCGGTCAGAAACTTTGCACTTCTTAGACTGCCTCACCTAGTTCATTTCCTTTTTTGCCAGATCTTTAGTGGCGGCCACTTCAAATCCAATAACAAACTGAACATCTCTGTGCTACATCTGCTGAGGATTAACTCTGGAGGAAGACTGAGTCACAATCACGCTGGTTACATCACAAAGGATGGAAGACCTGGAAACGAGTTTGAACCATCTGAAGGCCCCGGTCAAGGTACTGGGAGTTCCTCTGGAGCATCAGGGGCTGGATATGCCGGAACTGGTGGACGAGGGGCTGACGCGACTCGCGTGGGTCAATTTTATGGGGATTACAGAAAACCTTTCGATTATGGTAGTGCTGGAGGTTATGGCTTACATTACGGTAAGAGGAAATCCATTTGGCATATAGTAGATCACGATTCCATTAATCAAAACGCCTGAAAGATACGTATATATATTTTTGTCACGCAATTCCACCTCGTTCAGCCTCTGTGGTCTTTCGTCTGCAAATATATCGCAAATGTCTCATTTTCCACTCCCCTAAGCGCTTTTCAGCACTGGCTGGGGGACGATTTACAGACTGTGTGAGGCACAGTTAACAATGTCTGAAGTATACGTTATGAGTGACCCTTTACTGTGACGGTGAATTTCTTTACGAACAGTGGGTGGATTCTTTTTGGTTAAGCGGGTTAAGCAGATACGGTGTTCTTGTAGAGAGGAGCTCTTTTTTACTTTAAAATCTGTTCAGCTCACCGGTCAGAACTGTTCGAAAATGAACTGGGCCAATTTGTCTATCTTTCTTTAGGCGACCTATATTTTGGAGACTACCGAACACAAACCGTGGGCCCGTACAAAAACCTCATCACACGGGGCGGACTTGGAGGACAAGGAGGCGGGGCAATAAAGATTGTTACGCGCCATTTGATTCTTGACGGACACCTGTCAGCTGATGGTGAAGACGGCCCTCCTCCAAGTACGTCAGGAGGAGGCAGTGGAGGTAGTATTTGGATAGACTGTGAAGAATTGGACGGCTATGGAACAATCAGTGCTAAGGGTGGTGCAGGATCTCCAAACAAGGGAGGAGGGGGGTCAGGTGGCCGGATAGCAATATACCACGCGTTCATGCTCAACTTCAACGGTACCCTGTCTGCCAAGGGAGGGGACAGCGGCGTTGAACCAGGCGCTTCTGGAACTGTATATCTCGAGACCCGAAACGGCAGCAAAGTAGAGTACAGAGTCTTAAAAATCAATAACTACGGATTGGCCTACCCGTGGGCTGTGGACAAATCAGAAGGAAGGCTTCGTCATCTTAACAAAGGAATATACAGTGATACAAAGTACATTGGAGCTGTCACGTGGCTACACGAAGCAAACAGCTATATCTTAGATGAGTTTCATCTACATGGCAAATCTCATATCGCCTTTTATGGAAACGGCTCACGTGAGAATGTCACGTTGTATGCCCAAACATTGCGAGGAGATCGGAGCGGTGTACTTCATATTGGTCGTTATCAATCCGTTGTATTCAAGTTTGTTGATTTGTACTTTCCAATTAACACACTTGTTTATTTTAACGCATCCCTTGAAGTTCCTCGAAGACTGTCTCTTAGAGAAGTGTACATGGAAGTTAACGGAACGCTTGCTGACTTCAACGACTATACCATTGACCGAAACGGGAAGCTTTACCTTTGGTCTGGTGGTAACTCACTTGGAGAGAGTATTGGTCACTTCCGCTTCGTCAACTTGTCAGTTAAGTCGAAAGGTTTGCTTCACACAACGAAACTTCCAAATCATGGTCCAGTGAGTCTGCACATGACGCGATTTGCAATAAACGCCGGTGGGTTAGCCAGTGTTGACGACTTTTATTTGGAATCAGTCAACGCCACAATTGATGTGGCTGGTACGTATGGACTTCTGCTTAACGTTAAGCCAGGTCAAAGGCACCCCCATAGACCCTATAAATAACCTCATTGTTTGAAAAATGAATGCTTTAGTCGTCGTCGCAACTAACACAACTGCAGTGAATTTGAAAACCTTCTTAACATTCGGTCAGATTGCAATATTTAAAAGGATGAAATTAGTATGAAAAAAACCAAATACAAATAAATCAAATTCGAGAAAGCTGAGAAGGAAGAAATTTAATAACTACCCCGCATGTGACTTCACTTCTCAATAAGCGTGGAGAATCTAAAATCTAAAACTAATAACGAACTCAACTTTAAAATGATCGATTCCTTAATGGAATTTTGGTGGATGTGCTTGACTCCGCGTGATTGTAAACAAGTAACCTCTCTACTAAATCAACTATATCAAAAAGTACGCTTAACTGCCGGAATAGTCCTTAGGTTTGCAAGTTAGTTTTCTGCCTAGCTGAGTGATGAATTTCGACGAATTTCTGTTTGACGTTTGATTGCTTGGAAAATTATCGCGAGATTTTTTAGCTAATTCATACAAGATAGATAGATAGATAGATAGATAGTTTATTAATAACGGATTTGCAACTAAAAGTTGAATTATACGATTATTTACAAAAAATTGAATATTGATAATTACATTAAAAGGACTACAAGTGATTTAAAACAACAAATAAGGACACATGTTCTAAAAAAATATAAAGAGGAGGTTTAAAAATCTACTAAAACCGTTCAAGCCTTAACGGCCTTAAAGGTAATAAAACTACTACGAAACCTGTTCGTCTTAAAAGCTGGCTTAAACTTCCGCATATTTCTTAGATTAAAGGTAAATGTGTTGCGAGCAGGAAGAAGTTCATGGAGCCTTTTCTGTTCGTTCTGTAAAACATTCTTAAATAGTTTATCAACTAGTTCCTGGCGGCGGTCTGAAAGTTTAGTTAGGCCTGATTCAACCAAGGCCTCATTGTATGAGCAAAGAGGAAAAATGATGCGGATAGCCCGCTTTTGTACTCCTTCAAGTTCGTTGGAGAGGTACACGGGGAGGCCGTCATGAAAGACAGGACACGCGTACTCTGTGATCGGACGAATACAAGTGCAGAAAAACTGGACTAACTCACGGGTACCAAGACCAGAGCCTTTAAGCTGAGATAAGCTATACAAGCGCTTTTTAGCTTTCTTAATAACGGAGTCAATGTGACAATTCCATTTCAAATCATTGGAGATGTTAAGGCCTAGTATTTTGGCACTAGTAACTAAATCAATAGGCATGCGATTAACAACAAGTAGGTTGTTAGTGTTAAAGTTTATAAGCAGTTCTTTGCATTTCGTCTCGTTTAGTTGAAAACTAAACACAAGGCGTAGTTATGACTGCGATAATATTAGGTTGCAAGCAAATCCAACTAAAGTTTCTTCATTTTTTAACCAGGAAAAGTATCAGCAGACTATAGAGGATACGAACCACAAGGGGGACCTGGGGCTGGTCTTCGGCAGACTTCCTACAACACCGGGGCAGGAGGAGGTGGTCACGGGGGCCGGGGTGGACGGGGATCAGCTGGTCTCCGAGCGTCGTATTCTTACGACTCCATATACGAACCAAACATGTACGGAAGTGGTGGCGGTAACGGTCTGCACAGTGTTGGCGGGCGAGGTGGAGGACGTATCGTATTTGAAATCTTGGAAATGCTGCGACTCGAAGGGCGTCTGCAGGCAAACGGAGAACCGAGAGGTAGTTCTAATCCCAGCGGTGGGGGTGCCGGTGGAAGTATTATTATCCGAACGTTGAATTTTGATGGTGAAGGCTCTGTAACAGTGAACGGTGGTTCATGTTCTTCGAGCGGTAGGCCTTATGGTGGCGGCGGGGCTGGCGGTCGCACTGCTGTTTACTACAATGGGAATTATACGTTCATTGGATCATACCAGAGTGCTGGAGGAGCGAGTCAAGCGGAGCGTGGTGGAGCAGGGTCAGTTTACATTGAAAACAACCGGAACACCAGTCAGCCCTACCGTATTTTTAGAATTGACAACAGAGTTTCGCCTAGTGGACCATCGAGACTTCTTGAAGTTCATGAGCTAGACCTTACGGGAAACTCTGCAGGTAATTTTTGCACTAATATGTTTTTTCGACGAGTCATTTGTTCAGTTGGGGGTTTTCATGCAAAATAGTGGCAGCTGTTGTGAAAAACTCTTATTGGATTTGAACTTAGCTAGTGATTTTGGGAGTTTTTATGAGTTTTCTGGTGGATTTTCCGGGAAAAAAGGATTTTGGCTGGGACTCTTGCACAGATGGAAAGGTGAGAATTTTTTTCTGTGCTCAAGGTCTTTTGAGTTTTACAGAGTCAAACATTTTGTCTTTACTCGCATCACTCCGTCTCAACCCTAAAAGCTCAAAAATCGGTGATTTTATCAGTCGTTTAAAATAATATAGAAAAAATCTGGAAAAGCGGAAGTTGCGTAATTAGAATTCTGATGTAACGAGTTACATCAAAGTTTCTGCATCTTGAAAACTTCATCTATATTTAAGAGTGTTTCGTTCAAAATCCATGTTGATCTCCTCCATCCTAAACCATTCAAATTTTTTATAGTTTATTGTTACCTCTGCTTATTTTCTATTACACCAGGTAGTAAAATGGTGTTTTCTTCCATTTCAAGACAATTTTCCACATTGTAAAATTATTAGTTAAAACGTTATGTCAGACTTTAGAGTAACACCTTAAACTTGTGAACATTATTTTGGAGGTGTTTTCTGCTCGCACATTACTATTTTATCACGCGATGCGTTTGACCAATGGTATATAAAACTCTGAAAGGTTTGAACCCAGGAGTCATTTTAAAAGTAGGTTGAGTTTGATCGTCCGGGTGAACGTAGTCCTGAATAGGACTGTTGTCGTTGACAGTGACTGACGTTTCGACAACCTGTGCGGTAACCATCTTCAGAGTCAAAGTGAGTTGTATCACGTCAGTTGATGGTATTATACTCTGGTTATTGATCTGATTGGTCAGTTACGTCGCGATGTTATTGGTCGTCTCTCAGTTAAGCCGTGATGTTAATTGACTGCGACTCTGCGACATGTGTAACGTATTCTACAGACTACTATCAACGTCTTACTTTAGAAAGCTGGTTTACTAACTTAGAACAAACGCCACTGAATCGTAGCCAACAGTTACCAGCGTCGTACAAACGACTTATTGACGAGATCAAGCAAAACTAACTACGAGAGAACGACTGAAGAACTGACAATTTGACTAACAATAGACGACTGTTTAACTGTGACAACAGACGGATCGAAACGAACCAATTACTGATCACGAGTCTTCATAGTCAATAACATCACGGCTTAACTGACAGACGACCAATAACATCGCGACGTAATTGACCAATCAGATCAGTAACCAGAGTATAATACCATCAACTGACGTGATACAACTCGCTTTGACTCTGAAGATGACTACCGCACAGGTTGTCGAAACGTCAGTCACTGTCAACAACAACAGTCCTATTCAGGACTACGTTCACCCGGACGATCAAACTCAACCTTCAATAACCATGTTTTGTTGCTGGTGGCTAAAAAGTGTTACGTTATATATTGTATCCGTAGGCTATCCATATTATCAAACATTGTACCAAGCTCCAAACGGAGTTATTTTGAGTACCACTGGATCTCCATATTGCAGAAAACCCACAAGAAATCCTAAAAAGTGCGATACAGATAACTCATGGCTGGCTAACTTATTTCTATCGACAACCGATCACTATTACACCACGCATTCCAGTCCAATAATATCGTACCGCTTCCCGTTACCGTTATTCTTGGAATACATGTTGATTTATCCTCACTGTAGCTCCGACCACTGGACTCCGTATTATGTGCGTATTTATTTGGGCAGCAGCGAAGTTACTGGGACAAATGGCTGGGTAGATCCGACCAATTGCCTCCAAGGGCAAGCTAGCAGACTGATTGTAAGACGAAGTGTAGATAAGGTACAGTGTATCAGTTTTGAAATTGGGCACAGTCTCATTAAAGACTCAAAAGAAATGTTCTACGCTCAGAACAAATCTGTGTAAACTAAATGATCTCTTTTACATTTTAAGGTTTCTATCAGTCTTCAGAGAACTAGAACTTACGCTTCTCTTAGCACCGTCAAGTTCTTTGTACGTGAGAATCCATCATCTACGCTGCAAGAACCACATTACACGAGTCCAAGCACCGCCTGGATTGTCAGCCAGTATGAAAAAACCACAGATCATCAATTTAATGAGGTATAAAGCACTAAGTAGACGAGACACTATATTGCAACACTACGAAAATTTCATTAACTCTTCACTTAGTTATTCTCTCGTGGTCTTCTGCCAATTACAGTGTCCCTGTTCTACAGGTTACAGTCATATTTGTCTTCGGTGCCGTTAGATCGTGGTACAGCTAGCAAGTCTTAAATAATTTTAAGGAAATTAAGACAATTATCTGGTCAATCAGTGTTTTGGTCATTCTGAGTAACCACACACTGTTGCGGAGGTGATCTCCTTAAATTTATCTTAAACATCATCGAAGTCGAAAATTTCCATACCGTAACCTATTTTCCGTCTTTTTTTTTTGGCAAGCTATACATTCTTGGTCAAGGCAGCCTGTCATTATCTGGAAAAGATTTCAAGATGAGCGTGGACAAGATTGTGGGCGACAGCAGTGGTATCCTGACATTACGTCCCTCCCAGACTGTTCACATGAGAGGCTCAGAGGGTCACCTTCCTTTCTCGGTCTTATCGCAAAAAGGATCCAATGTGACCTTCCCCACCAGTACGACCTGTCGTAAAGTTGAGATCGTTATGCGAGGCGTGATGGGTCAGATGGCAAATCTCACCGTTGGACCGCAGTGCCGTTTTGTCTTACAAGATTCAACGGAGACGGAATTTGCATTGGATCACGTGGTTGTCCAAACTGATGGTTACATGGCAATGCTCAGAGAGGATAGAACAGATGTTGAAATGATTGGGAAAAAACTCGATATCAGAGGTGGAGCTACGGTTAGTGAGCTGAATTAATCGTATATTGTATAGATTAAGTAGTTAATCCGCCGTTACTTCAATATAATGGTCACTTACTTCTTTGTTTACAGATGGAGGGCAACAGTCTTACTTTAGACTACATAAACGTCACAATCGAACCCTTCGCAACTTTGTCAGCTAACGGCCTTGCGGGTGAACTTCCTGGATCTCGTTACTATGGAGATGGAAGGGGAAGTGTTTCCGGTTCCTCGGGCGCAGGCCATGGCGGTCATGGTGGAATAGGTCATGGTCAGTCCAAAGTTGGTATCTCCTACGGAAAATACCGAAGACCCACCACGTATGGAAGTACTGGTGGAGCAGACGTTTTCCCGTTCACGGGTGGAATAGGAGGAGGGAGATTCAAAATTATCGCTCATGACACCTTGGTGGTTGACGGACAATTGTCTGCCCGTGGGGGAAATGCACGGGCTACCCGAAGTGGAGGAGGCAGTGGTGGAAGTATTCTTGCATACACGTCACGAATCCACGGCGATGGAGAGTTCGATGTTTCTGGTGGCGACGGAGATGGCTCCTATGGGGGTGGAGGTGGGGGAGGTCGTATTTGCTTGTACTATAGAGAGAACCACTTCCTAGGACGATATCTTGGTATGGGTGGCGCAAGTTCATTTGAGCATGGGGGACCAGGGACAGTCTTTCTTGAAAATGTGCCTGGAATGAATGCCACTTATGGCCATGACCGCATTGATGAAGCAGCCCACGCTGAAAGAGTTGTTATTGATGAAGACGTCACTAATGGCACAAAATGGACGCGAAATAGGACGTTGTACGCAAACGCGATGGGACGGATCCCTCGATCGCCAGGAGCTAACCTCAGCGCAAGCTACAGTGATTTCAGTCATGGAGGATCAAGCAGAATGTGGCTTACGCTAGACGATAAGGACCTGGAAAACAATGGAACTGACGTAGAATTGGACGAGTTGCAGCTGTACGGTGGAGCGCAGCTCGCTATTCTTAACCCAGCAAACGCCAAAGCACGCATATCAATCGTTATTGGTCAAATGCAGGGGGACAGGTACGTTCTTTCCGTTTCTAACTCCCAAAATGTATCCCGCTCAGTCTGTGTTATTATATGTCTACTTAAAGTCCATCGAACACCAGAGGTTATCAATTGTACTTGGCCAAATGCCGCGAGATACGCAGTGATAACAATATACTCTTCTTTAGTAGAGACTAACTAGCATACTATCACGAATTCTGTAATCTGATTGACTAACGTACTCACTATTCGGTACGGTTTGGTAGTGAGTAGCGGCGATGCATTTTGAACAATAACAAAACAATGGAAACGTTTTAACACGTCGTTTCTGCGATGTTTCCAGGAATGGCGCAATTAAAGTAAATGAATTCATTATCCTACCTGGAAAATAAACTAAAGAAAACACGAAACACGAAAAAAATATTAATAAAATTGGTAAGTAACAGAGGCTACTTTCATCTAAACGTGGTACAGAATCAAAGATAGTTTGCCTGGGGGTTTACACTAAAACAATTTCGCCACTATTTCTTGTTTTTTAAGAATCAAATACCAACCTTTTTGTGTAATATGGACGAAATCTGATCTCGTTGTTACGGCTTTGAGTTAATTTTCATTTCTAAGGAGTGTACGGCAGACTTAGACTTCTTCTAACTGCGCATGATTTTTATGATATTACATGAACACATATATGCGCAAGTGGTGTATGTCCAAGTGATTTTATTATTTACAACGACACAAGATGGTTTGGTCAAAACCTTTGCAAGAGGTTACTAGAACTGTTTCAAATTAAGAAATGGTAAATTTTGCATCTTTCCCTGCGTATCTTCGTAGCGTAGTAGCTAGAGCATCCAGCAAGTTCTCAGAAAGTCTTGGGTTTTCAAGAAATAGCTTTTCTCGCGTCCTGTCGTATTTGTAACGCGCCTAACCCTAACCCCCGCCCTTTTACTTTTTTATCCAGAACCGGAAGAATTCACCTAGGTTTCAACCAGACGTTCCTGTCCCTGCGGTCGTACCTCCCCATGGATATGATCATTTACCAAGGAGCATTGACCACAATGCAAGGCGAGTTGCTGGTTGCCGGGGTATCAGTTGAGATTGATGGAGTTCTAAAAAGATGTCAGAATATTACTGTGGTCGATGGTGGCGTTATTCGCATGAAGGAAATGTATGACACCGAAGGAAAACCTACCAAGGTATTTGAAAGAACCGTGAAAACGGCAAAAAAAATTGAAATGACGATGCTAGATGTGTAGCTATTTTTATGTTGTGTAGAAATCAGTCAGCCAATTCTTTATTTTAACACGGTAAAAGTCCATGTGGTTGGTACAATATAAGCGAGAACCACTACACCATTTCTATAAATATGTATCTAAGAAGCCTCTTAAAATTACTAATACTACTCCCAATTACTACACTACACTGGACCTGCTTTCTATAAATGCCGGCCTTGTATATAAGTTAAATAAGGCCCGGTTCAGACGCCGAACTTTTCATGAGCCGAACCTAATTCGAATTAAGGCCGACCCAAGTTATTGAGACCGGCTAAAGTGATTCAGACGCCGATCTTAATTCCAGCCGAACTAAATTCAGAAGGCGAAAACTGGGCATTTCGGTCAAACTGCTTACAAAATACGTTATAAGTAAATCTGCATTTGGTTAGGTACATGAAAAGGTCGGCGTCTGAATCAAAGGCGTTCCAAAGTCGATCCAAAGGCAAATTCCCGGCCGGACTAGGCGAAAAGAACGGTTTAATTCAATGTATTAGGCTCGGCTCATGAAAAGTACGACGTCTGAACCGGGCCTAAAATGATCAGGTTTATCAATTGCTTAAAACAGTTAAGTCATCCCACTTGATTGCAAGGAAAGTTGTTCCAGAGAGTTTTACCTTTATGGCTAACGCTCTTTTAAAATGTTTAGTCCTTGGTAAAGGGACATCCCTTAAGTGCCTTTTCAGAGGTAGCCTGACCTACTGCGTTCAGTAAACATAGAGGATAGGTAGTCAAGAGCCAGACCATCAAGAGCTTTGAAGCCCATTATTTCATGCTGAGTAGTCAAATCTTCTAACTCAGTAGTAGTAAAAAGCACCCAGCATCGTTTTTTTCCTGAAAGCGTTTAATTCCCTCACACAATACTACAGTAATCCTTATGGGGTTGTTCCAAGGCATTTAGACGCAATGTAGTATATCTAATGAAAAAAGTTCGTTTTATTGCATCAATGCCAGAGGCAATCTTTTCGTATAGTTTGTCGACATAACAATCCTATGCCATGCTTTAAATAGTCAATTTTGTTTTATTGCTGAAAATATACCCCAACGGGGAGCGCTCTCATAAGTTTTTCTGAGGTCCCATGACATAATCGCCTCTGAACGGCAAAATCCATGACGTCAGAGGGTAACAGTCCTTCCGATCTTCACCTCTCTCTGACTTTTTGTACCGGCACCCAGAAGTGTTTCTTTCTGTGCTATTTGAGAAATCACCTTATGTCGACCGGTCAGTTGGGAAACTATTTTATTTTTTAACTGTCTCCCATTAGAAGCAGTCGTTAACTACATGTATTTAATGTTAGTGAGTTTACGCGACGGGACGGCAGGAAGAATAGAGCGGTAAACATGCGTGTGACAAACGTGACAGGGCTATTACTTGCGGGTTTTGTCTTGATCGTCTCTTAATGTTTTCTGGTCCTGTACAAAAAGATCTGTTTAAAGGAAAGCGAAGTTTGGCGAAAAGTTGTTTCAGACAAAATTATTTTCACGCTTGTCACACAAGATTTTCCGTCTTCTTTCCTCTCCGGTCCTGTTGCTGAAGTTCACTAATGAAGACTTAACACATCTCTGGATGCTGCACATTGATAAGTAGCTAAGAGGCATTCTTGAAGATGATTTCTTCCGCAGATGAAAGAATCTAAAGTAAATTGATGTTGATTTTGTTTCCAGACGTTTTTCTTTGAAACAATTCAAGTGCGAAACAAGGGCATCATGAAAGTAACGAATCAAGAGCGAGTACGTGAATTCCGCGGAACATCCATCCAGGTGTTTGGTGGTGGAACATTCACAGCGGTTAACCTTCATGTACACGTCAAGAATTTTACTATTGATGCTTTAGCTACTGTGTGGGCTACACTGAAGGGAGAGAACTTTGTTTACGACGGTAAGCTTACCATATTAAAGCCATTTTTTCTATTTTAAAAGGAAAAGAAGTGTATTTTTAGAGACTGGAATGGTTGCAACTTTACTCTTGTTCAATATGCAGTGTAACAAAACAACATAACATAACCAGTAGCAGTCTGTCGGTTCTGTAAAACCACATTATGGTCATAGCGCTCAGAGCTATTGTCCCGATGCCCATTAAAGTGTCAGAAGCAGTCGTAGTCAGACCAGGTTTTTTAAATACTCTTTCTTCGTTTGTAACGGTAGCAAACCAGGAAGCCATTTTTCTCGTGAGTTACGCGAGTTTGGCGTCGCTCGGAGGTGAATAGCTCTGGATATCAAGAGTTTGAGCAGCCTATCAGAGCGCGCGAAAAACGCGATCTACTGTTTTAGTATATACTAAGCATCAATATCACAAGCAGAGTAAGGCCAAATGCTTTCAAGGGATACCACGCGGAGTTGATGATCTTGTTTAAGAGCTATGAATTGTTTAATGCTATGCTCAGCACCAAAGCACTAAAATCACCAATAAGAAGGCCACTTTCGGATCATACTAGACAATCTGTTATCACAAGTACGCTTTCTAGGAGTCGAATAAGAATATTTGTAATTTTCCTGACAGGTAAAGGTCCTGGTGCCGACTATCCATCCCCGGGCTTTGCTGGGGGATCTGGAGGGGGTCATGGAGGACTGGGTGGCCGCGCAGTGAGTCAAGTTACTACAGGAGGCGCTTATGGGTCCATTACAGAACCCGATGAGTTTGGTAAGATGTACATAAGCTAACTCTCGACACAACTTAAGTCCCATTAACAGTGACGCTGATCGACGACTCAACTATCCTCTATCACTTGCCTTAGGAACGCGTAAAGGCAGTAGATCGTCCCACATGGGAGGAAGCTGGAAACAATTGGCTGACCCGAACGTAGATATCTTTTCGTACACTTATCACAAGCCCTTTGTTCTCCACACGATCTTTTCACCCGTGGCGTCGAGAAACAGTAGTTTTCAGCTTTCTTAAATAGGCGTTAAGCCACTTCAGAGGATGTTTGGTATACCTTATTTGACTCTCGGCTTAACACAGTAAATTCAACATTCAACAGGTAGCAGTGGTGGAAAGGGAGGGAGTGGACGGCTGGGAGGCCGCGGCGGAGGAATTTTCTTCCTCAACATTAGTGATACTTTGGACATTGAAGGAACTTTGAGCGCAAATGGCGACAAATGCGTTGGATTGTACGCTGGGGGAGGCAGTGGAGGGAGCATTCTCATCAGGACGAACATGCTTGAAGGAAGTGGAACTGTTCAGGTCTGAAATCAATAACTCTTTCACAAGAATGCTTAAATAATATGTTCCAACATTCATAAACACGAAAGTAAAAAGGTAAAAGTTAAAGGTAACAACTCTTACCAGGCATATGGTTATTTTAAGATGCCACTTTGCATGGTGGTAAATGATCATAAAAGCCATGCCAGAAAGAGCCTAAGCTCCTGACAGGTTCTACCAAACCCAACTGATCTAGACCAAAAAACAGACTAAAAACCGTCCCTGATGCTCTCGTTCGAGGGCCAAGCAATGGGTTAATCACCTACGCTTGAAAAGAAAACCGTTACAAAAAACGCGAATAAGATTTTTATTCCCTTTCCAGGTTGGGGGTAGGGCTCCTACAGACCCTGAGTTACCAAAGATTGATAAAAAAAAATAAAGCACTGAGAACGGTCTTGGAAAAAGAGCTGGACTGCTGCTTCATAGCCACCAGGAAGAAGAGCTAAATGGCAACGCGATAAGATGATGACGATAATGATGATAGTGATAATGATTGTAGTTATTTCGGTGCCGTGTGACGTTTTGCATTTGTATGTAGTCTATTGTATATGAAGACAGACCCTTGTGGCAATTAAACGTCTACATGAGACCCTTTGCTGATTGTCCTAGCTCTTCATGCACATGACAAATGTTAAGTTAATTATGTTTAGTCCTTATGATAAATAGTTATAGTCTCGTAAATATTTAAGAATGTTACTGTATTGGAATCTTTGAAAAAACCGTTTGTGGTTAGGAGATGTTAGGAAAAAGGGCAACATCTCGTTAAACTATAAGACAGGTATCTTTGTGACGTAATTAGTGATGCTACTCCCGTGTTATATAATTTATTTGTTTATTTCTTTCAAGGCCAATGGCGGAAATGGATATAGCCATCCGACGAGAGGAGGAGGAGGGGGTTCAGGAGGACGAATCGCCTTGTACTACCGGGGAGGATTTTTTGATGGCGTCCTTGAGGCTGCTGGTGGAAAAGGCAATGTAGAGAATGGTGCAGCAGGAACTGTGTACGTGGAAAAGGCGGGAAACATTTCTGAGCGTGCACACCGAACGCTAAGAGTGGATAATAGTGGTCGACCACCAATGACTGAACGAATTAACCAGGTAACAAGAAAGCAAACACACGGCGAAGGGTCAGCTAAAATCTCCTATTTCGTTGAATTTTTTAACGTTCTTGTCTTGGATAAAAATGCATAAAATCTTACAACATAAATGATAGTAGCTTTGAATGGTGTTAAGCTTTAAGGAATCTTTTTTGCATGGTTCGAGAAGAGTTGTACCATTTTGTTTCGCTGTTAACTAAATAGGCAAAGAAAACTGAATACCTTTAATGTCAAAACGTTTTCATAGTCAACAAGTGGAGTAAATAAATTGAGGTATTGTTTCCATAGGTGGAGGAAGTAAAGCTGTATCCGGGTTCGATTGATAAGGAAGATTCGCAGGTTTACACCAGTATAAGTGGATTTCAATTCTTATCCAACGGAGCCACACAGAACTACCCAAATAACTCCTACTATTCACTATCCCGGATGTGCGATGGAAGCATAACGAACGCTTACATAGTGAAGTCGTCCTATACCAATGTGGTGATAACTGTCACTTTACCAAGAGTCATGTTCATCCATCATATTAGGCTCTATCCGGTATGTAAAACACGTTTCAATCCTTGTCTTTGTTTATTGCTCCATTATTTTTGACACCATAGGTTATAATTAAGTAGCTTACCTAGCGGACCTGGCATGCACACAACAGTTAGATAGCCTCTTTTCCCTCAATTATTTGTTTCTGTGAGGAGCAAATGACTAAAATCCCATCAATCACAAAACATTAAGATAATAGGGAGTTTTGGGAACGACGACGGCGACAGCAACCAGGTCGTCAAAAAAGCAATAGGTTTGTTGAGCAAAACAACAACTCTGCACGTGCATCACGCTTTTTGTATATTTCTTTGCCGTCCCTGCAAGACTACACAATGAAAATGTCTAATTGCAGGTTTTATGGAGGACGTAAACAGGCGATGACGAATTTTTCTTTCTCTTTCTAAACTTGAGTGCGGTTCCCAAGTAATCAACTCCGGGAAATTTACCTACATTTGACATTCTCAGCAAACTGGAATAAACGCGACAAAATTTGAAAAAACTTGAATTCGTTTTAAAAGTGACGTTTTTGCTGCCGTCGCCGTCGTCGATCCTAAAGCTCCCTAATCCCAAAAACGACCAGATCGCGGGGCAAATATATGTGCCCTGCGTAAGGTGCAAGGAAACACATGTACGCAAATCATCAAATAATACGAATGGTTTTGGCTTACACCTGATTCCCTCAAGAAATGGCCCGATATTTCTCTGTCCGTTGAGGAGTTTGGCATTACAAATTGCTGAAAAGTTTATTCAAAATAGCGTATGGAAAAAAAACTGGACTGACAACCGTAGAGTACCCTTTGGGTCCCTAGGCAAATTGTTCTGCCAGAGAAAGTACACCTTTTAAAACTAAACCAATTTCTTTGGATTATAACTTTTATGTTTTGTTTCTCTTTAGTACTGCCATAATGGCTACCGTGTCAGCTTCAGCCTGTCGACGGAGCATTCAAGTACTGGGGTTAAACTCAGAACTAAAGATGTGAGGTCCTTTGCGGGCTGCTTTGATACTTCTGTCTACAATGATGTGGCAATAGAAGACGTGATATCAAAGTTCACCTTAAATCTAACACGATTGGAGTCGAACGTTGCATTAACCGAACTTAAAGTATTTGTGGGCCGTGCAACATCATTATTTCACTCCTCCAATCTTGAGCAGGATAGTTCAAGAACATGGCTGGTGTTTAGCAAGACTGGACTTACAACATTGGAGATAGATGAGTTGGATGTTCGTGGAAACGCTCACCTAGCCATCCAGAGCAATGCTGGTCATGCGGCAATTAGGGTGAATCAGTACAAAGGGGATTTTACGGCCACAATTCATGTTGGAGGGCAGCAAAAATTGTATCTGAATGCCAGTAACAATTCAGTGATTCCTTTTACCCTTAGAACATATCAGGTAGGCTGGAATTTACTAAGACGGCTTCTAGATATTATTTCCCTAGGCTATTTTCTTACCTTTTT
>CALNXK010000012.1:2035000-2162500 GCA_942486035.1 Porites lobata | reverse complement strand
ACTTTATCTCTCCGAGGAACCACTACAAGTAGTAAATTTACTCGTATTAATTCACTTTTCAGGCAACTCATTGCTACAAATAATCAAACCTTCAGAGACTTGAAATTCGATGTGATCGAGATTCAGGGAGGTGGTCGAATGGAGATACAAAGCGATAAAAAAGGACTTTCAATAACTTGCAGACGCTTGTGGATACGCAGTGGTGCAATTTTAATCGCCGATCGTCTATCCGTTTCCTGTCAGTCAGTAACAATTGAACAGTCGGGAGTAATTGACCTCAACTACAAAGTGAGTTGGTGTTATGATTTACCATGTAGCCATTTGGGAGAAAAAAGGAAAGATATTTAGTCTCGGCGCCTTAAGTGCACCCTTCCCGTTTCCCTTATCGATATCTGTACTTGAAGTTTGTCTGGTTAGGTGGTTTTACCTTCTTCTGGAAAAACTTTAAGAAAAAACGGAATGAAGCAAACATTTCAATATAAATACAGCTCTTCACCACGCTTTTTAACGCTGCTCCTTTTGTCCATACAAGAGGTTTCACGATGTTTAATCACCACTAAATATGGTTCTCTTGTAGCAGCCCTCGGATTTTAGCACAAGACAGTCTTATTGGACAGTATGCGTCATAGGGCACTTTACCTGAACAGTTCACGTTGTATGTTTTTTTTGTTACGTCTCAGCAGGAAATCCTAAAGAGATTTGTGTATAATCACTGACATTCTTTCAGATATTTTTCTTCTTATGATTAGTAAAATTGGTAATAGAACTTCTTGTCTTCCAGTTCTGGGTAGTCGTACGTGTGGTTAACTCAAACGATCAGCAGAGGCCGAATTGAACTCCACGCTGTCGTATTACAATAATTATTATTGTTTTCTTTCGCTGTCTAGGCTGTTGTAGCTGGGGCTGGTCTAGGATCTGGATATCCGCACTATGGTGGATCTTCAGGAGGCGGCCATGGTGGGAGGGGAGGGAGGGGTAAGTCACAAACTCGCAGCGGTGCTTTCTATGGAGACTTCACAATGCCCCAAGAATTTGGCAGCTCGGGTGGTGGAGGGACTGGCGACTACGTGGCAACCGGAGGTGGTATTTTGAAGATTATAGCTCGAGAGATGATCCACGATGGTCAGATTATGGTGAATGGAAAAGATTCGGTGAAGAATTCTGGAAACGGAGGAGGCAGTGGTGGAAGCGTTTTTATTCTAGCCGACAGTTTCGATGGATCTGGTGTCATCCAAGTAAACGGAGGAGCTGGAGGAGTCCATGGTGGAGGTGGAGGTAGCGGTGGAAGGGTAGCTCTGCATTATAACTCATCATTCTTCTCTGGGAGCGTCTCTGCTTACGGAGGAAACTCGACTGTGGAGGCTGGAGCAGCTGGAACAATTTACAAGAAAAATGTGCAGAAGGGATTTAGTGTTCTTGAGGTCTACAATCAAGGCAAAAAGCCTTCTGAAGAGGAGATAGCTGATTATTCGGACTTGAGTAGTGATAGTGCACGGACTTGGATATCTTTAATTACCGACTTGCTTGTCCCAGTGGCCATAAATGATATAAATCTCGGCGCAGCCGTTTACGAAGGACTCACAATTGATGAGGTCAAGTTAGGCGGGTCAGCTCACCTTGCGATTCAGCCTGAAAGAAATACCCTACTGCACACATTTAGAAGCTTCTACGGTACCTTTGAAGGAAACAATTTTGGTTATGTACATGTCGGACCTCGTCAGGTCCTGACAATACCGAATACGGACTACTACATTCCAGTTAACTTAAAGATCTACCCGCAAGGCAACATCAAGCTGCCTAGCAGGGTAATGCTTCATAAAAACTCCCTTTCTCTAAATACTGGATATCTCATTGGGGTTACAGACCTGACAATTTCACAGTGCACAGTGACATTTGGAGCCGCCTCGGGAGCATTACGTACGGGTGCTTTAGAAGAAATGCAATTCACGTTCCAGAGAATAACACTTATGAGTGAGGGCTCTTTAGAGATGGCTGCCGTTGAAGCAAAATACACATTAAACGTTGATTCTCTGGTTGTTAACTCTGGTGGAAAGCTGATAGGACGAAATCTAACTGTATTTGCCAAGTCTGTCACGGTGGAGGAGTCAGGAAAAATAACCTTGGATGCCCAAGGTGAAAGATGCCCGAGCACGGATATTTATCTGGCTGGCTCGGGAGGCAGTCATGCAGGTGAATCATTTAAAACTATCTCTTTAAGTTCATAAGTCGTGGAGGGGACTTAAACATTTTATGAAAGGCCAAACTATGGCATCGTAATTAATAAAGTATCCGGGAAATATAATTGATTAACTTTGCAACAAGATCATTGATTAGCATTTCGTTCTGAGTAAACCACGAATAATCCTGGACGTCTGATATAATTTGAAACCGAAGTTGAGAATAAAAGCGATGCATTCAAGGAGATTGGCTTGTTGTTCCATAGTTAAATGGCCTCGCAAGAACTTTACATTTCCAATCACCTGAATATAATGAAAAAAAATGATGCGCATATTGCTAGACTCTAACGTCACTTACTGTCGTTTTTGGTGACTTGTTTCTCTAAATGCTTATTTGAAACATGTCATTCAGGTTACGGAGGACTCGGATTCGGCGGCTGGCGAAAAGACCCATTTGATTCAGTATTTCTTCCAACTTCTTTCGGAAAAGCTGGGTATGCCGGGCGGTCTGACTCAAGCTGTGCAAGTGGTAATGGAGGAGGAGTCCTGAATTTAACCGTTAGTGGAACGCTACAAATTTATGGGGAGATCTCATCCAGGTAACGCTCGAACTTTTTCCACTCTAATATCAATTAGTCAAGCTAGGTTTTTGCTTTGTCGCGCCTTCATTTCGGTCGAACACTAAATTTTACCTCAATCTGTCTGGTATGATATCAAGTTTGGAAACTTAAACCGTCCACTTGATGACTTCAGAAAGGCGTCCATTCATTTGTTGGTTTATATCCACCTTTACTCTTTCAAATAGATACTTGTCTCGCAAACCCTCTAGAAACTTGGTGTTAATAGCTCCACTGAAGTCACTGAAGTTACGCCGCGACGGGCGAGGTTAGGAACTGGATGGCTGACCAGCCGCAAATTTCCTGTCGTGAAGAACCCTACTTCTTCTTATTTCTATTCTTTATTTCATCTACCTGTTTTATTTTCATATGTATATTGCAAAGCACATTTAGTATTATTTCGTTCGCGGGATGAAAACAACAACAACAAAACACGGCACGTTTGCATGAGAGCTGAACTCAGGTTCAACAGCCGAGTACGTGGTTATAACCAGTAAATTGTCCGTTAGCTTAATGCAACATCTATGAAAAATTTGTTGGGAAATCAGCAAGGCTTTCACGGTAAAAGGCCGAACTGAAACGAACTTCCTATACACATAGCAGTGAGAGGCAGGCTCGTCTGCGAAATGAGAGGCGATACAATTGTTGATTTCTGCTCGTATGTTGAGGCTGATGGTTGAAATCACTTCAGTGTTGTCTGTAAAGAGCCTCTGCCGCCGAAGTTCATCAAGCAGAAAGCATTTCTTGATCGCCAAAACGGCCGCAAAAACAATGGACAAAAGTTGTCGCTAAATGGCGTCATTGCGGACACCAACCAGATATGTAATATTAACAGCAATGTACAAAGGCTGATCAGAATAACATGCAAAATGTTTTGCAATGTACACTGAGACGGAAATCTAGAAATCGAGCAAGAAGATTTTGTTAACGGAAATATTTGTTGCAGAGAAAATTATTCGTACACGTCATAGCGAAGCTTATCTCGCGTAAATGGTAACACCCTCTTGGGTTCCACTACCTTCATATAAATGTTCTCGTTGGTTGATTATGTTATATAACAAAATGTAAACGGCTTAGCGTGTACTACTGACCTACGGATGTACTTAGATAATTAAGGGCTGCAAGAATCTGTCATTAGCCCCTTTTTAAACAGGGGTGATCAGTTCTCTGCTTCCATATTTGGGCAAAGTATTTGCCCAAATATTCGATTCTAGACAAATAAGGGGAATTTAGACGCTTTAGGGTTATATGCACCGGGCCTTAGTTATAGCAGTCTGGTGTAACCTAGCCGAAAGTTAGTCCTGTGTACTCTGAGTTTGAAATAACGTTACATTTATTTTCATCTTTGGCAGAGGAGAGAATTCTAAAGCCTCTGAAAGTGGTGGTGGAGCAGGAGGCAGTCTGCTCATAAATGCCAGCTTCATCAAGGGCACGGGATTGTTCGATGTTCGTGGCGGTGATGGTGGAGCGTCAACGGGTGGGGGTGGAAGCGGAGGTATAACTGCAGTTTACTGCAAGACATCACCATTTCATTTTTCCTACACACTTCATGGGGGCAGCGGAAAGAAGGTAGGAGCCTCCGGGTTTCTTTACTCGAAGACGACTCAGACACAAGCAGAGCAGTCAGAACTGATCTTGCAGGGAGGTGGTGTGTTAGCGTTCGAGTCGCCAAGCCTACTTGTTTGTGATCCACAGCAGATCGATTACACTTTTGACAAGATTACGCTACTAAAATCTAGCACGTTATCTATGGTATCTTGCTCTCCAGGAGGACCCATGACGCTGATAACCAGAAAAATCTCTGGTGACAAAACAGCTTGGCTTGTAATTAAAGCAAATCACGATGTTTATGCCGGCGTAACGGGTGATGTTTTACCATCCATGGAACTTGAATTTAACACTGAAATAAAAGATGGGGGTACGCTTTCCGTGCCACGTAGTTTCCTTATTAGTAGTGACACCCAGGTTACTCTTACTGGTAGCCTTGTTGGAATATCCGATCTGACCATAGCCAACAAAGGACGACTTCTCCTCAAATATCCTGGACACACTGGTTTTAGGCAAACTCCCAATCAGGGAGTATCAGCAATACAGCTTACATCCTTACGGATAAAAGATGGTGGCAGCGTTACATCATCCTCGCCAAATAAGGTTAAACTGGTTAGCTCTTTGTTACAGCTGGACCATGGCGCAAAACTTGGATCTGATATACCCCTTACAGTCCAGAAACGGGTCGATCACACTAGTGGACCCTCTCTTAACAGACAAGACTGCCCCCATGGATATGAAGTCGTTGCATTAGCGTCCAAAACCTTGTATAACCCCTGTGGTGTAGGTAAACATATTTACAAGAAAAGAAACGAGTCATACTTGGTTTTCAATAACGTCTCTGTTGCTATATCTGCAAATGAAACCGCATATGTCATCATAAACGAGACACATTATAACGTCACTTACTTCATCGCTTGTGATTACGATAACTTCAAACTTTTTCCAGGCCAATGGTGCAGCTTGGCGCTAGGAAACTACAAGTACAATTCTTTGGAAATACAAGGAGACGCAACGATGTATATTGAAGCAGGAACAAACAGGAATAGTGCAAGCACGTTAAATGTCTCTACGCTGACCGTTTATTCTGGTGGATCGATTGTCGCAAAGATGTCGACCTTTGCTAATCCAATTCCAGCGTCTTCTAAAAACGGTGGAAGCTATGGAGGACTTGGCGGAGGCGATTCTAACAACCAGTCCCTTTACGGTAATATTTCATACCCAACTGACTATGGGTCTATTGGTGGTGGTAGCAGTCAAGACCAGGGAGAGGGCGGTGGTGTTGTTATCCTCAACACTGGGGACTTGATCAACGACGGACTCATTGAAGCCAGTGGAGGAGCAGGATCCTCAGGAAACGGCGGTGGCAGCGGGGGAAGCATCCAAGTAATAACCGGTTTCCTGACAGGATCTGGCGTCTTCAGGGCTCGTGGCGGAGATGCCAGTTTTCCAGCAGGAGGAGGAGGTGGGGGTAGAATTGGTGTAACTGTTCTTCAAGGTCAAAGCGCTTTTACTGGTGTGTACGACGCTACTGGTGGTAAAGGGCATAAAGCCGGAGCTTCGGGAACAATTCTTATTCTGGATCAAAGAAAGGACACTTTTTATAAAACGCTCATTTTCTGGAACAAAGGGAGCGGATACCCTCCAGCTCGTCTGCCAGGCCTTTTTCCGTCCCACACGTACGATGAAATGCGTTTAGAAAAGAACGGAACTTTTCTATCAACAGCTCAGTCAATGACGATCAAGAGTTTTTCTACAGATGGAACTGGGAAGCTTACAGTCTCGAATGGCAGTAGAATTGATATCCATAACTTTCCATCGTCAACCAAACAATTTTCATGTGATCTTGAAGTACAAGCAGGCGGTTTCTTGTATATTCATAGTCAACCTGTTTTTGTGGGTCCAAGCTCGCCTACGGTCGTCGTTGCTGGGGTTTTGGATGTAGTGGCACCTATACTTGGCATTGGCAAGGTTTTTAACGTGGCTTCATCAGGACAACTGAGAACACCCAGCTTAGAGCTTCTAAAGAATTCTTTACTGCAGGTGAATGCTCATGGTATGGTCACAAAACGTTTAGCACAGCTGCAGTTTCATCTTACCTCTTTAAGGCTGCACACAAATGCACGACTTACTTTTTCCCAAGACAATGTCACACTAAAGGCGGATTCAATACATCTAAGCAAGGGAGCTAGAATAACGACTGCAGCAAGTATGAAGTTTCTTAATATCACTGCTACTAATATTATCTTAGATCACCAAGCTAAAGTAACATCTGATTTTGGTGGTTTCCTTGGCGGTCCAGGTGCAGCTCAAAATCTTGGCAGCGGAGGTGGCCATGGAGGAGAAGGTGGGGGATCCCAGGGAGGAGCCTCGTACGGATCAGTATTTGAACCACTACATTATGGCAGTGGTAACAGCGCTCGTGGTGGTGGAATTATTTTTATTGACGTCACAGAAAAGATGAATTTATATGGAACAATTAGTGCTAACGGTGCAGATAATTGGAGTGGTGGTGGCAGTGGAGGTAGTGTGTTTTTGCGGTCAGGGACTTTGCATGGTCATGGTGAGATTGTATCTAATGGAGGCAAGGGACTTGGTGCTGCATCAGGTGGGTCCGGCGGTCGCATTGCGCTGTATGTAACAGATAAGTCTCCATTCAAAGGAACTCTCACTACTTTTGGAGGGTGCGGGTCTGCGTGTGGAGCAGCTGGGACAATATTCATCCGAGAATATGTCATTGGACTGCCCCTTAATTCTACGATCGTAGACAACGGAAACAGGAAAACTGACGCGAACACAATTGTCATGCACGAAAAGAAAGTTTCGTATACAATGCAGCTCCTTAAACTACTTAATGGAGCTCGTCTTAAAGTGGCAAAGGTTACGAATGCAGAAATGAAGATAGCGATTCAAAACCTTGAAGGCGATGGTAGTGGAAGTGTTCACGTACAACGTAACCAGACGCTTACTCTAGGTGCTGGTAAAGCTGTTACTACACGGCCATTTGTTTTCCCCTGGGCGATGGTGGTTGATGAGGGAGCGACGCTGAATCTTGCACCAGTCCTTTTTATAACAAGAACGGTAATTACGCCTTCCCTTTACTTAGCTGGAAAGCTTACTGGTGGACAAGAAGTTAATGTGGGCCAAAGTGCCTCCGTTGTTATTGCAAAAACTGGAACTATTGGAACATTCGCCTTTACACCTGGCGTTTACTCTTTTCGGTCTCTAAAAGTTTCAAGTGGAGGGTGGATAAAATTTGAAGTAGATAACGTTGCAAAAGTGCCTGTAGAACTCCACTCGGTGTTAATCGATGTAGGGTTTGGCGGAACTTTAGAAGGAAGGTACCTAAAAGTGAAAACACCAACACTTAATGTTGCCTTTAACGGCACTCTAAGAGCAGACGGGTTAGGCAATCCGGCTGGAGTTGGGGTTGGTGCCGGAAGTTCCTCGTCGCTGACGGGTGGTGGTTATGGAGGCTGTGGTGGTGGTAATACTATCCAAAGCTGTATTGTCTATGGTTCCGTATTTCAAGCAGCAGAGTTCGGTAGTGGAGGTGGTACATCACAACCCCGTAGTGGTCATGGTACGGGAGGGGGCATCATACATGTACAGGCATCAGATTTGGTTGTTGATGGATTGATATCGTCGAACGGTCAGGATGCGGACAGCACAAGTACTGGTGGTGGTAGTGGAGGAAGTGTAGACATTGCCATCACTGGAAAGTTCAGTGGCCGCGGACAAATTGAAACTAAAGGAGGCAATGGAATCGGTAGCGTGACAGGTGCGGGCGGGGGTGGTCGCATCTCTTTATTTATTACAGGCGATGACGAGTTTAGTGGCACTTTCAGGGCACGAGGTGGTAATTCTCAAGATAAAAGTGGATCACCAGGAACTGTATACATCGAGGTTGGGAAAACGGCACTCCGCACTAAAAAACTTTATGTCGATAATACCGGCATAATGTCTAACTTCTCTGTTCCAGTTCTTCTAAACCAATCGTTAGTGGCTTTGTATGATTTTACAGAACTTCGTTTATATGGAAAAGTAACGCTTCATCTGGAAAAGAACATGCAGGTCGGAAAGTTAATAACTGACTCTAACAGTGTCATCTATGTGAAAGATAATGTTGTATTCACTGCTGAGCCAGGGTCTCGGTATTTGCAACCTTATTGCAGCTTTCACGTGGACCCTGATGGAGAGATTCGAATTCCAGACGAGGTGATGTTTCTGGGAAATAATAATATTTTTAAAGGAACGTTGACCGGTATCCTAGACATGATAATTGGAGAGAATAGAAAAGTGACTTTTTCATCTTCAGCGCGGACGGCTCGACTTATTGATGGGGAGTACACATTCATAACAAACCGAGGAGAATACAGGTTTTCCTCACTCAGATTAAAGAGTGATGCTTTTCTGACGTTTGATAATGCCAGATTGTCAAGAGTTCCTCTTACAGTCGGTAGGCTTGAATTAAACTTTGGAGCTACATTACAAGCCAGCTGGCTACATATGAAGGCTTCTGATGTTGTTATACACGACGGAGCTGTACTGGATCTGTCTGCACAAGGACATGACAGCGAGAGTGGGCCAGGAGCAGGAGGACGATATCAGTCTTCTGGAACTGGTGCTGGACACGGTGGTTATGGTGGACTTACAACGGGGAATTTAGGGGCGTGGTACGGATCAGCCTTTAATCCAAATGGCACTGGCAGTGGTGGGGGTACCTCTAATTACGGAGCCGGAGGAAAAGGAGGTGGCTATCTTCGTCTGACAATTGTTAGAAGACTATTCCTCGAAGGAACAATAACGGTGAGCGGAACGAGTGGAGAGGCGACTAACAGTGGAGGCGGTAGTGGTGGAAGCATCTGGATCTCGGCAGATGACATTCTTGGAAATGGTTTTATTGCATCAAGAGGTGGCAGTGGAAAACTAAATGGAGGTGGGGGTAGTGGTGGAAGAATTGGCATCTACTTGCAGAAACCCATGAGTTTTGAGGGTACCTTGAATGCAGAAGGAGGTAGTGGACAACAGGCAGGTGCTGCAGGGACTCTTTACATTCAAGATAACGAAAAGTTTGTCCCACGAAGGCGTCTGTTTATTAAGAACCTCGTGTCGGCCCCTAATAAACCACAAACAGTACTTTATGAAGCTGAAATTGTTGATTACTGTTTTGATGAACTACAACTAAAAGGCAGGTCTCGATTCGAGATTTACAATTTACGTCGACTTTTGCAAACAATCCAAGTGACGAACTTCGTTTCTGATGGCACTGGAGAAATTGCCATCAGGGAAAATCAAACCATGTTAGCAGCGGTTCTGGAAGCAAAAGAAAGTCACTTGACCTTAACAACTAACATTTATGTGGAGAGGGGTGCCAACCTAGTTATGGCTTCAAATCTCACTGTAGACGGCGCCAAGCTAACACTGGATGGCAAACTATCAAATGTTAGGCATCTTGTCGTCGAGTCAGGAAGCGCTGTGAAATTTGGAAGTACCTCGCAGACAACGCTAATGGAAAACAAACGGTTTGTTTTTCAGAGTGATCCAGGGACGCAACAGTTCGCGAGTGTGACTTTGAAAAGTGGCTCCGACTTTGGCGCTCCCTTAAATTTGAAAATAATCGTAGGAAAATTGGATATGAAGAGTGGAGTCGTTCTTCGTGGAAATTTTGTTGATATCAAATCGAAAACGCTGATCGTTGGACGTGGTGCGACTCTAACGACAAACAACAGCATTAATTCACAAGAAAATGACGGGGTCGAGGGGCGAACATCAGTTAACGGCGGTTCTGGCGGTGGGCATGCAAGTGCTGGCGGAGAGGGATATAATGGGTTGATCGGAGGTAATCCATATGGCACACTTTACAAACCAGATAAACCAGGTAGGCCTGGTGGGAATGGCAGCTTGGTAGGGACAGCAGGCAAAGGTGGCGGAGTAATTCGTATTGACACGGACACCCTTGAAAACGACGGATTTATCTCAGCAAACGGTGGACATGCATCCCAAGGGTCTCTCGCGGGAGGAGGAAGTGGTGGAAGTGTGTTCATCTCTATAGAAACTACCTTATCTGGAACAGGTACAGTGTCTGCTAATGGAGGAAAGGGTGATGGTGCTGGAGGGGGCGGTGCCGGCGGGCGAATTGGGATTCATCTTAAAACTCAGTACGCTTATCGTGGAGCTTTGCAAGCCCTAGGTGGAATTTCAACCAGCAGTGTTGCTTCCGGTGGACCTGGAACAGTGTACATACAGGACGTCCGTTTAAAGCTCCCCTTCAATCAGTTACACATTGACAACCAAGGACAACGCTGGGAACAGTATGTTACACTGAATGAGAACAAGACATCATATCGTTTCGATGAACTTCACTTGGTTCGCAAGGCATCCTTACGGATTCTTCCAGATTCTAACTCACAACGTGTTTCAAACTTGAGTATTGCGAAAATTTACGGTGATCGCTCTGGTCTGTTACATCTTTACCGAAACCATAAAGCGATCATAGAAGTCGTAGAGGCCCAATTGACAACGACTAAGACTCCTGTAAATTTTAGAATTGATAGTGGAGCTGAAGCTGTCATGGCAACAACTGTTTATATAGTTGGTGACGGTGCAGTAGCTTTAAATTGTAACGGAACGTTGAATGGAATCCGTAACCTGTACGTCACTCAAAGACGGGTCGTCAAATTTCAGAAAGGATCAAGAACATTACGGGACAATGAGCCACCGGGAACGTTCATGTTTTCAAACGCTAGATTATTCAGTGGTAGTTCGGTAACGATGGAGGATGAAATCGAGATGAAGATGATTGTTGGATTTTTGAATGTGAAATTCCACGCGGCTTTGGAAGCCCATCATTTAAACATTGTCACTTCGAGCCTCGATGTAGAAACAGGAGGACTTTTGAGTGCTGCTGGTAGTAATAAAGCGCGCAGGGCTGTTCCATCTAGCGAAGTATCTTCTCTTCCTCAAGGTTCAGGAGCGGGACATTCTAGTAACGGTGGGGCAGGTTACCAGGGAGCTGTCGGGGGTTCTTACTATGGCTCTCTCTACCAACCCAAAGAATCCGGCCGCAGGGGTGGAAGTGGACCACACAGTCACGAAATTGGTGGAAGTGGAGGTGGCTGTGTTAAAATCGTGGCAGGAACGTTAATTACCAATGATGGTTCCATTACGGCCGAAGGTGGAAGTGCTGTAAATGGTAGCGGCGCCGGAGGTGGAAGTGGAGGAAGTCTGCTACTCAACACAGACAGATTTACAGGTATAATGTTAAAAATCTTTTTAACAACTTTTTTTACAACTTTTGCATTGTAATGTTACCTTAATTCATTGACTAATGATTGGCATTCTTCTCTTTAACAGGATTTTGGACGAAGGCTTTTACCTAAACATGCGCTTTAACTAAGCATTATTTTGCTATAAATGTTAAAATTCGCAAACTCATTCTCCGAACGCTATTGTCTGTGTGAAACTAGACATTGAAAATTGCAGTACTTATATTTCTTTTTTCGCGCGCGCGATTTTGTGAGAAATGTGACCTTTTGTTATTTCCACAATATAGATTAGCACGCCATCTATAGTTATTGATGTGGAAGAAACAAAAGTGTTGTCGATTTAAGTTGTTATAACATTATAATTATAAAGAGACGTCGACATGATAAAACAGATATTGGTCTGTAATGATGTAAATCCATTTCTTCGCTGGCACTTTTTTGGCAGTTGAGTAATTACTACAGCCAACCAACTCTTGTTCGACTTTTTAAGGATATGGAGAGCTTAACACCAATGGTGGTAACGGGGGTGGATCCAACGCTGGAGGAGGCTCAGGAGGGCGAATAGCAATTTATTCAAACGTAAATACCTACAGAGGTACCTATGTGTCCTTTGGCGGAAGCTCTGTTTCAGGTGCACACGGAGGACCAGGCACTGTGTTTTTGAGGGACGTTCGGTCACAGAGGCCGTTCACACAGCTTAGGTTGGTTTGAGTCAGAACTGATTAAATTCTTTTTGTACAAAAAATTTATCGTTATCCTTTTAACCCGGAAGTGCTAATGAAGATATCATTGCGGGGAAATGTGAAAAGTGAACATGTGAGGTCAGCAAAAGCAAGTAAACAGAAAACTGATCACTTAACTTTTCACGCTTAGCTCTTGGTCAGGAATTTGAACCGAAAATTACTGTTCTGTGCACTGACCGTAATACCATCACATCTTCCTGAATTTGGCTAGTCTTCAACGTAGGATAAAATAACACAAAGTTATAGTGATTTCATCACGGAATAGGGTCCTGACGTTACGTATATCCGTTGTAAAAAAATGCAAGTCCCATGGCACTTGGTTCTATCGCATGTCAGCTGTTGAAGAAATATTATAACTAAAAAAAAATCCTTAGTTGGAAACTAGCGTTTATTTCTTGGTCGCCTTTTGTTAAGTGGAAGAGAAAACTGCTTTTAGGCGAAGAGCTTTTGTGACGCTAAAGTCGTTGCTAACAGGTTATTTTCTCTTTTACAGAATTGACAACCTAATGCGATCAGTTAACGATCCAGTAACAATCGATGAAACAAATATCACTTCGCATAGTTTTTCAGAAGTCCATTTGTTCCGAAGAGCAGCGCTTAACATGGCTGTGCGACAGGAGAGAACGGTTCTAAACATGGCGAGCTTGATTGGTGATCGCACAGGACTTCTTCATTCACGTGCTAATCAGAGAATCTATCTGGAGGTTTCCAGCACCGAACACAGCGTTTCCAAACCTGCAGTAAACCTAAGAGTTGACAATAACGCTGAGATGGTGTTTGGTGCATCACTGTACGTTATTGGTGACGGTGCGAAGGGAACTGATCAAATTTCGGGAGAATCTTCGTTTACGCTTGATGGAAGAATGATAGATGTCACACACTTATTCATCACCAAACGATTAAAGTCGAGATTCCAGTCACACGCCCATTCGGCCGATTTCTATAATGGAACACTCAATGTTGCTGCTCCAGGAACGTTTGTTTTAGCCACGTTTGAAATTCAAGATGGCTCCCAGGTATATTTCCCTGACTACCGAGGAATGCAGTGTGAAGTTGGTCTCCTCCACATGAAATACGGCTCCGTCATTGTCGCAGATACGTACCGTGTCAGCATCACATCTCTTCTACTTGAAACCGGAAGTAGAATCACCGCCTCTGGGACAGATCGGCCCAGTCCTTATGACCCTAATGGTCTGCCGAGTTCGTGCAGGGGTTCCGGGGGAAGTTATGGCAGTAAAGGAGGGAAAGGTAAGGTGGATAAAAGTACGAAACTCTTCCCACCTAACTGTTGCACCCGCAAAAAAGAACAAGAAACAATAACTAGTCGCCTACTTTGGTGTACTTCAGTAGTGCTCCGTACCTCCACTAGCCACTGACACTGAGGTGAATAATTGCTTTAGTATATACTAAGACAGTGAGATAATTGAGCACAAAAATGATGATTTTTAACTCATTTACTGTTGCCAACGATTACAATTTTGGCGCGCAAATGACTGAACGGCCGTCGCGTTTTCTTTGCCGACAAATAAAACTTTTGAAGGCATTTGTTTAGCTCTTGCGGGGAAATTTCTTCAAAACGAGTTGTGAATTCTTTTTGTATTTGAAACCATTCTATAAAAAAAGAAAACTATTGAATTTAGTTTTAAGCTTATTTATGAACATGTCAGTTAAATAACGTAATGCAAGACTTATTTTGCATTTGTAAGCAAAAAACGTTTTCTCTGGTTTCATCGATAAATTAGGTATTTTTTTTAGGTATTTTATTTATTTGCCACACGATTACAATAATTACAAAAAGATGCTAAAAAAAAAAATGTTGGAAGAGATGGCGAGGAGGCCTAAACGAAACTATAGAGCTTATGTTAATTAGGCCTCCTCGATTACAATTTTTCCAAGATGGCATAAAAATTACGGCGACGGATACAATATAATATCAGGTGAAAAATTAAACTAATCAATATTACGGAAGTTTACAAATGTTGAATATTAAGAGGCTTTTTCCCAAGATTTTTGTTGGAGTATACTAATAATTATTACAAATAATTATTACTAATAATTATTACAAGTCAAACAGACAAAGCTCTACTTGTTAAAACTTCCAAATCGACTTTCATCACCTTTTTCGTGCATTTCGGGAACAGCTTGTTTGATTATTTGTGAAATTTCTTTGTTTGTTATGACAGCACACCGGGAAGCCATTTTGCTCGTAAGTACGAGAGTTCGGCGCCGCTCCCTCGGAGGGGCTGGAGGTGAATCAGTGAATAGCACTGGATATCCCGAGTTTGAGTTGCCAATCAGAGTGCGTGAAAAGTACTATCCACACTGTTTTAGTATATACTAAAAATAAATATTGTGGTGAGAAAATAATCATTCTGTTTTGTAGGCCATACTGGCGTTAACGAGCTTCTCTCTGGTGGGAGTCTTTTCACACCTAAAATGTATGGTACTCCCGGATGCCGTGGTAGCAGTGATGGCGGCAAAGGTGGTGGGCTGATCTACATGGACATCGGCGACAACCTCTACGTGGATGGCACTATAGACTGTAATGGTCAGGACGCAAACAGCGGAGCGAATGCTGGAGGTGGCAGTGGAGGAAGCATCTGGATTAAATGCGGGCGTTTCAGCGGTCACGGATCAATCACTGCTAATGGCGGTGCAGGGGATGGTTTGAATTCGGGTGGTGGATCTGGAGGTCGCATCGCCATTCACACACCAACAGAGAATAAGTATCTGGGTCAGTACACTGCTGTTGGAGGGGAAGCTGGTGATAAGTCCAAGGACTTGACTCTGTACGCAGGGGGACCTGGCACAGTGTATCTTAAAGATACGCGAAATCAGTACTCGCACACACAGCTTCGGTTGGATAACAAAGGGAGAACCTGGGATCATTATGTCACCCTCAATGGAAGTCTGACTTCATACACTTTTGACGAAGTTCATCTTGTTCAAAAGGCTGCTCTTCACCTGGCACCAGATGGCAGGCGTTTGAACTTGACAGTTCACAAAGTTGAGGGAGACAGAACTGGGTTGATTCACGTACACGCGAACCAGACGCTCAAAGCGGAGTTCCTAGATGGAGTATACACAATTACTAGGACGCATGCTAATTTCAAACTAGACAAAGGTTCCAACGCCATCATGGCAACGTCTGTGCATATTGTTGGCCGAGGTGACGTAGCCCTTGAATGGAACGGTCGCCTGATCAACGTCCAACACTTTTATGTGGCTTATGAACGCACCATAAAGATTGGGTTTTATGCTCATACTGCAGGAATCGCTGCTGGAAAATATAGGTTTATTGATGATCACGGTACATTCACTTTCTCAACGCTGGAGTTTGGCAGTGGTACCGTTGTACATTATCCACCACCAATGGGAGTTCGCTTTATTGTCAGTCTTTTGGTACGTATGAAGCTAGGTTATTAAGAAAGTAAACGTTAGCTTTTAAATCAGCCTCAGACCGATTCTCAGTTAAGAACTCTTTGGTAAGCAATAGCAAACTGGTCAACTAATCATCTTCAAAATAAGGAATAAACATTGGAAATATAAGAACGAAATTTAAGCACTAATCAGTCTATTCCCGTGCACAGCAGTCAAATAAGAGAGACTCTCGCAAATCCAACTCAGCAGATAAAAAATTTCCAGTGACCTAAATGGGATTTTAAGGTACGAAATCCGAATTTCAATTCTGTGACTCGAAAAACTGGACATCCTGCCCCGCTATGTGCCAAGTACAAGTGTAGCAAGTCTCTTCCAAATAGTCTCCTTTTTCAGAAATGAAAAAAAGGAAACTTCACATGTTCACCACAAAAAAGGAACGTTAGTATTTAAAAGGTTAAACGCAAAAAAAGTGTCTCCTAGCCTTTGACTTAACATGTCAAGTAACACCGTTATGGCAATGCTTAGGCCTTATTATATTCCTAGGTGGCAAATAAAGACAGTAATCCTTTAAAAACGTTTTCTGTATGGCTACCAGGTCAAATCAAAACTCCTTTAAGATGAGCTGTTTTTCTAATGCCATTATTATCACTTTTAATTCGTCAGCGGTAGTTTAAATACTCGTGCAGGAAGAATTTCCTAAAGGTGATAACTTTTAAGATCTAATCATGAAACTTTTTTTCATGCAGGACATCAAATTCAATTCTTACTTCAAAGCTGAATTCTTTGAAATTGAAGCCACCGATTTTTACCTGGAGCCGGACGCAAGGCTCGATTGCTCAGGGAGAGGATTCCTGAACGAAACTGATGGGTCAGGGCAGGATTCTGTCTTCGGCGGATCCGGAGCGGGACACGGGAGCCCTGGGGGTGACGGAGGCCAGGTCAGCGGAGGCGAGGAAGTGGGATCTGTGTATGAACCTGTACTGCCTGGTGCTAGAGGCGGAAGTGGTACTGGGGGTGTAGCCGGCAGCAGGGGTGGGGGGCGAGTTCGTGTCGTGGTTGGATATGCCTTACGATTGGATGGTATTATTGATGTGGACGCCGACAGCGCTCCTACAAATTCAGGTCAGTGAAGTAGATTTATCCTGTAACGGTCGTCGTCTGACTAAGTAAGTTAACACCTTTACGAAAACAGAAAAAGTGGTTTCCAACTGTTGGTATTTTAAATTTGGATGTTCATACGAGAGATGGGACTCTAAAGAAGGGAATGAAAGATGAAACTTTCTTTTTTAGCTGTTACGCGACAAATAAAAATTTAAGAAAAGAGTTTAACAGAATCCTACAGTCCATCCCATATTTATTCCGGAATGATTTCAAAAAATTTGGAATTGTCTGGGGTTTTTGCATTCCTGGAACATCATCTTTGCTTTCTTTCAAATGTTCAGTCATTCATTATTAATGTTTAAGGAGGTGGAGGTGGAAGTGGTGGAAGTGTCTGGATCACAACAAGCTACCTTCGTGGCCATGGGTCTATATCTGCTCGCGGAGGGACTGGTAACACCTTCAATTCTGCTACCGGTGGAAGCGGCTCAGGAGGACGGATTGCAGTTCACGTGACTATAAAAGACGAGTATAGAGGTGGTTTTTATGCTTTGGGAGGAGTGTCATCAGGGGTACAACACGGTGGACCTGGAACTGTGTACGTGGAGGAAGTGAGAGGGGATCGTTTATTCAGACGATTGTACATTGACAATCAGAATGCAAACCCGCCTAAGGTGTTCCTTCTGGACGAGATGAATCCTAAGACGATAAAGAGGAATGCTACAGAGGAAAATGGTGCAGATTTTGGATTCGATGAATTGATGCTGCAAGGAGACGTAAGTAGTAAGGAATAATGTGTCATTTTCTGACATGCGACGCGACGAAAAATATTTTTACGAAGCGATCTCCCAATTGAGGAATGGTACAGTTTTTCTACTAGGGTACAAGACATTATACTTGCTCTTATCCACTACCTTTAACGTTTCTTCCGCATGCACTGACCAATTGCAACAACATGCCTTTGTATTATGCTCGAAACAGGTTTGCTTTATGTAAGATAGAAACATTTATTTGAATGGGGTAATTCTTTTTGTTTATGTACATTTACTAGCTGAATAGCCTTGGTTTTTTTTTTCAGATTAGTTTTTTGGAGGGGTTTAGGGAGGAAGTTGCGACACTTGTTTACAAACGTGATTGTAACAAACTTTGGGATGAATAATGTTATCTTATAGAGCCGTTTCACTCACGTGGCCAGCATCTATGAACATTTATCAAAGAAAGGGAGCTTTTAAATAAGAAAAAGTTCAACTCCCACAGGATCGGTTTAGGACACCAACATGCCCGCCGTTTCATTGTTTCAGGACACCAATATGGCGGAATTGATGTCCACTGAAAACGCTCCATACACAGGAAGATGCTGAATGCAAATCGATTGTAAATTCAATTCATTAAATAGACGATCGCAAAGACTGGCTAAAATAACATCCTTTCTTTATCAAATTTCAGGCTATTTTCAGGATTGCAGAACTGGGATTGAACAAACGTGCGTCCATCTCCGTTGTAACTGTTCTTGGAGATGGCTCGTCTGTTATACATGTCATGAAAAACCAGGTCTTCTTTATCGAGTATGAAGAGTTCACGAGGCGAAGATCCTTCCCTCCAGTGAATTTCAAGGTAGATTATTTGGGTGAAATAATGCTAGTCTCTGATGTCCATGTTGCTGGAAAGAAGAATCCGGCGTTTGAACTCGAAGGGCGAATTACTGGAGTATCTAATCTGACGCTGACAGAGGGACGTGTCTTCCTAGGTAAGAAAGGGTCCATCGTTGGAATAAAAAAGGAAGCAAATGTTCGAGCACGGAAACTTTTAGGCATGTGTCATAGGCCTTTTATAAGTATATTAATGCAAGTATCACGAAGTAACTTTCACAAAAATGGCCCTCCAGCGATTATTAAGCGACTACTTTGAAGACGATGATGCTTTTCTGTCTTATCTATACTTATTCAAAAAACTTCCTTTCTGAATGTTCTTATTGGATGTATTTTTGGCTTTAGAGTCCATTTTAAAAACTCTTAAACATCAATGGGAAAATCACGTACTATTGTTTTTATTGAGCTTCGTTGAGGTAGTCAGACGTTTAAATTTCACGAGAAACAGGTTCAACGAAGAGGCAAACTACATTGAACAGCATAACCGACAACTCTAAAAGAACAAACGTTGAATAACTTCTATATGAATAGCACATATCTAGAGTACCCCCAAACAACAACGGCTCTTGCTGATACATCACCCGCACTTTTAAGGTGAAAGTCCATTTTAAAAACAAAAAAACCCGTGGTGTTTGAAATATTTACTTTGCAATAAGTTACACTAACACTGTTTTTCAATTTTTATAGCTGGTGAAAATATCAGCAGTGCTTTGCTGAAAAATAAAAAGTACATTAAATCTCCGGTAGAAGGACAACTGGTATTTGGAATCTTCATTATGGAAGCCTTCACTCAACTGCTTTTTGCTAAGCACATGAGGTTTGATGTCAGCACGCTTTATATGCGTCAGAAAGCTGTAATTTCAGCCGATACAGTTCACATGGCCTTGAATGAGGCACACCTCGAAGGAAGTTCGCGGATCACCACATCTGGGAAGGGACTCAAAGCGGAACAGGGACCTGGATCTGGTTCTCTTATCGGTATTGCCGGGTCTGGTGCCGGGCATGGAGGACAAGGAGCTCCAGGAAGTACTGTCGCTGGGGGTTCTGGGTATGGTTCGTATGTGTATCCGGTGCATGCTGGGAGTGGAGGAGGTGGAAAAACTGGTGGAGCAGGAGGAGGCACTGTTAAGGTAAAGGAAAAAGTATTCTTATGGAATGTTTATCCTCCCAGATATTTTCCCTTTCTCGGGCCATCAAGCGTAGATTACTGAGATCTTATGTTAAACTTTTAATTGGCAAAGAATAAGGCTTTTTTTCGAATAAGATGAGATTTCCTTCCTGTTTCACAGATTACAATCGGCTTACTTCTTCACCTCGATGGTATCATTGAAAGCGAAGGAGCCAATGGTACTTCTAACAGTGGAGGCGGCAGTGGAGGAAGTGTACTTATAAAAACAGTAAATTTTTCCGGTCATGGAATTCTGACTGTAAATGGTGGGAGTGGCGATCGCAACGGAGGTGGCGGTTCAGGCGGACGTATTGCAGTGCACGTTGCTTGGTTACGAGAGTACTCTGGACTATATACAGCTTATGGTGGCTTAGGTTCGTGTAGATCTTATTTATTAATTTATATATTTACACTTATTTAGTAAGTGGGTCGTTTATCATCCATTGTTGAAAGCCTGGTATGTAACTTTACCGCACAGAGGTTTTGTTGGTTTGTGATGCTTTAGGCAGATATTCATACATCAACCATTCTCAACATTTTACGTGTCCTCTCCCACTATAATATTGTAATGTTGGCGGACAATTAGATTTTGTATCACAACAACTTTTTTCGTTTATTTTAACAGGCTTTAAGGCTGGAGCGGCAGGCACTGTTTACTATACTGATACCAATCAGGGCCTGACTCATCGACCTGTGTTCATTAATAAAGCTAACCAAACGGTGTTTGGCGTGGGTTTCACAAAACTGTCAATTGACAACATGAACCGCAATCCTAATATAGCGACAATTATCATAGATGAAAACAGCTACTACTACGAGGTGGATGAATTGGAGATGAGAAACCATGGTGTGCTTCATATTTATGGAAGTAATTCAACTTTTGTTGTCCATAACTTCACGGGAGATCGGACAGGCCTTGTTCGCCTTAGGGCGGGACAAAAGATGTTTGTTCAAGTTGTGGAGTCTACGAAAGGTAAGAGAGGAAAATTTCAAGTATTTTGCTGAGGAAATTGTACAAATCGGCAACTAAGAGAAACACAGCTTTGTATTATCCACGCCTTTCCAATCCAGACAAGTCCATGTCTTTCATGGCTTCCAACACCTAACTTGTTTCCACACCTTCGGACTGAACTTGTCCTCGTTCGTGCCGAGATGAAAACGTCTGGAGACAGCTAAGACATTGGGCCATACCGACAGTATGGGAGAACAAATTCAAGCAAAATGGCTAATTACAAAGCTTTTGTCAAGTAGACGATAAACGTACTTTTTCCTTCTTTACTCTTAACAGGCTACAGCGTTGCTCCCGTGAGTTACAAAATAGACCAAGGAGCGGAAATAGTCTACCCATCCCGCCTGACCCTGCTGGGCACCAGATGTACCATTGAAGGGCTAGTTGTTGGTGTCCATCGCCTTGTTGTTGCTGAAGGTGCAGATGTTGTTTTCGCTTCAACAACCCAGACAGGTGTGTCAGTCAGCCGATCAATCAGTCACCTTATGAACTGAACAATTAATTAATACGTCAATCGAAAATGCGTTCCATACTTTTTACGTCGATTAATAATTGGTCTTAGACCAAGGGGCAAAAAAATTAAAAGCCCACATTGCGGCCTTACTACTTTGTCACGGTAAACAGAAAATTAAAAAACGGACCAAAAGGCAATTTTCCCACAGATGTAGGTAAGCTTTCGATGGTAGCGCATGGAAGACAAAGAGATTAACATTAATTTCCTTGTTTGTAACCGGTTAAAGGAGGCACAGCGAAGCGGGTATGCCTGGGTATGCTTGTAAATTTTTATGTTAGGTTATTTCGATTTTTAGACCTTAGTAAGTTCAATCACATTTATCTGTTTCCGACATTTGAACGGCCTTAAGATTTTTTCGATCTGCCATTATTTATCACTTATAACAAAATATCCTTTCGTTTTTTTAGTTTTCGTAGTAGATTGTTGAAGCTAGAATAAATGGTCTCTAACATTTATTTTTACTTTGAGTTAAACAAAGTAATAATTAGGCAACCGCTAAAATAACGAATGTATAGAGAGATAAGGGAACCGAGAACAATGTTTACAAGGGACGTGTCACATTTCCGACACAATCTAATCATAATTAAAATTTTCTTGAATGTCAATTCTATTTCATTTTCATTTTCTAGTTCGTTTCTATTGTTTAAAGTAGACGTTTTCGGTCTGCAAATGATTAAATATCTCTCCCACGACAACAAGCTACATTTCTCAGTCAAACTCGCTGATTGGCTGAGAAGTGTGTTTGCATGAGGGTATGTAAATACAGTTGTGGCGTCATCATGTTTTGCTGTGCACCCGCTGATCACGTTAGCACGATTAAAAGCTTGTACTTTACAAGTTTACACTCTTTACCCCTTTCGTCGACGTTAGAAACTTGAAAAATCTTTACAAACATGCTTTAGCAAAAATGTTTTTCACTCAAGCTGGAATTTTAAGCAAGAAAAATCCGTATTTTGATGGCATCTGTTTGCAAAACAAGAACTGATTACGGATACAAAACTTCGCTCACAGCAATTCGCTACTAGTAGGAATGTCTGTTTTAATCAGTGCAAGTAAAGAAAGAGTTCTCCTTTTCCAAATGTATTTGCTTAAAGTGGTGTGTGTTGCCCTTCTTTGCATATCAGTAATACTTGCCACTTGATTTATATACCTATTAATTCATTTTTACAGGTATTAAAGAAAACAGAGAATTTCGATTCCTTACTTCCCCTGGCAACATAACCTTTGCTGAGGTGTACGTCCAGAAAGGTTCACGCTTGGAATTTTCACGTATAAGCAATACGTTTATTTTCACTGCTGTCATTTTTAGAGTCAACTATCAAGCGTTGGTCAACATCAATCAGGGTGAGATCGACTCATCGTGGGCTTGGGTTGAAAGCGAAGGAAAACTTGTGTTAGACTATACTGGTCACCCGGCGGAGGTGGGCCCTGGAGCGGGTAATACAAACAAAAAGATTGGCTCTGGTGCGGGTCATGGTGGCGAAGGCGGTGTTTTTCAGGCTGGGCAGCCTGGAGGGGAGCCATACGGCTCTGTATATCGTCCTGTTCATCTTGGAAGCGGTGGTGGAAATGGGCAAGGTAAAGGCGGATCTGGCGGTGGGATGCTTCATTGGAGAATTGGTCAGGAGATAGAGCTAGATGGGCTGGTTACATTACGTGGTGGCACTGGATCTGGAACTAATGCTGGTGGGGGTAGTGGAGGAAGTATTCTTATCGAGACTACGAACTTCACTGGTTATGGAGAAATTAATGTTATTGGAGGAGAAGGTGCTGGTCCGAGTGGTTCAGGAGGCTCAGGCGGTCGTATCTCTGCGCATGTTCGCTTTAGACATAAGTACGCTGGTGTTTACAAGGCTTATGGAGGAGGCGGGAAAAACTACGCTGCTGCTGGCACAGTTTATGTCGAGGAAACTGCACGTGGACCGCAATATGCCGAACTGAAGTACGACAAAACTACTAATAAAACACACGTTACTGCCACGCACAAGTACATGCAAGTTGACAATGAAGGTCGTAAAACAGACATGTCCTCCATGTTGCTGGAGAGTGAGCACTTATTCTATGAACTAGATGAACTGTTATTGACTAGACACGCCAACCTGCAAGTAAGACACCCTCCAAGAAGTCCAAATGTGACTGTCATTATTCATCGTTTTCTTGGAGACGGTACCGGAAGGTTTCATGTCAGAGTGAACCAAACAATATACGTAGAAGTCGTCGAGTCTAAAACCAACGAGACAACAGCACCCTGCAGTTACAAGATTGACGAAGGAGCTGAAGTTGTGTTTCCCGCTATAGTTAACATTTACGGAACCAGAAGTATCATCGAGGGTCGCATCACTGGAGTTGAACACTTAATAATCGCAAGTCGCGGATTTGTTGAGTTCTCGTCTACCTCTCAGACTGCCAGAGTCGAGAATCGTCGCTATGTTGAGATAGACGAAAAAGGTAACTTTTCATTTGCTACAGTCACTGTTGAAAGAAACTCCAAATTGACTTTCAGTCGTATTCTCAACTACACGCTAAGTTTACGATGCTCTGAGTTCAGGATCAAGTACGAGGGATTAATGACCATGAATCACGGTTACATTTTCTCGGCGTTTGGGTGGATTGAAAGTGAAGGTATTTTGACCTTAGATGGCACGGGCTATGGCCCGGAAGAAGGGGTCGGGCATGGAAGGACACAGAACAATGTGGGTTCCGGGGCTGGGCATGGTGGAGAAGGAGGGAAAACAGATTATGGAGAAGGTGGTATCCCATACGACTCAGTGTATAACCCACGGATGTATGGTAGCGGCGGAGGTAATGGTCAAGGCGTTGGTGGGTCTGGAGGGGGGTCGATCTTCTGGATTGTTGGCCAGAGACTTCAAGTAAACGGAGTTCTGTCGTCTAAAGGAACTGATGGTAAAGGATCAAATGCTGGAGGAGCAAGTGGTGGTAGTATTTTGATTACTACTACTAACATGACTGGTCACGGAGAAATCTCCGTTACCGGAGGTTCGGGAACTGGTTCAGGTAGCGGAGGATCCGGAGGGCGAGTTGGAATCCACTGTCGTTGGCGATATAGATATGGCGGAAAGTTTACCGACCACGGTGGACAGCGAGGTCAAAATGGCGGCCCAGCAGGTACAGTGTATAAAGAAGAAAACTTTAGGCCTCTTGAATACCGTCATCTGAAATATATGAAGGAAACTAACACCACCATGTTAGCTGTCGATCACACTTATGTGCACATCGACAACGATGGCTTTGATGTTCCGGGAGCGACTGTACTGATGGAAGAAAACACTACCTACTACGAGTTTGACGAAATGGAATTAACTGGTTATTCACGTCTTGTGCTATACCACCCAGGAGATGTCAATGTCACTGCAGTAGTTCACAAGTTTATTGGTGATAAGAGCGGACAGTTTCACATTCGCCGAGATCAGAAAATATTTGTGGAGTATATAGAGTCGGAAACAAACAAAACGGAAGCGCCTTGTAGTTATAGGATCGATGTTGGTGCAGAGATTATTTTACCATCTGAGTTTAACATGCACGGCACTCGGTCAGTATTTGAGGGTATGATAGTTGGTGTTCGGGATTTACTGGTCTCATACGGTGCTGAAGCAGATTTTTATTCAACCAGTCAGACAGCGCTAATAGAGAACAACAAGTACATTGCAGTATCAGAGCCCGGAAATATCTCATTTGCTGTTGTTGTGGTAAAGAAAGGTGGTGATATTGAGTTCCGTAAAAACACCGGATTCTTGAGAATAAACTGCGATATTCTAAAAATCAAATATCAAGGAAAAGTAAGTATGAATCATGGTGAGGTGTTGTCATCGTTTGCTTGGCTGGACAGTCAAGGCCATTTTAACCTGGATGTAGGAGGCCATCCCGCTGAAATGGGCCCTGGTGCAGGAAGCAGCTTTATTTTGTCTTATCAAGTAGGTCGTGGCGCTGGTTATGGTGGAAGAGGAGCTCGCGAAGGAGGCCCAGCCTACGGGTCCGTTTATCGACCACTGGTGCTTGGTAGCGGAGGGGGAAATGGTGGTGGGACGGGAGGAACCGGAGGAGGGCAGCTTCTATGGGAAGTTGGAAAACGCCTCGAGTTAAATGGTCTTATTTCAGCCAGAGGTGGAAATGGCGTAGGAAGCCATGCAGGAGGTGGCAGTGGTGGCAGCATTCTAATAAAGACAACAAATATGACTGGGCACGGGGAGATCTCTGTAATCGGAGGAGACGCTAACAGCCAAGGAGGTGGAGGATCTGGGGGGCGAGTTGGAATACATTGCCGATGGAGGTATACATACGGGGGGAAATTTACTGATCGTGGTGGGATTAACCCAGGTAGTAATGACCATAGTGCCCCCGCGGGGACAATTTACAAAGAGGAGAACTTCCGTCCCCTGGAGTACCGCATACTTAAGTACAGCAAAGAAACGAACACTACGTTCCTAGCTGTAGACCACACGTACGTACACGTGGACAACGAAGGAAGAGATGTTCCAGAGGCTACTGTTTTGATGGAGGAGGGGACAACAGATTACGAGTTTGATGAGGTACAAATCTTAGTAATACGTTTGCGTACCTCTTGCCTTGTTTTGAAACGTAATGAAAGGCATGCATGTGAGATAATCCGTAACATTATGAACTGTCACTTAAGTCAAGATGAGTGACAAGCGATTAGAAATAAGTTTCAAATAAAAAAAAGTTATAATTTTTGTTCTTTTCAAGAATCCCTACATATCCCGGTGTTCATATCCAACATTTTTTCTCTTTATATAGGTGGAGTTAACTGGCTATTCAAGACTTATCGTTTATAATCCAAACGAGACAAACGTTACAGTAATAGCTCATAAGTTTATTGGAGACAAAACTGGACAGTTTCATTTACGAGTGAATCAGAAAATCTATGTTGAAGTTTTCGAGTCTGAAACTAACAGAACAGAAGCGCCGTGCAGCTACCACATCGATAACGGAGCAGAGATCATTCTTCCAGCTGAGTTTCATGTACACGGCGTCCGATCCGAACTACATGGATTGATGACTGGTGTGCACTTTCTTTTCCTTGAGGACGGAGCAACCCTGAAGATAGCATCAACAGCACAAACAGCCATAACGGAAAACCGCACCTACGTTGATATCACAGAACCTGGCAACTGTTCCTACGCACATATCATTATCAAGCAGGGTGGCATTTTGGACCTGGTAAGAGTACGCAAGGTTTTAGTTTCAGTTACTTCATCTGTGTTTGAGATTCTCCACAAAGGAATGGTCAAGATAAATCATGGGATATTTTACTCTGCCTTCGCTGAATTAGAAACGAAAGGTATCGTGACACTTGATGGCGCTGGGCACCGGGCTGCTACTGGTCCTGGCGCAGGCTCAACCTCTTCATATAACAGAGGATCTGGCGCCGGCTTCGGTGGTGAAGGGGGCATATCGTACAATAACCACCGTGGTGGTAGCGCATATGGCTCTGTTTATAAACCACTTTCCGCCGGTAGCGGTGGAGGACAGGGAACTGGAAGTGGAGGCGCGGGTGAGCTCTAAATTTTTTTACATGTAGTCACGTAAATGTCGTAAAAACCTACACCAAAGAAAATAAATAGCTATTGCACTGAAAGTTGTTAAATTCAAGGGCTTCAAGCCCAGGCAACACAAAAGCAAGGTCATGTGGGTAGCTGAAAATCTTTGTACTTCGATCATAATTTTGCGGTTATCAGAGCCATGAGACGGTATAAAAATTCACGAAAATTGACTTTTGTAATAAAGACAGAAAAGTTGCGTCATGGCTGAGATTGGCAATTTAAAAAAAAATACCCTATTAACAATACGGTCTCGTTAAGTAGTCATTCCGACAACGTTAATTGAAATAGCTGTAAATTCCACAAGCATCCCAAGCTCACGTTACGAGGTTGGAATGTAATTTCCATTGACATGAGCGAGTCGGTAACGCGTTATCGTGCTGGTCGAAACGTTGTATGAGAAATAAAATACTGAGGTCTGCGAACGGTAAATATCGATATATTTTGCCTTTTTGACGTATTTGTGTGTGTTTGGGTGTTAATTCATCGATTTAGTCCCTTTTTTGGCCCCTATAACTCGTGTAAGTCATAGTCTTACAAGGGGGGGTAAGTAAAGGGGGGGGCAGTAAAGCCAAAAAGTGGACAAAATCGATGAATTCCCAGCGAAACACACGGACATACATCAAAGATAAATCTTGTTTATTTAGTTTATTGATCAAGAGGTAAAATATGTCGATATTTATCGTTCGCAAACCTCAGTATTTTATTTCTCATACAACGGTAACACTATACCGACTCGCTTGCGTCAATGGAAATAACATTCCAGCCTCGTAACGTGAGCTTGGGACGCCTGTGTATATTCTTGATTTCTAAAACCGAGAAACGTTCTGATAGGACTATAGCATCATGCCAACCTTTTTTAACTCACATTGTGTTACACACGAACAGGCAGTTGTTCAGGATATTTTTACTTCACTGAATTTTGAAGGACAAGTGCACAATATTCCTTGAGATCACAATCTTTTCTCCCCCAAAATAAGATTTGGTCCAGCAAACTTATGCATATGGTATCCGTTCTGATATTTTTATTTGGCAAAAATAACAAAATCCTCCCGAAGGCATGGCGTCTCTCCCGAAAATAAAAAACTATAGTATCTTTTGGAGACTCTGTGCGTTAACATAAGTTGCCACCAAAAATATAAACGTACGTAGCTCTTGATCTAGACTTAAGGACCACCAAGAGATAATGCTGTACCATTTATGAGATTTTCCTGTTCTTGGGATCCGTTTCGTTGCTATACCTTTAGTTTTATCATGTGAAGCGTCCTCGCCCTTTTCAAAGGGTCTCTTGGCCTTCTTGAAATATAATATGTCATTTTACTGGTGTACGCTTACTGTCTTTTAAGGTGGTGGATCATTGTGGTGGCAGATCGGTAAACATCTTCACCTGGACGGGCTCATTACATCTAAAGGAAACAGCGGAAGTGGTACCGGTGGGGGAGGTAGCGGGGGTAGTGTACTCATAGAGACAACCAATATGACTGGACATGGCGAGATTAACGTCAATGGTGGCAACTCTCAAAGCAGTGGCGGCGCAGGCGCTGGTGGTAGGATTGGAGTGCATGTTGACTTTCAGAATAACTTTGGCGGTAAGCACAAACGTTTATAGATACCGTTCTCAGTTTCTGAGACGGGTGGTTAATTCTGTGTAATTTTTCATTGGATACTTGAAGTTTGCTTATTTTTTCAGTTTCATTGTAGTTCCAGTTTCGTGCTTTTGTCTTCTATTTGACCGCTTTCCGTTTTTCGAGGGAACTGTACCGTTGATGGCTCATTAGTTCCTTTTTGTTGAGTCCAGAAACCCCTCATCCGTCTTTCCAAGGTATTCCCGACCTATAGAACGGTCGTTTACTCGGATGTTCAAAAATTTCTTTTAAAACATTTTCGTTCGTTTTTCAATACACATTTTGCCCTAAGGATAAAACAGTTGCAAAAAGAGAAGTATTCTCACACAAGCAACATCGAGAAATTAGATACTTTCCGCTATTTAATCACAATATTTATGGCCTAAACGTTATTATGCGCGTTAACGTCCTTCTTTTAGGTAAATTTCGCTCCGTTGGTGGTATAGTTACTGGTAACTCTGGCAACGCAGGCGCGGCAGGTACAGTTTACAAGTACGAGAGTCGCCGCGGACCACAGTACCGTGAACTCAAGTACAACCCAGAGGCGAACTTAACTTCATTTAAACCTGAACACGCCAAAGTCAAGGTGGACAACGAAAACAACGATGTAGCAACTCCAACAGTCATCATGGAGAATCAAACGGTGTTTTACGAATTCGACGAAATGCAACTTGAAGGTAGAGCATGTTGATTTTTTTTATTTTTTCTGTCCAAGCCTAAGCTTTAGATCTCTCGTTACTATTTATTGGGTAATATTGTTTTCAATAATAATAAGTTTCATGTGCGGTAAAAACTTCAACATGAAAACTTACTACTAAACACAGTTTAAATGTAGTTGTGGAGAGGTGTTCATTGTTTGCAGTGCGTTATTTGATGCACTTTAGATTTCATCATGACTCACGGTTTCCTCATCGACTTCCACGTTTTTTTTAATAATAATAATAATAATAATAATAATAATAATCTAGATTGCGGGGTAGTCTTACTCTAAGAAAAGCGTTTGTAACATTTTACAGACATATGTAATGGAAATTTTTTTAGCAAGGATTGCATCTGCTTACAGGAGTCAATTATGGTTTCTGCTGGTGGTCCAAAGGCTAGATATAAATTCAGCGGACAGAAATGTCGACTCTTGATCCTGGGACTGTTGCTAACTAGTAGCGCTGGCTCACCCTATTGGGAACATGTGACAATCAATAATTTGAATAATTGTTCAGTCCAGCAGTTTTGGGGAATTTCCGTGATGATTCTAGTTCATGTAACTTCTCTGTATACATTTCATTGTAGGTCATTCTACGGTTATCTTCTACCATCCGGAAAAAGCGCGAAACGTGACCGTCATCGCTCATGAAGTCACCGGAGATAAAACAGGCATCGTCAAGTTGATGGCACGCCAGCGTTTGTTTGTGTTTGTAGTGGAGTCTACCCACACGTACATGGACGCTCCGTGTGGCTTTCACGTGGAGGAATACGCCGAGATCGTGTTTCCAACAGAAGTAGTCTTGCGGGGTGAAACATCCACTATCAACGGCCGAATGACCGGTGTTGAGAATCTAGTGCTTGAGAGAAATGGCCTGGTAGAGTTTGGTGGAACAGCGCATACGGCCAAGTTACCGGAGGAGGCCGAATGGCTGGCTGATAATCCGTTTGATCCATTCACCCCTGGGCTTATAACTGTCCCGATGCTGATCATTAACAACGTAGGTGTGGTCAGAGTCAAAATGACACCCATCAGGGCTGTTCTTGATATTGCTGACATTACAGTCAAGAAAGGTATCTACTTTTCTGTTCTATTCATACGTCTTCTTTATTGCTGTGAATAGCTTTCCTTTTGTGTGGCGCCACACCTGTTCTCTATCTGTAACATTTCTTCCAAACTCCTATCCTTTCGGCGACAATAATTGGTCACGTCACGTAAGGATAGAATACCATTAAATCAGAAGAGCTCAGCACATAGAAATTGCTTTCCAAAGAGGTATTCGCTCGTTATAAGAAAGATTTAGTACAGGTCAAAAACAGTTTCGTGGTTACTCTTTCGTCACGAATGTTTTTACACTGCTTGAAATCACTGTCTAATCGCCTTGTGGTAGTGAACTTAAATTAATCTATGTATCTTGAATTAGTGGTGGAAGTTTACGTGTCGTTAGTCAAGGAGCGTTTTAGTATTTAAATATTGCATATGTTTACGTGGGCACAAGCATTAAACATGCACACATGGTTAATTGCATTTCGTAGCGAAACTAAGATGATTCCTCGACGGTTAAAATTAAATTTGTATTTCATCTCTCTCTACCACAAAATTACTGATCTACCGCTTGTTTCAATAAGCACACTGCATACAGCCGCGAATCTAATTTCAATAATATTTAAAACCACCGTAAATAAGCATTAACAAAACTAATTAATAATGTATGATTGTTAACTTTGTACTTGGACTACGTTTGAGGTCAACATAACCCTTGTTTTATTCCTGGATACCTCTAACAGTAGGCTCCTTCGCAGCCACTCGGGCCGGAGTCACGCAATGCTGCCGGCCCCCACGCAGGGGCGAGGGGCATTGCGTGACTCTGGGCCGAGCGGCTGCGAAGGAGACTGCTCTAAAAGTGAACGTCACGCAGCTTCCGTTCTTCTCTTGTAGCGAGGACAACTTAAATCAAGATTACAGTATCTATAGGGGTGTCAGATTTTCTGGGGTGTTGCTATTATAAGTTAGAGGGAATCGGTTCACATACGATTCAGCATAAAAAGGGACCCAGTTTAGAGCGACAAACGAACAAACCGAAAAGGTCGTTTTTTCGACATTCAAAAATAATTCTAGCCGCACGTTTTTGAAGACAAAGAAGTTCACAGGCTTACGACTGTCCTACTTTTCATACATCAAAACAGTGGGCAACAGAAAACTGAAAATGTGATGGTTCAACAATTGGCAATGAATATCCCTAAGATCCCGCTTTTGAAGCCCAAACCGCCCTTCACTCATGTGTCAAAAAGAACGAGCCTGTGCCACTAAAGGAACTCCAGTGTCAGTGAGATTTTCTTTTAAATTTACTTCTTTTGCATTTCACCAGGCGGTCAACTCAATCTTGCTACTAATTACGTGACCATGAAAGGCGACTATATCATTGTCGAAAGTGGAGGATTGATAGACGCGACAGGGGCTGGTTATACGCCTGGAAACGGACCTGGGTCTGGGTCCGGAAATACAGGTGGAAGCCACGCCTCCCCGGGCGGAAGAGCGCCCTCAGGAACGCAATATGGCTCTGTTTACTGGCCAGATAAACCCGGAAGTGGCGGCGGCTACGGCGCTGGTGGTGGGTGGGTTTACATTGCAACGGGCAGTCATGTGATCGTAGAAGGAGTGATCAGAGCCAATGGCGTCGGGTCATCTTCAAGTTCCTCTGGTGGAGGTAGCGGTGGTGCAATTATCGTAAAAAGTTTGTTCGTTAAAGGCTATGGAACCATAGAATGTCACGGAGGTTTGTTATTAAATGATAGCATTACGTTTACTTAACAGGTATATATTTTTTGCACGCGAGAAATTAAGATACTGGTAGTCTTTACACTAGAGCCTAAATAAGCTGAGAAATATTTCAAGACAAGTAAATTTTAAATTCTTCAAGTGAAAGAAAGCTTCACGTGCAACCTATCTTTTTTACTTCAGGTTTACGTAAGCCTATTTTCCCACGCAACATAATTAAGATTGATTGATATGCTACGCCCTTCTCAAAGCTTAGAAACCGCAAGTTCGCTAAGTCGGTCTTTAGGATGGTTTTCAAGTCACTTGAAACTTTCTTGAATCGTTTTACCTTTCCTACTTTAATGAGATGCAAAGTAAGGTTACTTGGAATTTTACTTAGGCCTTCACACACGCATTTTTGGTTAAGTGAAACTTAGCGGCTCTTAAGTCTTACTTAACAGCCTAGTGTAAAGACAACCACTGTCTGGGGAAACCTCGTTAGTAATGGTGACGTAAAAAATAACTTAACAAACGCAAAGCTAAAGACTAAAATGTTTGTGCTGGATGCGAATGCACTTTTTATGATAACGAATGGCGGAAGTGGACATATGGCGTTCAGCTGTAAAGTGCGCGACTTAAAAGCACATAGGCGTGAACAAAGCACAAAATAGGGTTTGAACAACAAGGAAAGAGACAATTGATTTACTACCAAATTCTATCAAACATTTCAATTCTTCATACCTCTGCCACCAAAAGTCGCTTTCCCCCTTTTAACTCTGTGCAAAAGGGTGTATTTGGAGGCTAAGATCGGCATAAAACCCCAGACAATCAAATACGTTTACAATCATATTCTTCCAGGTCCTAGCAACGAAGGAGCTGGTGCTGGAGGCCGGATCGCTGTTCATCTTATTGAACGCTATATCTTCGGTGGGAAATTAACTGCACTTGGAGGCACTAGTGGTAGCAGTAGTAGTTACCATGGCAGCCCAGGGACAGTGTTTGTGAATGTGACTGTTGGCGAGGACCCTTTCCGCATGATACAGGTTGATAACAACAACAGAAATACACTGTTGCCGGTTACCCTAGCGGAAACAGACCCTGTGGTGTACGTATTTCAGAGAATCCACTTAGTAAAACAGGGAGCATTAAACATTAAAGAGGTAAGAAAGAGTTGAAAATGTGGCTATTAAAACTCACACCTTAGGGGATCCATAGTTTTATTCAGTCACTGTGTTGTATTTATTCTTTGTGGCTTAGAAAGCAGTAATGATTATTTTTCAATCTCCATTTTCTCACAAGGTCTCTGGAAAAGTTGCAGAACTGTACGCCAGTAAAGTCACAGGTGACAAGACAGGCATGTTGATTGCGTTACCAAATACCCGGATATACGTGGAAACTCACAGCCTTCGCACTGAGGCCCCTGTCAACTATCGGGTAGACACGGGGGAGAGATTTTGTTTCCGGTTCGAACAACCCTTCGTGGAGTCGCCTCACCGGGTTTGACTGTTAACGGTGAAATCCACGGCATAGAAGAGTTAAGAGTGTCTTCGAACGTGCAAGCGCTTGTATCAGAGAAAGGGTCATCTGGATGTGTGGCGTGCAATACTTCATTCACCACACCATACGTCGGGCATTATTGGTTTAAGAGACTCCAGGTGTCTCTTGGGGGCTCTTTTAAGGTTCAAAGCTCAACCCAGAACGTCTCAGCAAGAGCAGTGCATCTTCATATTCTCCACACCGCCCTGGATTACACTGGTTCAATAAAAGCTGATGCCGTGAATATGTACGCGGAGTACTTCAGTATTGAGTTTGACGCGTCAACTGATGGGACAGGACTTGGTTGGCCTAACCAGCAGGGACCAGGAAGCACGTCATCTTGTTCTGGGCAAGCTGGAGCCGGTCACGGTGGACGTGGAGGTTACGGCTACTGGACTGGTTGTTCTTCCAGCTGTCACACCAGTGGTGGAGGTAACTAAGTTGAAACGCTTTCTGGCATTTTTTATCTGTTGTCGGTTGGTTTCAACACCTCTTTAAATTGCGTATCACCAGATGATTAGATGATTATTCTTAATAGCTTTTCAATTTTATGGATGGCAAAGCGGTAAATACTTGGCCCTGTTGTTAAATGACAGATAGATAGCCCGAATTACTTCGTCAAGTTCTTTTCACTGGAAAAAAAGGTTATTTATATGCAGTTGTAGGTAGTGAGTATTCGGTAATTAGCGCTATCAGCCTTTTTTATCTACTCGGTCGTGGAGTCGAACGGCTAAGAGAAAAACCATACAATCTAGCTCCGGAAAAAGGTTTGAATGTTTATCAGCAAAAATCTGAATCGTTAAAGGTAAGACTAGATACAAAGATTTCTCCTTATTTTTCTTGTTGCTCTTCAGGTGCAAATAAATGGTTGATTTCTGTAAATGATTGTTTTCTCAGAGCGCGCTAAATTCTGTTTTCGATTCCGTTCAATATAAACAATTTTTGACAGTGCGTTTAGTTAAATTCAGAATACGATTGTTAAGCACCGGCCCACATTGACTCACGATTCATGATCAAAACTAAACTTCCCATTTTTACAATTTGGTAAAGCTCTTTGAAAGTGTTTCCAATTGTTCCCTTTATTTTCAGGGAACACGTACGAACATCCTTGTACCGCTGTACTTGCTGGAAGTGGTGGAGGCAAGAGTTTCGCTTCCGGTGGAGGAGTGATATATGTTAGTGTGGAGAAAATGATGGAACTTGATGGATGGATCAAGGCGGATGGAAAGAGTGGAGACAGTGGTGGTGGGGGAGCGAGCGGTGGAACTATCTGGGTTGCTGCAAGGCATTTTGAAGGTGATAAACAGAATGTCATTATAAAATTTTGCCCTTCATGGTGTTTCCTGAAGGACATACTTTTCACCTTCGTATGGAAACTAACAACAAATAATACGGATAACATCTGTCTTGGTCTGAGGAGGTGTTTGGCAGTCCAATGACATACGCCTACTATTACCACTACTACAATTATAGACTCATTGTTCACTTCCTGGTTTTGCTGCCTTATTCCCGCAGGACACGGCCATCTCACTGTCAAGGGAGGATCAGGATCAGGATCAGGAAGCTATAAATCTGAATGCTGCTCGGTCCACTGTTATTATGGCGGCGGCGGAGGAGGCGGACACCTTCGTCACTTTTCCCCCGATCATATTAGGCGCGACGTCATACGAAACAGAGATGTATCCGGCGGGGCATCTGGAGGCCGCAGTGCCAGAGGAGGAGAACTTGGAAAAATATGTCAAGATGGTCATCATTGCAGTGGACACGGAACATTCTTGGCTCAACAACGAAAATGCACGTGCGATGCTGGATACTATGGAGTAAACTGTGCGTATAATTGTAATGCACCAGTCACGTGTCTTGGTCATGGGCAGTGTTCATCTTCTGGCGGATGTATCTGTGACCCTGGCTATGTTGGTTATCGATGCGAGCATTCCTGTAATGCAACGCGTGACTGTCACGGCAATGGACGCTGTAGCATAACTGGGAAATGCATATGTGACCCATGTTACACTGGTGATGACTGCAGATATGAATGTTCTGGGAATGGGGCTTGTATTGGCAGAAAATGCAGGTGTAATCTGTGCTACATCGGCAAACACTGTCATTCATTGTGCTCAGGCCATGGCTTATGCAATAACAGCACTTGTGAGTGTGAAAACAAGTGGAAGGGTGAATATTGCGAAGTACCCAAATGTCCAAATGATTGCTCAGGGAAAGGCATTTGTAACAGTGCTCTTCTCACTTGCTTCTGTAACCCAGGATGGAGCGGAGAGGATTGCAGCCAACCTGACTGTCAAGGTGAACCGAATTGTTATAACCGAGGTATTTGTGTAGTGATAAATGGTACGAATCCAAAGTGCGTGAACTGCTCTGCTGGATGGATGGGGCCCGCATGTAATGATCCTTGCGTTCAAGGAGTTCAAGAACCCACGGACAGTGGATTCTGTAAGTGCGATCGTTGCTGGGCCGGCAAAGGCTGCGATTCTCTCTGCATGGGTCGGGGGAAGTGTTCACAGTCAGGCATTTGCGATTGCGACCCTCCAAGGCTGGCGAGGTGAACTATGCCAAATACCTGGTTGTCCTGGAGTTGGAGAAGATTGTACCGGTCACGGGGACTGCAATAGCGCTACACATGAATGTACATGCTACCCTGGTTGGTCTGGATCAGGATGTAATGTCCCAGACTGCCCTGGTGCTCCAGATTGCTATAACCGCGGCTATTGTAACGCTTCTGTAGATCCTCCTAAGTGTCAAAACTGCATTCAAGGCTGGATGGGACCGGCATGCGCAGAACCGTGTAAGTTTGGTGAGCAAGTGCCTATGAACAGCGGACAATGTCAGTGTTGGCCTGGATACTCAGGTGAGAAAGACCAAAAATTTCTCTCAGTGCATTTGTCTTTTAACTAGTTTCTAAAACTACACGCAGCGGTTAGAAGGTAGAAAGAAACGCACTTGCTAGATATTGTCAATATTTGATTTAAAATATACAAACAGCCGTATGTATCACGTTTATTATGTTTCACAATCCTTAGCAAACACGTTTTTCCTAATAACTAACGTAAAAACTACACGGATTTGGCAACTGTACGACGTCTACTAAAAATTTCTTTATATATTAATTTTTAAGGTGTTGGTTGCGACAGCGAGTGTTCAGAACACGGCAAAATAGTAAATGACAAATGTGTCTGTTACGTGGGATGGCGAGGAGACCTGTGTGATAATCCTGGTTGCCCTGGTGACACCTCTGATTGCTCAAGCCACGGGTTATGTAACTCAGCAACTCACATATGCACCTGTAACGAAGGCTGGGCTGGCAAAGGCTGCGAAATTCCCGACTGCCCAGGATCACCTGATTGCTTCCGGCAAGGAATATGCAACGCGTCTGTGGACCCCCCAAAATGTCAAAACTGCAGTAAGGGCTGGATGGGTCCGGCTTGTAACGATCCTTGCATCCACGGTGAACAAATTCCAATGGACAGCGGTAACTGTGTCTGCGAGCCCGGTTGGGTAGGTGTTGGATGCAATAGTGAATGCTCAGAACATGGTAAGATAGTCAATGGCACGTGCCAGTGTGACGTAGGATGGCGTGGGACGTACTGTGAAAATCCCGGATGTCCAGGAATTGGGCGAGATTGCACCGGACACGGAGAATGCAACAGTGCCACACACACCTGTATCTGCAAGAATGGATGGACCGGCGATGGGTGCCACATTCCTGACTGCCCAGGGAATCCCAACTGTGCTAACAGAGGTAAGCATAGATATCTAAAACTGTTGATTATCAGAGTTCCGCGAAGATTCGTTTGGATCTAACTATCTGCTCTGTGCTATGAAACTATGAAACTGATCATAATATCTACTGTTTTAAGAACCTGTAAAGGTTAGCACACGGATAAAAAGAGCATTTAATTACTACGAAATAAGCCATAACTTAAAAGAGCAAACGCTTTGTGGGACATTAAAATGGGAGATATCAGTCGATGCTCACATTAAGAAGATTTTCCTTGAAGAAATTGTTCATCTAGAATGAATAAAAATGGCACGCGTTAAAGCAGAGACACGAAATGTGGGGTCAGCGTAGACTGGCATATTCATACAGTCACTACTACTTCCATAGAAAAGATAGGCTCTACCCTTGGTAACCTGGCCGAATAAGCCTTACGGAAATGTTCCTTTGGGAAAACTGGAAAAGAAAAAATCACTGCATCATATAAAAGCACTGCTCATACCTCAACTGTCGATAAAAGACTTTTAAAGTACCTTTTTGTGTTGCCCAGTGTCTCACAATAGTTTTTATATGAACTGTCTATCTTGAAATAAGAATCAGCTTGTCCAACGTAACAAGTTGCATCGGCAAATGGTAGTCCAAGATAGTTTTTACTTGTGTGATTATTGGTTAAAAAAAGCCATCCCCAGAACAAACATAAGAACCGTGAGAGAAATTACCACTCAAGTACTCAATTGATTTACTATAGTGTGTATACAATGTGCCGCTGGTAGCGTTCGTTCCTATACGCTATACTGTAGAGGTTCATGCACCGACTCAAAATTTAAACACCTTAATCATAAGAATCAGAATCATAAGCATTGTAATGCAAAAGTACTTTCCAGTGGCTTCCATTTGAATGACTTTTAAACTTTTTCTGACTCTGGTCCTTGTTTTTTGGGTCAGGTCACTGTGATGTAACTACCGACCCCCCAGTTTGTACAAACTGTACACCTGGCTGGATGGGCCCAGCTTGTGAAGACCTCTGTACACATGGAAAGCAAGTACCTATGGACAGTGGAAACTGCGTCTGCGATCCTTGTTACACTGGTCGCGGATGCAATGTGGAGTGCACAGGGAACGGAAAGTGCGTCAATGATGTGTGCGTATGTGATCAACTTACTGGCTGGCGGGGCTCTTTATGCGAGGTACCCGGATGTCCTGGGTCTAATGGAAAGGACTGTAGTGGAAATGGCCAATGTGACAGTGCAAACCATCAGTGCATTTGTGATCCAGGTAAAACTAGCTTCCAACATTGGACTGGCTATTCATTAACTGTAGTAAATTCAAGTAAATGAAATAAAAAGAGCTTAATCTATAAAAGATAAAACAACTATTTGGTGCAGAGTTTTCCTTAACTGGCAAACCACTAAGTTGTGATGAAAACCCGTCATTAATTATCAACGGTTTTGGACACACGCACTGTATTCGTTCCGTCAATAATAAAATGCACTGGACCTGTTCCTAATTAGCAGTTACTAGTATGCACTATTGAACAAGCATTAGGTCAAGATGGGTGGAACTTGACTTCGGGTTTTCCTCTTTTTCATGGACCAAGACCAAGTCGAGGTCGATAAAAACTTTAAAAAAAAGGACAAAGCCGTGTTCCAGCCATGTTGACCGAACAAGGTTGATTAATAAAGAACATATTTTATGGCCAAAAGAGAATTTTCCTCTGGCGGGACCACCGCGGAAAATCCTGAGTGGACGAGAGAGGCCCATCTTGTCCGCTCTGGTGAGCAGAACATATCATTCACTTGATCTTGCCTGCTCGCGGATTCAGCAAAATATATAGTCAAATAAAGGGTTTATTGATCTTTTTTTCAAATGTTATGAAAAAATGTTTCTTACCAGGATGGACAGGTGTTGGTTGTCATCTCCCTGACTGTCCCGGCGTTCCAAATTGTTTTGGTCGTGGATATTGCAACGCAACTAATCGCGTGACGCCAGCATGCACAAACTGTGATCCAGGCTGGATGGGTGCGGCCTGTAATGACCCCTGCGTCCACGGTACACCTAAAGATGGAATATGCCATTGCGATCCTTGTTATACGGGCAGTGGTTGTCAAAGTGAGTGCTCCGGATATGGAGAATGCGTCAACAACAAATGCGTTTGCGTTCAGGTGCAAGGTAGTGCTCATATGGGGGAATACTGCGAGCTGCCAGGGTGCCCACGGCAGTGTACAAGTCCGAATAACGGCTTCTGCAACACGGAAACTCAGAAGTGTATATGTGCTCAGGGGTGGACTGGGGATGACTGTAGTACACCTGACTGTCCAGGAGAACCAGTTTGTTCCGACCATGGAAGCTGCAGTAACACCAACCCAAGAAGGTATGATTTAGTTTGGAGGAACTGATAACAAATAATGTTGTCTACAGCAGTGTCGTCTAAAGTAGTGGCAAAATACTGCAGAGAATAACAAAAACACGATTCATCGTAGTTTGTGTGTAATAGGTTTGTTTATCGGTTGTCTAGTACTGTCACTTCGATATTTATGACATTTCTACCACGTACCGCTGGTTTTCGTAATTCGATTGTGTCGATTTGATTGTGCAGCTTTCATCGACCCCAATTTTCCTTTCGTAACCGGTCGTTGCCATTTTTAACGGTCGATGCCACTATTGGTAACCAGCCCCTTAGTCATGAAAGATGTTATATATTCCTTGGATTAACTATAAGAAGGCAAATAATACTTTTTTGGATAGTCTTAGAAAGAACGACGTTGAAACCCAAGTTGAATTAAAGCTATGGAAGGGCTAGGGTCATCTGTTATTAATGTATCAGTTAGGGCTTGTTTACAAGGAGAGATTGTTACCATTGTGCTAGGGATACCCTAGCAAGCGGGTTAAAGTTAACTCTGGTTTACAAGCAAATTTCACAGGTAGGGTTAACCTATCACCCGGGTCAACTTTACCAGCTTTACTAACGTGTTTCGTCATGCGTCACATTCTTTGTAACGTCCAAGAGTTGAAATAAAACTTAAAGTTCTCTATGGGAAACGCGTTAAATTCACGAAAACACGGGAAAATATTATCATCGTATGCAGAAAATACCTTATATTGTTCAGATGTTTATAATTTAGCTCAGAAATTGGATAACTCCGTTCAAATTGTCAAGATTAATGGTCACGCATGACAGAGGAAAGTTGTCCCGGGTAGGCGAGTTATCCCTAGCAGAGCGTTTACAAGGCAGGTAGGGTAACCCTCTTGCTAGCGTAACTCTACCTGCCCTGTAAATACGACAACTAAAAAAAGAAGAAATGTGTGAGTGCTAGGGTAACCCTAGCATCAGGATTACTCTCCCTTCTTGTAAACATAGCCGTAGTAAAGACAGTTTGCTAGTCTATGTACTTAAGTTTGTCGGACGTTTGTCGAGTCGTTGTCGTAGTGTAGTGGTAAGGGAGAGAGATAAGAGGTGCTTACCACTTGACAGAAAAGTCCGGTTGGGGTGTGGAAAGAATAATGATGAGCGATTTACCAGTTTACCGCAGAAATACCACATCTGTTACGGTTTGAATGCAAAAAGGGGGCGAATTTGTGTAGCGTGAGTCTGGAACCGAGAAGGAACCAAGAAACTGGCAAATGGTAAGCAACATGCCGTTTGGTTCGTACAGAAGCATACAACCCCGAAGCGTCTAAATTCCCCTTATCTGTTTAGAACCATGCTCGGGTTTTTTAGCCGACGCAGCCGTCCAATCAGAAGTACGGAAAATTATTTTGCCCAAATATGGAATCAGAGAATTCAAACTTTGAGCTTGCAACGCTTATAAATGTATGTCTACAAGCCTGTTTACAACCGAAAGAAATCGTTTCGTGGCATAAAAGATAAAGTAATTATGCTGCTATAAAATACAACCCTGGGAAAACATAAAGAGCCACAAAGGCATGAGCGGTATGGCTTGAAAACATCGACCAGCGACGAAATAAGACAAGGATGTTTACATTTCTTCACGATATCGCAAAGCCTCTCGCCGAAATCAGCAAAATGTGTTTGCAGCCTCTTTGACCGACAAAGATCACCCTCAGGCTACTAGCTGCAAACCTATCTACCTCGGCAAACCAGTTATCGGCAACTTCTGTTCTCATTCAGCAAAACCAGCATGGTGACCACAAACAAAATGATATGGCAAGCTATGCACAAACGTTGTACAAGGCGCCGACGAAGTCGGAACGGAATATTTTTTTTTGTGAGTGTAGATTTTTTAATTCATTCAGAACAGTAAGCGAACACATGTATGGTAGTTTTGATTAGACGTGTGACATGTAAAAGTTTTTTTTTTCTTTTTGGGGACAAAGAAAAGTCTTAAGCTGCGAAATTTACCTTCGATGACTTCGACCTTGTTTCTTTCAAGGAGCTGGAGCACTTGTCCTTTTCTGAACTGCTACTAAGTCAGCAACCGTTTAACAGAATTTTTAGTTAAACTTACAATTTACACATTATGCTCAAGGAAAGTACGATGATGAAAGGAAATTTGTGTTTATAAATGTTTCATAGACGTTTTATATATTTTTGATAGAGTTTTCAAGAAAAATTGGGAAATGCGTCCGATCTGAGACAGATAATCTTAGTGTTAATTTTTGCCATGTGCTCAGCCGATTTAACTTGTGGAAACGGATCCTGACGATCCAGTCAGTGTGTACGTGAATTGCTTTTAACGGTAAAGTTATGGATTTTCGAATAAAAATTTTCAAGAAACAATTTGTCTGTTTATTGTTTTCTGTTTGTTCATTCATAACATTAGTTGAAAACATGATCGCCGCATCTAAGTCTTTAATATTAACTTGCGTTTCATCCTTCTTATTCAGTGTCTTATTGCGCGCATCACTTCTGCGAAGATGTCAGGGAATTTTATACAATTTATACTTTTCAGTTCAGCAACTAGTGAATTTTTTTTTTGAAAATATGTGTTACTAGTTTAAATATTCTAGATAGATAGTAACTGATTTTTTTAAAGGTTATTTGCACTAATGGTCAGGTAAAAATCGTCAGTTGAAGTAACAACTTTAAGAAATCGTTTCTCTTTTAATACGGTGCATGTCATTGGTAGTCGACTTTGTCTTGTTAGGAGGAACTAACTCAGTCTTGGTCGATTTGGGGATTAATAGTGTATTCCGTTTTTTGTCAAATATTACCTCGTAAAACAGTAAATGCTTTTGCACCGCACCATTTACATCGCGATACAAGTTTTCCTTTAGAGCACTCGCACGACAATCTCGTTTATCAGTAATTCCATATTAGGTAGTAAATTTGGATTGGTTCCCTAAAAAACCCGAGCGTTGCGACAAAGTTATACGCTTCGGGGTTATATGCTTCTGGTTCGTACCAACCGGAATGAACTGACTACCTCAAAAGATACTCCTAAATTTTCGCTTGGAATTTTCGAAAAGTGACCTTCCTATTTAACTTCCATCCGAAATTTTCTGTCAAATGGTAAGTACCCAAGGATGCGAAAGGTCCGGGTTCGACTCTGGCTTGCGTTCTTCTTTTGTTTAATAGAAACACTCGATAAGTCAAAAATTTTCTAAGTGTCTTAAAAATGATAGTGACCGTTTACGAAAGGGAAAATTGCATCATCAACACCACAAAGAGCCCTTAAGGAGAAGAATTCTAGCGTGAACAATGAACGATAAAAATCGACGTTGACCAACCATGAGTTATGATGGACACCATCGCTTGATAAAGACTAACAGTACGCGGTCGAAATGTGACCATCGCAAGATAAGCGAGATGATTCTTGAGAGTGTTTTTTTAACGATTCATTGCTTTCCAATTTTTGTTCAAGATCCGTTATTGCTGATTATTCCTTAGCTTAGTACTTGCTTAAGCTTGTTAACAATATTAACCTCAATTTTTACAGGTGTAACTGCCAACCACAATGGGCGGGGGAGAGGTGCGAACTTCCTTGCCTAAATGGAACAAACTACGGCAACGCCTCGGGTTGCATTTGTCACCCGTGCTTTTCTGGATCTGGTTGTAATCGTGAATGCTCATTACACGGAAAATGTGTCAACAACGCATGCGTTTGTGACAAACTCCAAGGGTACAAGGGCGACGTGTGCGAAGTCCCAAGCTGCCCTGGATGGCCCAGAGACTGCAGTGACCATGGTACTTGCAACAAAGCCAATTTGCAGTGCACGTGCGATCCTTCCTGGAGAGGGCCCGCGTGCGACATTCCAGACTGTCCTGGGACCCCCGACTGTGACGGTCGTGGCACCTGTATCGCACCTACAAGAGACAATGAATCGCCCAAATGTAATTGTCTTAAAGGATGGATGGGTGTGGCCTGTGAGTTGCCTTGTAAACATGGAACACCGACTAGTGATCATATTTGCGTGTGCGACCCGTGCTACAATGGAGCTGCCTGTGACACGTTATGCTCAAATCACAGCTCACTTTGCGCTGATGGGAAATGTGACTGCGGATGCAACGGATGGAGGGGTAAATATTGTGAGAAAAAAGGATGCCCTGGATGTGAGAAAGACTGCTCCGGACATGGTCAATGTTTGCCCGCGTCGCAAACGTGTATCTGCGATTCAGGCTGGACTGGTAAGTTTTACCATTTTTTAGTTTGTCCCAATTAACTGGGTGATACGTCTTCCCGATTGGTAAAGCAAATAGTACAATTAATACCTTATTTACATGTAAGGTATTTTAAGGGCGAAAAACTGTACTCGGATCTCATGTGCACTTTATCTTATTTGCTATGAATGCGGTATTTTTGATACTAAACGTAGTTTACGTATCTTAGGTAAGGCAGGTGCAGGAACCTTTTAAAATGGAGTTGATTTTAATTTACCTCAGCTAAGCTGTGCACGTGTCATTTGCTTGGAGATTATGAAAATGTCTAAGGTTTTGTTTTCAAGAGGAAGGCGCATAATTTTCTTTTGGTCTCCTAAAAGCTGGCGCATACTACAATTGTATAAAGTAAATACATAGTCATTGAAAATTTTAATGTAAAAGAATTATACCTGTCTTTTAAGTACTTGGACAAAGTACTCGCCAAACAACAAAAGACACCCCATTAACCCAGTGGAGCACTCACATGCTAGGCGCTAGACACCTGCATGAATCTAATTTTTTTTTTGCATTTTATTGTTGTTGGTTTTATGGTATGGCTCATTGCCTTTCCAAGTGAAGTGTAGGCTTCTGAAAAGATGAAAATTAATCAAGAATTTGCATTGACACAGGTATTAGCTGTGCGCAGACAGACTGCCCTGGTGATCCTGATTGCAACAACCGAGGGCAGTGCATTCAAGCTGAGGTCCCTTATTGCGATAATTGCCAGGCAGGGTGGACAGGGACAGCTTGTGAACTTCCCTGTGTAAATGGAAGTCGAAACATCAATGATCCAGCCGTATGTGACTGTGATCCGTGCTTCAGTGGATTAGAATGTGATGTGTTCTGTTCAGACAGACCCAATGCGACATGTCTGAAAGATCATTGTGACTGCGGGTTTGAAGGTTGGCGTGGAAAGTACTGCGAAAAGAAAGGCTGTCCAGGTCTATTCGATAGAGATTGCTCAGGGCGCGGAACTTGCAACAGTGCTACCCAGACATGCGACTGTAATCCAGGTTGGGCGGGACGAGGTTGTGAGAAACCCGCCTGTCCTGGTACTCCAATGTGCAAGGCTCGTGGAAAATGCGAAACATTTGGCTACACTTCTTTCTGCTCTTGTGAAAAGGGCTGGATGGGTCGAGCTTGCGAGACTAAATGCGAGCATGGAACACCACAGAAAACAACCGATGGTTCATTTTTTTGCCAGTGTGATGGTTGCTACAGTGGTGTAACATGTGAGTCAGAGTGTTCAGGGCGTGGCAACTGTACAAACGATAAATGCGATTGTGGGTTTGAAGGTTGGCGAGGTCCCACTTGCAATACTAAAGGATGTCCCGGATGGGGCTCTGACTGCTCGGGTCATGGCTCCTGTATTGCCGCTTTAGGCACCTGCTACTGTCGGCCCGGTTGGTCTGGAAGAGGCTGTCACATACCTAACTGCGCAGGTGGTGGAAATTGTAACGGACATGGTGTTTGTGACGGAATTTCTAATGATCCTCCAGTTTGTATCTCTTGTGACCCCGGCTACATGGGAAAAGGGTGTGATCAACGCTGTATTAATGGCACCGTGGTGCAGTCATCAAGCGGAGATACTTGTAGATGTGACAGCTGTCACACCAGGGTGGACTGTGGGACGGAATGCAACGGTCACGGCAGATGCGACCAGGGCAAATGTGTTTGTAATAGTGGTTGGAGAGGGCCCAAGTGTGAAACTGTAGGCTGCCCAGGTGTAGGCATTGACTGTAGTGGCCATGGAGTTTGTTTGCTTGTTACACAACAATGTGATTGCTTTCATGGATGGAAAGGACCAGGCTGTGACATTCCTGATTGTCCTGGAGTACCAGACTGTAATGCACTAGGAACGTGCTACGGAGGAGTTGATCCGCCAATCTGTGTGAACTGTACCAATAATACAATGGGTCCTGCGTGTGAATTTCCGTGTTTTCATGGCCAAGAATATCCACCTAACAGCGTGATTTGCAAGTGTGATCCATGTTATTCTGGACTTGCCTGTGATATTGAATGTAACAAACGGGGGTTTTGCAATAATAGTGGCTGCCAGTGTGATGGAGGGTGGAAAGGTTCCACATGCGAAACCTTAAACTGTCCAGGCGAACCGGACTGTAACGAACGTGGTGCCTGTGTGCAGCAAGGGTCTCCGCCCAAGGCTGTATGTCTCTGCAATCAAGGATTCGACGGTGATGACTGTAGTACGTTTGTTTGCCCGGGACAGCCAATGTGTAGCAACAGAGGAAACTGCACACTGCAAGGCGACTTACCAACGTGCAAGTGTGACCATGGATTCGACGGACATTCCTGTGAGCGATGTCTTCCGCAGTTTACTGGTTCCGAATGTGACAGTTGTATTGCAAACTTTATTGGCTGGCCAGTTGGGTGTAACGCGGCGTGTGTTCATGGGAACGGAACAGGTCCAAATGAAGATATTTGTACGTGCCATAATGACTCAAAGCTTGGCTACTGGAATGGAACCGCCTGCGACAACTGTGTGCTTGGCTGGGGTTTGCCAACCTGTACAACCTGCGACAGTACACATGTAGGGGAGAGATGTGATATCTACTGTATTACTGCGCATGCTCAGTACCGTGATAAACTCGACGGAGACGGGGGAAAATATTCAGTCGATCCGATCGTCAACTGTGTTTATGGGGATGGTGAAGGCGAAATATTCGCATGGTTTGGATACAACAACAGAAATCCCCATAATGTCTACCTCAGTGTTGGACCGAACAACTTCTTTTCCAGGCCTTATACAGAGATTGTTCCTGGCGGGCTAGCTGGGTTTGTTCGAAAGGTTACTGGCTTAGAAAATGCAGCTAATAGCCTCGTACCCCTAGAAACAGAAAATTACGGACAACCGACCAAGTTTAGTCCTGGAAGACACGACAAGGCATTTAGAGTCAGGTACAATTTTATTTGATTTGGCCTCGCTCAAACACTGTTCGTTTGTAATGGATTATTATACACACTTACGACGTAAGCATGAAAGCGAGGCCTAAGGGCCACATCGCAATTAAATTGTATATAAAATGGCAGAAGCGCACCCTACTACTAAGGCAGGAGATATTTTTCTCGCAAATGCGGTGCTGCTGCTCTTTGTAATAACTGTTCCGATAATAGGATCCTTGCCGAAGATTAGCTTCTCCACTGTCCACTTTCCTACGCATGTTCATTTATAACAGCTTCAGAAATATCTTTAGGGTTAATTTTTTAACCTCCAAATCACAAATATTTATTGTTTTTGCCGCCCTATTTTCTTTTTTTAAAGTTTGCGTGAACTCTGGCGGCCCTTAGGCCTCGCTTTCAAGCTTACGTCGTAAGTGTGTATTCAGTTGTAGTCGAGTACAGTGACTGTTAACTGAAAAAATCGGTGCAGTCACATTCTGGGAGTTCCAAGCTTTACCCAAGATTTGATAATACACTCAATTCTCTACATTTTTAAGTAATTTTAAAATGAACTATCAAGTCTAAGTTACAAAGGGTGCAGTGGAAACCCTTGTCTGTCACGTTTTTAAGGCAGTTTGATGAAAGGACCTTTCTATACAACATTCTGGAAATAGGCAGTTGTTAAATCTTGAAGCTCCGCCTATACGTTTAAACGTATTTGCTTCTGTTTTTACTTTCAATAGATTGCAAGACACCAACCCAATAGCCTGGGTAATAGCATTCTCAGTGTCCAATACCAGACAGGCAGCAGTAGTGGACCCATCTCTTCTACATTCCATGAGATGTGCTGACATGAACGCTTCGGCTCAGAACGTGAGCTCAAATTTTTTATTGTTTAAAATCAACCTTATCAACAAAATGTATAAGATATAGTCTTTGCAAACGTTACAATCGTAGTCTCATAAAACACGATATGATTCGCGGCAGATGTCCATACACGCACGACTGAGATAATTTCTCCTTTTGTTACAGACTTTAAGAGAATCCTTTGTATGTTCGTGTCACGATGGACACTGGGGAAAAGCCTGTCAGCATGACTGTCCCGGAGGACCTGACGCTCCATGTTTCAATAACGGGCTCTGCAACAAGACTACGGGCTTCTGCTCATGTGATCCGAACTGGCAAGGAGACGAAAACTGCACCACATGTTCTCCGGGTTGGCATGGTGTAGACTGTTCAGTCATCATCCAAAGTCCAAACAATCGAACCGCAGCAGCATTTGGCCACGGTTACATTATCACACTCGACGGAGCTGGGTATAGATTTTTGGGTAATGGAGAGTACCATTTGATTCTGTCCCAGTCCTTTGAAGTTCAGGCTCGGATGGTTACGTGCTATTCAACAAGCTCTTGCTTCAACGCAATAGCAGTGCGAATAGAACAACACACTCTACTGGTTCATGGAAGGTTTGCAGTCAAAGAAGAACCCGTAATCTTCCTCGACGGGAAAAGGACATATTCTCTAGAATTCAACTTTGGACCAGACAGTCACAAGTTTACGTTCAAACGCACGTCGCGTTTACAGTTCATTCTCTCCTCTGTCTATGGCGTCCATCTGATCATTCGCTTATATGACCGATATCTTGACATCCATATGCGAGTTGATAATGAAACGTATTGCCAGGCAACCCAAGGACTTTGGGGCAACTGTAACTACAACACATTTGATGATCTATCTAGCCGAAACGGTGACTTAATTACAAGGCAAAATGTCACACAATCGTACTTGCATGACCTTTATGGCCCAACATGGCAAGTGATGGCAAAGAAGAGTTTATTCATTTATAAATTTAATACCTACCAGGAAAAAAGACAGTTATTCGGTGGAGGCTACGCACTATTCATCAACAACACTGGTGCACACACTGGAGAAATATTCAGCTTCTCTTCTTCTGACCTCACTATTGAGTTTATGGTTCGTGCGGAGAGCCAAAATGGAACTCTTATCTCGTATACAACCACCCAAATGTTCGCTGTTGTCCTAGAATCTGGCAAGTTAAAAATTCGATACGAAGACACCATCTTGGACACTTTAGCGGTGATTCAAATGAACAAATGGAGCCAAATTGCTTTGGTATGGTCCAAATCGACTTCTATTCTCCAGTTCTACTATTTCAATGGTTCTGGAAACGCGCACAGCCGAAACTTTCCCATACCAAGTAACGAGAACGTGTTTCAACCTGGAGGGATATTGGCCTTGGGCTACTGCCGGCCAGCACCTGCTGGTCTAACAAAGCCACTGAAAGAAGGATTCATTGGCCAAATTGATGAACTTCGAATCTGGAACAAAAAGCTTGATCAGTTGTCACTTTTGGCCAACCTTAAGCGAAACATGGACTGTAACACTCGCGTCCAAAACCTTGCTAGCCTTTGGAAATTCAATGAAGGTTATGGTACAGTGGCATACGACTGCGTATCCAACATTCACATTACATTTCAAACCGGTATCTGGCATGGTCCGTTGTGGGTGGTTTCAACAGCTAGCATGCAACAGTTTTCAGTTGACTTTTTAAGCGCGTACAGTTTTAGATTTGGTGACAAGTGGATAAGCGCAGAGGAGAAATGCTTTGATCTTGTTTTTCAATCATCCATGGGGTCACAGTATAGCATGCTAAGTTCGGCAACGTTCTGGTTTTACCATATGTCATGTGTGGCAGCCATAACGCGAAGCAGTTATTTTAATTATGCCTACTCGACAATCATGGCTGTGTCAGATTTCTACTATTTGTTCGATCGGCACTCAACATGGTACGCTCAAAGACTGTGTGGTCAGGTATCCGCGGAAAACTTCCCAGTGTGGTACGGGCTGAACTGTGCTGAATACTGTAGATTTGGGTTTCCACAAAATGACAGATGCTTTTGCATGAAAGGATTTTACGGTGAAAACTGCTCACAGGAATGCCCAGGAGGGTACCTTTCACCATGCGGCGGCCAACAACTGTGTAATAACATCACTGGAAAATGCAGCTGCCCCGTTACAGCAAATATTACCAAAGACTGCAGCTTGTGCAGTCCAGGGTGGATTGGTTCTGATTGTTCTGTGGCACTCGGAAGAAATGGCAGCAACTTAGATAACTACACTTGTCAAGGTTTCGGAGCAGGGCATTACATAACGTTTGATGGAGCTGGCTATAGGTTTCAAACTTACGGAGAATTTTACTTGATAAATAGAGATCAGTTCACAGCGCAGATTCGCCAAATCCCTTGCATGAATGGCTCGTTCTGTATTTCGTCAGTCGCAGTAGAAACCGGCTCATCGAGTATTGTAATAAGAGCTTCTTATGATGGCAACGGCGGCGCTTTGGTCTGGTATAACCGGGAATTGACAGGTTCCACCACACTAGACCTGGAAAATGACTTTCGTTTTCAGAGAATAGCTCCAAAAACCTATGAAATAGGTAAAAAAGGATCTGGAACTGTTTTGCTCCGAGTGAAAGTTTGGAAGAGGTATCTGTCGTTTGAATTGACATCTGTGAGGCAGTTTTGCACAGTCTCATCTGGTCTATGTTCCTCTTGCGACTCGAATATTGAGAACGATTTTACAAACAGCACAGGTGCAAAATACCCGGAGCAAATCATTTCACAGCAAGAAATTATTTCCATCTTCAGTTCCCAATGGAGGGTCTCTTTTAGTCAATCACTGTTTTTATTCGGCTACACGAGCTACCGCGAGCAACGAGAAATTAATCTGAATGGCTATGCGCTGCAGTTTAACGGTACTTTGGCATCGTCTACTGCTTTACCCACGTCATTTACAAAGGGGCAAGACTTTACTCTGCAACTTTTTGTTAGGGTGCATGATTACGGAGGCACAATTATTTGTTATGCTAAAGAATTTACCTTTGCCATTGTAAACAATGCTAATGCAGCTAAGATCCATGTGGGAAAGACCGAGTATGACCTGGGAATCACGCTTCCTTTGGGAATCTGGGCTGAAGTATCGATTGCATACAGTTCTTCTTCTGGTGAGTCGCTCTTTGCCACACAGTAGTGAATAGTTTTCAAAAGTGATTAGTTTCAACCGGATTAAGTGATCTAATTCATTTTAACCAAAAAGTAAAAATGTGTCAGTGGGACGACAAAATCAGCGGGGATAACTTGTCCAGTGTGTATAATAGCGTTATATGTAAATATAACCACAAAAAGAGGAAAATCGAATTCTTTTCTCTCTTACCTAATTGTCGTTTTATTCTCACGCAAAGCAGCTTTGTTATAACAATATGATGTTTTTCTTTTAGGGGTGTTGGCTTACTATCAACTTAACGGTCAAGGCGACCTGTTTAGCAAAGAAATGTACGTCGGACCTAACTTATTTACCTCGGGTGGCACTGTGTGGCTTGGTCACTGGCACATAACTCAGCACCACATCACAGGTGTGCCGCTACAGCCATTCTTTGGAAGCATAGATGAAGTTCGCATCTGGAACTTTTTGCTCGATACTGTACTTATCCGTCAGAGTTTCTTCACTGTTTTCAAAGGGAACCTACCCACATTGAGTGCTCTGTGGAAATTTGACGAGGGTGCTGGCCGAGTGGTGAACAATCTTGTAGCCGGTTCATCAAGTATCTATCTTCCTCAAGTGATCAGCAGACGGCCTGTGTGGCAGTTCTCCTACACTCGAGATGTGCTTCCAATAATAGTTGTTAGTCCTACAGTCGTGTTTACTAATGTTACTTTCGAATTCTTGGCCAAAAAGCTCTGCTCTGAACTGATTTACGACATTCGAATAAAGACTCTATGTGGGCAGCTACTAGAGAAAGCCGTTCCTCAGTTTTACTATCAAGCGTGTCTTGCTGATGTCCATTCCTCTGGTTCCTTAGACAGTGCTTATGTCATACTGTATGCTTATGCCGACTACTGCCAATATGTCCTTCAGCTTCCCTCATCCCCTGCTCAACACTTATGTCAGCAAATTCCAAACAGCCTTCGCCAGGAGTGGATAGGCGCCAATTGTTCCTTTAAATGCGTCTTTGGACATCCCGACATTCAAAACGCGAGCCTGTGTGTGTGCACACGAGGATACTGGGGTAAGGACTGCGCCAATGAATGCCCAGGAGGTGGAAATACCCCCTGCAACCAACGCGGAAGCTGTAACGTAAAGAACGGAACTTGTGAATGTGTTTTTAATTGGCAGGGAAATGATGACTGTAGTGAATGTACCCCTGGTTGGACAGGATCTGATTGCTCTGTTGCCGTTGCACTGGCCCAGGTACCAACATGCTCAGCCTTCTTTGGAGGACATTATACCAACTTTGACGGCTCTTACTTTAACTTTTTTGGTGTCGGCGAATTCTGGTTGATGAGAGGGCCGGGATTTCAAGGACAGTTCAGACAAATACCATGTCATAATGGCAAAACGCGTTGTATAAACGCGGTGGGGTTCTCTTTTATTTCCGAATGGAAACTGACGTTCCATGCTCCTTACGAAGAAAGCGAGCGACCTGTTGTCTGGGTGAATGGTAGTGTGACACATTTTAGTTCAACAAGGCTCCACATTTCCAGTGGAGTTTTCTTGAAACAGACGTCTTCAACGACTTATCTCCTCTCCAACGAGATTCAAGATCTCACATTTCAACTCCGTGTAATTGGAAGAGAACTTTTAATTGCAGGTCATGTCAATCAGTCGTTATGTTATAAAACGAATGGATTGTGTGGAAATTGTGATGGCAACAGAGAGAATGACTTCAACGTGACAGATGGTGCGTCTTTGGAGGACACATGGAGAGTTTCCACTGACGAAAGCCTTTTCTTTTATAACTACGGAACTTACAGCGAACAACGGCAGGTAACTGGTGGGGAATACGCTTTAAAGTTCGAGCGAATTGGTGTGTCTACCGATCTTATACCTGACGTACTAAATTCTTCTGTTATCACTACCGAACTGCTGTTTAAGGTGTTTGCAGATTCAAAGCCTGGAGGCGTTCTCTTCACCTACAGCAAGACAGTGACATTTACTATGTTTATTAACGTGACCATAAGATTGTGCATTGGGCTGGAGATCTGGGATACTGGAATATCCGCGGAGGTAGACAAATGGAACCAAGTAACCCTCGTTTACAATAACATCACCGGTGCCATCTACTTCTACCATATCAATTCCATAGGTAATATTCGTCAAGCTACCCGTACAATGACTGCCGGTGTATTTAAGAGGGGAGGAAGCACTATCTCTGTTGGTCAATGGATACCAGCTCTGGAAACCAACACAGGTGAACGCTTTCGTTTACCCGGTTATCTTGGTTTGATCGACGAAGTTCGCTTTTGGAACCGTGAATTCAGCCGGCATGATGTCAAAACAAACTGGAGAGTGAACGTTATTGCCACCGCTCGTCACCTTGCTATTTTGTGGAAATTCAATGAAGGACAGAACAACATCGTTCACGATTTGGTGAACGGTGTCCACTTGTATATTCTATCTGTACGCAGCGCTCCTCGTTGGATCTTCAGTTACGTTAACATAAAAATTTTACCAGTTACCACTGAAATCACCTTTCACACGAGTGAGTTAAGAGTCAAAGCCGAGAAATGGTGCAATCATTACATCGTGACCTCACCCTTGAGCTATGCTTGCAGTGGACTTGGCGGTGGAACCAATTCATTTTATGTCAGAGCGTGTTTAAGGGTAATAGCTGCAAGAAATCAGGTATCGCTCGGAGTGAGTGTGGTGGTAGCGTTTGCAGATACGTGCCAAATGCAACTAAACATCGCCATCTGGCCGGCAAGAAGAATGTGCAGGTAGCTGTTTGGTTAATAACAATAACTAGACTTACCCTTTCAGTTTCAGTTTATTTTTTTGCCAGAAAAAAAGATATATATATATATATACGGACATTCAATATATTACAAAAAATAATAGTTAAAGTTAAAGACACTGTAAAGAGACGTAAATTACAAGTCGAAGAATTAGAATTATGATCACATGAACAGACTTCTTTAGACACGACCGTGATCGAGTGCTAATGCGAGATGACCTTTGGGGTTGTCTGTTCAGTAATTCCTTAATCAAAGGTCACATTTATTACTGTCCTGTTTGATCTAAGTCAAGGCAAAAAACCCTGTGATTTGGATCATTCCATTTAACCGTGACTTTGAGACCATTTTCGAATTTAACAATGAGTATTAACACTGTGATTGTTTACTGGCAGATATGGGGGCTTCCAAGGGTCAAGACTTATCAACTGGATCGGTGTAAACTGTGATATTCCGTGTGTCTTTGGATACCAGACTCGAGAATTATACGGTAGATGTGAGTGCGACCAAGGATTCTGGGGATCGCAATGTGACAAAATTTGTCTTGGGGGACCTGTGAATGTATGCAGTGGACACGGACGTTGCTTAGCTCGAAGTGGAACATGCCAATGTGGAAGAAAATGGCGAGGGGCAACAGACTGCAGCCAATGTACCCCAGGCTATTTCAGCAAAGATTGTTCGGTGGCTATTAGGCCACCTACAGATGAGCTCCCGATAACATCGGTGTTTGGAACTGGCTATTATGTCACTTTAGACGGTGTTAAAATCAATGTGAATGTGGCGGGTGAGTTTACCGTTCTGGCCTTGAAGCGTTATGGACTCAGCATTCAGTTTCGGCAAGTCAGAATAGGCGGTTATGTACGCTTAAGATGCGTCGCTGTACGTGTTAGAGCAAATGTAATTGCAATCCACAGCAATATCGGAAGAGTGGGAGAAGTCTTAATAACAGTTAATGGTTTTCCCGTCAACCACAAGACCACTATTTCACTTGGGGTTTCAGCATTTGTTTTTCAACGAGCATCGCTAAATAGATATACAATTACTGGTCCAGGAGGTTTCCAATTTGTTATAAACTCCCTTGCGATACACTTTGATGTTTCCATAACTATGGACAGATGGTTGTGTCAACAAGCTTGCGGTCTCCTCGGTAGATGCAGGCTTCCTGGATCCAGGGTAGTTCCATCCAATTGCTCTACCGGGGGAGGCATTTTAGACACCTATGATATCTCAACTGTAACACAAGATATACTCGTCTCTTATGTGAATAAATGGGCTGTCCCAGCCAACGTGAGCTCTTTTGGACCCATCCTAGAAATCGCGGGTGAATCACCTTCAGTAAGCGGAGGAGGGAGCTGTCTATTTTTCAACGGAACATCAATCGTGTCGCCACCTCTGGTGAATGTTTTTGTTGGCAATTACATCACCGTTCAGCTTTTTGTGAAGGCAAAGGACCCGAGATTCTACACAGGCACCATTATTTCATACGCTCAATCCGAGACTTTTGCAGTAACAGTAAACGGATCGATAAGGATTCACTTTGGCGCCATTGTCATTGATACACAGCTAATCCTCGAAAATGAACTATGGAATCACATATCCTTGGTCTATAGACGCAGGTCAGGTCTTGTTCAGTTCTACCTTATTGATTCTTTAGGCGTCATCCAATCCAGAGTATTTTTTATCGGCGTTGGTGTATTCCCAGAAGGTGGTACTTTATCAATTGCTCTCTGGCAGATCACCTCTGTAGTATCCCTGTCTATTCCTGGATTTGTAGGGTGGGTGGACGAGTTAAGTTTCTGGAATAAACGATTCGACGCTGTTATGATTCAGGAGATCTGGAACACCAACTTACAAGTAGATACACCAGGACTAGCACTTCTGTGGAAGTTTAACGAAGGAAGTGGCTTGATTGCGCGAGCGACATTAGGATCATTTGACTTCAGGCTAGCTACCCCTCCTTTCCGAGGTCCTGTTTGGTACCCATCAAATGCAGTTATAGAAGCCTCTGCTTACGTAATACCGGAGCCTTCAAAAGACGTTATGGACAATTCAACCCAAGAGCTGTGTTCAGATATTTTTCTTAAAGGTCCTCTACCTGAAGAATGTTCTAACGCGACGGGAGGATCTGATTTTTACTACGACGCTTGCATTGCGGAAGTTACTTCATCAGGAAGTCGTGACTCTGTTCTTGCTACAACAATGGCCTTCGCTGTGGAGTGCCAAGCCGCCCTCAATCTTTCAGTGCTGCCAGGTCAAAGGCTTTGTAATGTGCTTCCTGGGGGACGTTATGATGACTGGGTTGGGATAAACTGCACTAAAAAGTGCCTATTTGGCAGGTATTCAGATGGAGCTTGCAAATGTGACAGTGGTTACTGGGGAGCAAACTGTTCCAGTGTGTGCCCTGGGGGTGCGGATAACCCTTGTTTCGGGAATGGTCAGTGTAACATGGAAACCGGTGTATGCAAGTGTCATCCCAACTGGCAAGGAGACCAAAACTGCTCTTCATGCACACCCGGCTGGAAAGGTTTATCGTGCTCTGTCGCTGTGACAACAACAGAACCATCCGTTGCAAACGTAACCACCAAAATCTGCACCATATCAGAAAGAGGCTACGTGACTGGATTTGATGGCTCACTTTTCACGTTTACGACACTGGGCGAATTTGTCATGATAAACTCTACCATCCTTCAAGCGCATGTTCGGCAAGTACCATGTGAGGTTAGCTCCGTATGCATCAGTGCTGTGGGTGTGAGGTTTAATGGGTTGTCCATCAGTGTTCACGCTCCATACGACGTTAACTCCCAGCCAGTTGTATATGCAAATGATGAACAAATCAGTGCTGGAGGAGAGCCTACTAAAGAAATGTTAATCAGCAATGTCACTGTTCAGCCACTGTCTTCCACTTCCTACAGGATTGTTATTTCACACTATTTGTCCATACAAACAGTCTTTGCAGCTCGATACCTTAGCGTAGAATCCACAATACCTTTGAGTTTCTGCCAATATGCCGATGGACTTTGTGGCTCTTGCACTAAAGTACCGACCTTAAACGAAACTCAGGGAAATGGAAGTTCTCTTTTCCCGACGAAACGACCAACAACTGTTTTGGAAGAGTTTGGACGAGCAAACGCATCTCATAACAACGTTGATGGCTTTGTAAAAGAGAAACTGTCCGTTAAAGGCGTAGGTGGATCTGTCATCGTTATTGATAAACAAGTCCACAAGGAAACTCGAGTTATATACGGTGGTATCTACAATCTCTATTACAGATTCACGGCAGTAGTTACGCAAAAGGTAGTTCGTCTCTTTGTGAGCGACACGGTATCCTTCCAGCTGCTTGTCAAATCGTGCGATCCACGGATATGCGGAGGAACTTTGCTTTCTTACACCTCGAATGTGACCTTTTACATTAGCAATCATATTACTGTGAAAGTTGTCATTGGACTAGAAGTCTTTAATACAGGAATTGCTACCGAGGAAGGTTTGTGGAATCAGATCACCATTGTATTTTACCGCTTAAAGCTGCAACTCTTTGTTTTTGTGACATTTTCATCAGGACTGGTACAAGTGCGAAAGTTTCATTTGACAATTGACCCTTTCATTGGGGAAGGAACATTTGCTGTCGGCATGTGGCAACCTGCTTCTGTTTCCATCAGCGTTCAACCAACCAACGTATTTTACGGGCAAATAGATGAGTTATGTGTATGGAGCAGACCACTTGACTATGCACTAGTTCAGCAAAGTTGGCGATCAAATATTCAACCTAACGCCCTATGTCTTACGAACTTGTGGAAGTTCAACGAGGGGGAAAGTGCCATAGTCAAGGACCTTGTTTCTGGCGTAACGTTATCCTTTCCCAAATATCCGTTAGAGACGCCACAATGGGTATTCTCTGACGCAGCCATAGCCTCCGTGGTTGCAGTGAATACGAAAAAGAACAATTCAACTTTGCAGGAAATCGCTACCGAGGTGTGTATCGAACTGATCTTCAAAGGACCTATCCATACTGCTTGTAGGCTACTAGGCAACGTTACCTTGGAATTTTACTTCCGCGCCTGCGTAGAAGCGGTTGTAGACAGTGGTTCAACAGTTCAGTCAATCAATGTAGTGATAACCATCTCCAATTACTGCGAGAAAACACTTGATTTGTCTTACTGGCCAGCTCAACCATTATGCAACAAATTTCCTGGCAAACGTTTTCCAAATTGGATAGGTGCAAACTGTACAATTCCCTGCATTTTTGGCCAAGCTTCAAATGACACCCAAGTCTGTAAATGCGACCCAGGCTTCTATGGAGCAAACTGCTCGGGTATTTGTCCAGGAGGAAAAGGACGCACGTGTAACAACCATGGTATCTGTGATGCTGTAACAGGAAAATGCTTCTGCGAGCTAAATTGGAGAGGAAATGAGAACTGTACGGCTTGCTCAAGGGGCTGGGCAGGAACAGATTGTTCAACTGCTGTCACAAGATGGCCCCATGGAGGAGCTTTGTTTGGTGTTGGTGCAGTATTACTCGGTGGGCATTTTACATCGCTCAGAGGGATTAGCTTCACCTTGCACGTGACCGGTGAATATTACCTCATATACTCTATACATGTTTCCGCAGTTGTGCAAATTCGACTTGTCTCCTGCTTTGAACGTGCAACCTGTATCAATTCCATTGCGATAAAAATCTCTTCGCATACATTTGTTTTACATGGACCGTACACGTCTGGAGGAGACGTGGTTGTCTGGTTAAACGGAATAATTATTGATACCGATGTGCATCCAATAACTGTTCAGACATACGGATTTGAAGTGAAGAAAATTGCATCATATCTGTGGGAAGTAAAATACACAGGGTTACACTTCAAAATACATATCACCGGACGCTACTTGAGCCTGAGCACAAAACTAACGGGCTTGGTTTGCAAAAGCGCAATCGGTCTACTTGGTTCCTGTAATCAGGATTTATTAGAATCCTTGATGTCTTTTCATCCAAATAAAAACTGCTCCGATGTGAGCCTTGCGTTTAATAGAACAGAAAACCAGAATGCATCAAACAACGAAAACACAACTCAAGATGTTATAACAGCGCTTGTTGTTACAAAGCTCAAAGTGAAAGCATGCCAAAGTTTATTCCAGTACGAGTATAAAGACTTGGTAGAATATCGCGATGCGAACGCTGGCTACGCCCTGTATTTTGACCAAACAGCGGTCGTTTCGGAAGTCATCTACAAGGCCTTCTTATCTACTGACATAACCATTCAAATCATGTTCAAAACAGTGCGTTACGGAGTTATCTTTGCCTATACAAGCAGCAAGACCTTCTTTGTAACTAACAAAGGAGGAAAGTTCACGATTTACTACGGCGACAAAAACTATCCTACAAACATCGCTGCGGAACTAAATAAATGGAACCAGATAAGTCTCGTGTTCAGAAAATCCACTACTGTCTTACAGTTCTACTACTTTTCGCATGGAGGTCAGCTGCATCGCCTCGATATATACACTGGAGTGGATATTTTTGCTCCCGGAGGAATGATCGCTTTGGCTGGTTGGATGCCGTCTTTGGATGGATCTGGAATTCAGCCTGCGGAAAGTTTTGTTGGGGTTTTCGATGAAGTTCGCATCTGGACGCGCTATTTCCATCCAGCGTTCATTCTACAAACGTGGAATCGATCGGTGGACGTAGAAACGGAAGACATCGCACATGCATGGAAGTTTGACCAAGGTGAGGGTATTGTCGCTTTGGACAAGGTCACTGGGATGAAGCTGGAGTTACCAATCAAGCCTTGGAGGAAACCTAAGTGGAGATATTCAGATGTGACATTACAAATGCCATTTTACAAAAGTCCAACATCTTTCTCTTTCAAGAACAAAACATTTCAAGAGCAAGCTGAACATTTTTGCAACAGAACGTTATTAATGGGAGTGCTCAATACGAAATGTAACAACTTGGGTCCGGGGGTGGCGATCTTTTACTTCCGATCCTGTCTCCGTCATATTTTAACATACGAATCCCTTTACATGTCTTTGGAGGTGATGATATCATACGCCGACTACTGCCAGGCCATCAACAATCTAACAGTTTGGCCAGGAAAAACACTCTGCAATGAATATCCAGGGAGGGATTTCCCTATCTGGTTCGGAAAAGCCTGCGATCGAAAGTGCGTATTTGGAACAAAAAAGGACTCTGAAACTTGCCTCTGTCACTACGGTTACTGGGGTCCTGAGTGCGACAGTCCATGCCCTGGTGGAGCTGCGAGTCCGTGTGGTAACAACGGAGTGTGTGATAGCATCACAGGCAAGTGCAATTGTCGTGCTAATTATAACGGGACAGTGGACTGTAGTAAGTGCTCTTTAGGATGGACTGGGATCGATTGCTCCCTTGCCTTCGTATCACTCAAGAAGCTACACTTCTCCATCGCGATATGCTCCATTGGTGGTCATTACATCACCTTTGACGGCTATAGCTTTACCCTTGTGGCTGTTGGTGAGTACTACGTAATAAATGTGCCTCACAAGTCGTTTCAAGTTCACGTTCGTCAGGTACCGTGCAGATTACAATCGGTCTGTGTTAACGCCATTGGAATAAGGGTTTTATCAACTGTGATATCATTCCATGCTCCGTATATAACAGGTGGTGGTCCAGTTATACTGGTCAATGGAAGATTTATACCCTTATCAGGTCTAGTCTCCAATCTCGGAAACCTTCATCATGGCATTCTACTGAAGTATGAAGGTCATAGCCACTACCAAATATCTTGGAAAGACCACTTCGTCATCCGGATTCGTATCACTGGACGCTACTTGAGTTTCAAGGTAGAGGTCAACCCTGAGTACTGTAAGAACTCGACGGGTCTACTTGGCTCTTGCGATAGTGATCCTAACAATGACCTTAAAATCAGTTCGAACACAAGTGTCATCCCAGCCAACGCCTCTCAGTCACTCTTAAACGATGGAGTTGGAAGCAGTGCTGCTGTACTTGATAGGGACAGAATCATTGTTTTGAAGTACAAACATTACCAAGAAACAAGACTACCATCTGGAGGCATCTACGCCATTTTCGTCAACAGAACGGGAGTTTCATCTAAGCCACTGACGAGAACATTTATATCCCACGTCGATATAACGGTCGAAATCCTCGTTAAGCCTTACCAATTGGCTGGAACAATTTTTTCTTACGCAGTTGTACAAACATTTGCGATAACAATTGAAAATTTCATCATAATTCATTTTGGAAAAACTGTCATTGATACTGGTGTAACGGCAACAATCAAACAGTGGAGTCACATATCGCTTGTTTGGCACTATAGGACAAACGCTCTGGAATTCTATCACTTTGACTTCAATGGGGAAGTACAACGAAGGTCGTACACGTTATCTTCCCACCCATTCCTACCTGGTGGAGTCCTTTCACTTGGGCGGTGGAAAGTTTCGCCTGGTGACAGTGAAGCCTGCACTTTTACTTCGTTTGTTGGCGTCTTTGATGAATTTCGTGTGTGGAAACGTGCTTTTAATCCAGCTCTCGTACAACAGAACTGGCGTATGAATGTCCTTCCAACACATCCGGACGCCACAGGTCTTTGGAAGATCAATGAAGGTGAGGGTGACGTCATCAAGAATTTGGCTAGCAACGAACACTTATATTTGCCAAGGTCACCATTGCAACAGCCTAAGTGGGTTTTCTCTGATGCTGAGGTCAAAACCAATTTTACATCGAAGAGGAAACCATTTGAGTCGCACTTTTCAAATAAAACACTAGAGAATACGGCCAAATCTTTCTGCTTCGAGCTCTTTTACAGTAGCCAAATTTCTGATTTCTGTTACGCTGGCTTAAAAGCTGAACTTGAATTTTATTACCTTGTTTGTCTAAAAGATATAGCAACGACTGGATATCTGAATACAGCCCTGACAGCTGTTGTAACCTTCTCTGACCATTGTCAAGCTGTTCTTAATCTTACCAGCTGGCCGGCAAAACCACTTTGTAATAGGTTCCCTGGAAGTCATTTCCCTTTGTGGATTGGACATAAGTGTGACGTAAAATGCGTGTTTGGTACTGCGGATCCTGACGATCGTAACTTGTGCGTGTGCTCTAAAGGCTACTGGGGAAACGATTGTTCTCATCTATGTCCCGGAGGACCACTGCATACATGTGGAGGACACGGCCGGTGCGACAGAACTACAGGAAAATGCAAGTGCGAAGTGAATTGGGCCGGTAATTCTAACTGTAGTAGCTGTAGTCCAGGTTGGAGTGGAACCGACTGTCAATTTGCCGTCAAACCAGTCAAAGGTGTAACTTTGAACACAGTTGTCGTTGCATCAGTTGGAGGATACGGCTACTTCTCAACGTTCTTCGGTGTTAGTTTTACCCACAGAGTAGCTGGCGAGTTCTACCTGTTGCGATCACCTGCACACAACTTCTTCATCCAGCATCAACAAGCTCCATGCGTCACTGGTGATGCCTCTACCTCCCTTTGCACAACAGGATTTGGATTTGGTTTCGGTAGCAGCCATGTTGTTATTCGTGCTCCTGTCACAACACTTTCAAAAGCAGTTGTCGTATTCCCGCTTGTCTGGTTGAACAACAGAGTAGTTCACATTCACCACAGAACCCAACTATCCGTGCACTTCATTATGGTCCGGCTGTCCAATGCAACGTTTCATATCTACGGTCCACACGGAATTAAATTTTCATTAACTGTTGGCCATAGCCTTGCTGTAATAATTCGTATGCCAGCTGCATACTGTCAGAGTTCAACAGGTTTACTTGGAGTCTGCAAAAGCCATACTCTTAAGGGATCCAGCAAGCTTGAAACATATATCACGGCTCTTAAAATAAATTCAGTAGTAGATGCTTCCAGGTCAATGTTCATCTATAGTTTCCTACACTACATCGAACATCGCGTGCCCACGCATGCTGGATTCAATCTGTTCTTCGCAGACCATTACGTTCGCTCTCAGCCCATGTACTTCCCCAATGTTGATGTTTTAACGGTCGAACTGCTTGTTATGGCGCCCAGACTAGGAGGAGTCATCCTTTCGTACTCAAGCCAAAGACGTTTGGCTATAGTTAACAATGAGAAATTAATGATCATCTACAGTGGATCATTGTTTCACACAGGGCTGACCCTTGAGATTGGCCAGTGGAATCAGATCTCCCTGGTTTATAGGAAGATGGTTGGAATTCTTCATTTCTATTTGTTTAGCTCTTCTGGGGAAGTCAAAGTCCGCGTATTCAAACTTGATAACCACGTTTTCACAAATGGTGGCGTCTTAGCGCTTCGACAATGGCAGCTGTCGCCTGGTTCCGATAATTCGCTTCCTGGATGTAGCTTTGTTTGGCAAGTTGACGAAATGCGTATCTGGAAAAGACGGCCAAGCCCAGACCTAGTGAAAGTTAATTGCAGAGTAAATGTGCAAGCCCACGCCTATCCAGACTTGGTACACTTGTGGAAGTTCAATCAGGCTAAGGGAAGAGTCATTCGTGATTTGAGAGGAAAGAGCGACTTGCTCACGGTGAAATTTCACAAGCCTCACTGGTCGTTTTCCGATGCTGATGCCCGTAGTAGAAAGCCTATTAGCAAGGAAATTGTTTTCATTAACACAAAACTAAGACAAGATGCAGAATCTTTCTGCTATAGTCTTATTCTCAACGGCTCACTGTACGCCAGATGCAAGGCTCTTTCTCTTCAGGTTGCTCAATTTTATTACAAAGCTTGCCTCCGTGACATTTTGCTGTCGCGTAATTTACACTCTGCTGTTCACGCAGTTGCTACATTTGCCGACTTCTGCCAGAACTCACTGGAACTGATCGAATGGCCAGCCAGAGAATTGTGTCACCGCTCTCTGCTTCAAAGAACCCACGCTGGATTGGTTCGCGTTGCACTGCGATGTTCAAATAACTGAATGAAACAAACTTTGAAGACGATCGATCTACTAGACAGCGTTTCCAAAATATACAATAAACTTCTGAATGTGCACAACGAGTGATATTAATTTAGAAGAGAGTGGAATTAGTTGCTTAATTTTCCAAAATGAACAGTTTTTAATTAGCAAATAATCGTGCAGTGCACTTGCAGTTAGCGCTTATTGAATGCTACAGCAGAAAAGCAAACGATGTACGTCTCGAAGGTATATAGACAGAAAAGGCCAACCGAGTAAACAAATTACACCTTAGATTCTCTTAGATGGTGGAATACAAAAGTATAAGCAACAGTGATAAATTTTGCAGTTCTATTGAAATGATGAATTGACTGGTTTCAAAGCCTTTCTCTGTCAGTCAGATTTGATAAGTGACGTCATTGTGCTCACCTTGCGTTCAGATAACAATCGTTGCTGTATTAGTAAAGTGCTAAATCAGACTATCCATATTAATCTTTGAGTTTAATTAGTTAATTAATTAGTGATCAAACAGTCCAAAATGTCAAACATAAATGAAGAGGGCTGCACTAGCGTCAATAGTAAACATGATGAACTACGTGTCAAAATACCTTTTAATTCTTGAAGAAATCTAATTTAGCGATTAAACGTTACATGCTAATGACATGGTACTCAACTGAACGTATTTTAGCTGTTTTCTGTGGAACACTATTTTATTTGAGTAGATATAAACAGTTTTTATTAAATTTTCAATAAAGTATTTCAAGAGTTCCAATACAAGTCTTGCGTGTTATAAGTAATAGGGTAGTCCAGTTTCGAATTAAATATTACCGCTGAATACAAACATTAACGACACATTCATACAATTCTGTGCTTTCACTCACGTGGCCAGCATCTATACAAATGTATTGGAACAAAAGAAAGCGTTTGCATACGAAAAGAGTTCAGCTCCCACAGGACTGGTTTGGGACACAAACATGGCTGCCGTTTCATTGTTTTGGGACACAAATATGGCCGCCATGACGTCAAGTGAAAACAAACAATAGCAGAGTAATAACCAGGTCTTTTTCTCGTTGGAATTTGTGAATATATTGCTTCAGATGGAGGCTAAGCCTGTAAAAATGCGTTATCACTTCTTTAATGCAGCGGTCATAGCGAACTTGAAACTGGACTATTAACTTGCAATAAAACTTGTGTGTCCAAGTGGTTCATAATTCTTTCTAGTTTAAGTAACATGTAACATTTGGGAGTAGTATGACTTTCCTCTTTTGCGAAGCGATGGTTCCAGTCAACGGGGGTGGGGGGTGGGGGGGGGGGGAGGGAGGTTTCTCGTGTGCATTGAAAACAACTAAGGCCTCTCCTGTTGAGGATACCATGAAGTAATTTGAGTTACCTAGGTAATTGATTGAACTTTCTTGGTTTAAATTAACGCGATAAGTAAACCCAATTGGGATGTTGGGAGAACAGTAGAATTACGTGTAAATTCAGTACTAGAATTCTGTTTGTCATTCTTACGGTTTCCTCTCCTATCATCATCCCGCATGCGTCAACTAAACGGGTTATCCAATGGAAAGTTGGATCTGTTACTTAACGCTCCGTTTCCGTATAATGGTCCGGATCGCCTAAGAGTTCTCAGAATGTGTTCAGTCCACCGTCCCAAAAACCTTTGGGGCGATTTCGCTTTAACATTTTCAGAGCGTGCAAATAAAGCGCACATTATTGTGCGGGCTATATCTTAAGTCTGAACGTGGCCTGAAGTTGCGCGCTAAGTTGAAGGTTTGTTTTACACTAAACGGCTCCTGATAAGGGCAGTTCAGCTTTGGATATTACAGTTAAAAGACTGGGCTTATTTTATCTTGGCATCTGCTACGGATTTTTGCACAATGGGCTTAACCCCGCAAGTTTCCAGCATCACCGATGCAACAGCATTATGCAGATTATGTTAATTATCTTGAAAGAGACACGATGGCCCGCTTTCCAACAACCAGGATGACAAGGATCACAGAGATCAAAACATGTCATTGGAAGCACAAAATGGCAATGGAGATTATGTTCAGTGTATTAAATATTTGGCTGGTATCACACATTATTGTTATTATTATGAACATCATCATCATCATTTGCAATTGTTTTGCTTAATTAAAGCTTCATTGAGACTTAGACTAAATCTTAGTCTCTAGGTACTGTCTAGTTGATTTTATATAAAACCCTTCTCAAAATATGTTAAACTGAGAAAACAGCCTATATTTCGCGACCCCACTGGTGGTTTTACAGCGAAATGACGTCTGAGAAACACGGGCAAAAATTCCATACTGATATACGCATCACTACCCAGATCTGGGTAGTACATCTTATTGGTCGTGCCCTGTGGGAAATTTGCTTCAGCCAAAAGGTCATTGTTGTATTTTGCGAGTTTTTCCGTTTTTTTTTTGAGAGGTATTCATGTCTGATAGTATTACAATCTAAATCAGGTTACAAGCCTGGTTCATGTGACTGTTAATTGCAATGTCTGGTTTGTTAACAGCAATTCCTCAATCTGCAGTGGTGGATCCAGACCTTCCGATAAGGGGGTCCCCCGTCATCCAGACCCTGACATAAGGTGGGGGGGGGGGCCTGGTCTTAAAAGAAAAATTTTTCAGCCCTTTGGACCATCAGTTTGGTCCAAAAAATAAAGGGGGCCTGGCCCCCCTGGATCCACCACTGGTCTGTGACGGTGTTTGCATCTACCATATAACAGTGACACCCTCATTTTTCACAACTATCTGTGGGCTGTGATCACATGCATACCATTTTCCCCTCATTTTAAACCTGTAATTCTGGCATATCTTGCAATGAATGTTTGTTGTGGCCTTGACAGGTCTATGAATATATTCTGTTCTAGCCATCATTATCGTCATCATCATAATCATCAATTTGTTGCCCAGACTAAACAATAATTTGTATAATCTGTACAAAGGTGGGATATAACTAGGTAGAAAAGAAAGACTGAAAGTGATAAGGAAATATGCATTGTAATTTATATCATCTTAAATCAAACAAAATGTACCTCAAGAACAAGGGGAATTTGACATCAGTATTTTTTGCATGAAAATGGCCCAAAATGTCAAATCTCCCTGATGGATATGCTAGCCCCGCAACCTTGGGGCTTAACATTGACTAAATGTTAAGCTCAGCAGCATTTCTACTGTAAATCAAATAATTATATTAAACATTAGACATAAATTATGGTTTCATCCTTACCCTTAGTCTGCAAAACAGCGTTTGTTAGTGTCGCCATGCAATGCTCCTCCCCCCTCCTCTCCTCCAACAGCATTACTGATGAAACAAAAACTGCTGTTTGGCAGTCTAGCTTACACTGGGTTCAATAAATCCAAGACAATTCTTGTTTGTCTCTTGATGCACAATAACTGAACTTCAAACCCATTAGAGTCACCACCGAAACAAATGATGCTATCCAATTAATTATATAAATTTAAATCACATTAAATTTCATATATTTAATATTGATGAGTATTGTCTTTAATACAAGTATTGTCCATAAATCATTCTTTTTAGTATGAATTTTCATTTTACTGCAAATAGACTGTTTTTGTACGTGACTTTTTTGGTGGTAGTTTTAAAAAATTTTAAGTATGTCTTTTTAGTATGAATTTTCCTTTCATTGTAAATAGACTGTTTCTGGTAAGTAACTTTTTTTGGTAGTAGTTTTAAAATTTTTAAGTATGTCCACATCAGCTTCATAAGTTGCAACTCCTGACCTTCATTACCAAATAAATCATGTGTGTATGTAAGCTTATGTATTGGCATTAGTATAGCTATTAAAGCAACCAAATTTTGAGTATTAACCAATCACTGAAATCACTTGAAAGAATAGGAATGAAGGTGAACAAGTAACGTTTGAGGTTAGTTTGAGGTTTTAGGGAACTTGCCGAGTGCATTTTTACGATTTGTCGCAAATTCAGTGACAAAATAACTTTCAACCTACCGGTAAACAGCGCATTGGTCCTCCAAACCTGTCACGAAACGGGACGCCATGTTACATGTCAGCAACCTCGTTCCCAGGTTCGAGAGACCCTTGTCTTGAAGAATCTGGGTGATGACAAACAAACGATTCGAGGGAGGGGCAGATTGGTGAGAAATTTGTCGCCAATGACCGCAGGGGAGAACGGAAAGTGTCTTCACGTGCTTGCCCTAGCCAGGTCAAACGTTCACCAACCTCGTTCCCAAGGTCTCCTCGCTTTCCAATATTGGAAAGCGAGAAGACCCTGGGGATGAGGTTGAACGTTCGCTCCGGGTAGGAGAGAATCTTGGGAACTAGGTTGCATGTTGAGCACCGACTTGTTCCGTCCTAAAACAGTGAATAGCCTCTCATACGCACGTTCTTAGGGTCTGCTCTAGGATTGGAGGTAGGTACGAGGACGAAGCCCTATTTATTTCTTTTGACGCAGTGTACCAAACAAACAAGGGAATCGGGATTCTTGGAGCGGAAGCATTATCCCGCAGTATGAAACGTCGTGAACTGTCCATCATATAATCTCAGCCCCTCCAGCCGAGGTGGTTCCGGTGGCTTACTTCCGACTTCCAAAAGCTGTCAGTTTCAAATGAGGCCAAATTCATAAACCACTGATGGACAGAAATACCTAGTACTGAACAAAAATGAGTCGGCTAGGGAATGAATTCAAAGCTTTTTATTTGATCATGGTGAATTTACAAATTCTCAAGTTTACTTTTGACATGCGTTCACTATTTACATTCAAGAAATTAAATACAATACCACCGTGCCATTAACGAAAAGGCAAATATGAGAATAATCTGTTCGCTGAGCATCAAGAACAAAATTCGAATTACTTATAAACTATTCTCGAAATAAACTTATTTTCCTATGGGAGGAGTAGGTACAAACTACGCTGCAGCTTCTTCAGGTAATCCTCTGTATCCCAGGGAGAGTGTGATTTTGCGCAATGCCGGCTGAGCTTGAGGAAACTCCTGATTCAAGCGATCCACGATGGTCATGAGGGACTGGAGGCGAGCCCGCTGTTTCTGGAGCTCGTTCTCTAGTGTCTCTGGTGTTTTGCACAGCGGTGTGTAGCGTCCATTCTTTAACTGAGTGTAATATTTCAGCTTCTGTTGTTTAGCCACGATATCGGCCAGATTCTGACGAGTGAATAGAAGGTGTCATTAGGTATAACTAACATTTTGCTGAAAACTATCACACGCAATGCGATCGGCCGTTTTTATGCTAGAGACATTAAAGTTATCTACACGTATTTAACGTCTGACACGTTAAAGACTGGTGTAAAAACGGGACGCGGAAAAGTAGACGATAACACTAAAAAAAACAGACTTTTTTCGTAAAAAACAAAAATACACGATTCTGACTCTTCCCAGTCATCTCTGGACGAGTTGGGTATAAACGAGTCCCAATTTACGGTATCCTGTTTTTATACTAGACGCACTTAACGTCTGAGACCTTCAAGTCGTCTATTAAGTGCGTCTGAAAGACGCAACTTAACAGAAGACGTCAATGCCGTCAGACGCTAAATGCGTCTGTCTTATTTACCGTTTTTATCCTAGACGTTTAAGTCGTCTCAAGACGACATAAACGTCTCACACGACGAAAACTTCTGTAGCACAAATTCATAATGCAAACAGTGCAAAATGATGCATATATATCCCAAACACAGTTAACTTCCAGTTGATTTTAACATCTATGATAGCAGGGAATGAGTTTGAGTTCACTCTACCAAGGCACAGTCGTACCTCCCAAAACCCAATAAGCGAAGAATAGTGGTCACTTTCTCAAATGTAGGCCTCTTCTCTGCAGAGGCCTCTTTGTGTCACAAGGAGGCTGGGGTAACCTGAGAAAACAGCCGACATTTCACGACGCCACCACTGGCTTCCCCGCGCAATGACGTCTGAGAAATGAGCGCAGAAAGTCCATACTGATGACGTGTCACTAACCAGATCTGGGTAGTGCGTCTGATTGGTTGAAGCCAATATCCCACGCGGCACGACCAATCAGAAGCACTACCCAGATCTGGCAAGTGATACGTCATCAGTATGGAATATCTGCCCTAATTTCTCAGACGTCATTTCGCGGGGGAACCAGTGGTGGCGCCATGAAATGTCGGCCGAGAAACGTCGAGAACACCCTTTCCCATCTCCACCCGCACAGATTCCTTGCAAAGGACGATGACCAAGATATGACACAATCTTTCACTAGGGGGTAGGAGTTGTAATTCAGGTGTTGGAAACTCACCCTCTGCCTCTCCTCCGATAGTGTGTCTATTTGCACCTCCAACTCATCAGCACTGGTCTGTAGTTGCTGGCACGTCGTCTGTTTTTCTTCTAACTCGCGGCTCACTGACATCTGTTTTTCACGGAGCACTTGAATATCTACATTAAACAATGTAACAGCTTTTTTAAGCAGCTAATACTCCCACAAGCAATCTTTTTTGTTCAAAATTTTAAATTCCATGAAGAAAGAAAGAAGGCGATTGTTATCCTGGCGATTTCTTCTTCCTTGTGCTAATACACTAGCCTCCTTGCTCGTCTTTGAGAAACGCACAGGAACTACAAGGAACTAGGGATTAAAGGGGTACACAACATACTCCTCATTTTGCCTTTACGGGAGTTGGACCCTAACATGTCAGTTTTAAAGGCACACCATCTAGCTATTGAGTGATAGGAAGACTCGTTGCAAGTCATGAAAGATGCTTGTAATATAGCACCAATTTTTTTTCGCCTGAAAAGATATCTTCACTTGTGAAAAGCTCACCATTGCAATCGTTAAAAATAAATCGCGCCTTTCGACTACAAAATAAACCCCCTCTCCACCCCTAACTCCAAACTCGCATCCTCTGGCTTATCAGCCGGAAGAACCAAACCAAAAATAAACAGCTTACCAGTGTCACAGGCGTTTGCATCTTGGTTTGTCTGCTTGATTTTCTTTTTCATCTCAGCTAGTTTCTTCTGGAACGTACCTTTGGTGTTTGTCACCTTACCCATCTTAGCTTGAGCATCTCCACTAAGAAAAACAGCAGTTAAGAAACACATTAGAAATAATCAGAACACTATTCTTCTCGTGCATGTCAGCCGGTTGTACCTTTTGCCTTACTCGTGGCCGAATTAAAGAGCGCATAAAATGAGTCAGAATTGGCCGGTCAGACCCGTCCAGTTGAAAGAAAATTTTACTTTTAATGAACACTGTCCAGCGAGGTCAGTGTATCCTGAATAGCACGCATCACAATGACAAGATTTTAGCAAAAACTCTCACTGAAAGCCTAGTTCATTTTCAAAATGATCGGTCCGGCTGCACACTTCTGACTTTGTGCCCTAAATCTGCTCGTTCTCTCCACCAGTCTATAGATGGGTTGCGTTCAAATTAGTATTTCGATTTGACACCATGGTGGTTGTTTCGTTTTGTCTTCTGCTTCTATTTGCTTGCTTGTTTGTTTTAATTTAGTTTAATCAGATCAGTTATGTGTACGTAATAAACCCAAACCAAAGCAATAGACCTTCTTAGCTTGTATGTTTTGTTTCACCAACTCAGACCCCGTGATGTCCTTCAGGGAATTTGCCTTTTGTAGTTTCATAAATTACGCATACATATGCACGTGGATGCAGGACGAGATTTAAAAGAAACAGTCCTCTGGGGTACCATAACGTGGTCTGAAATAGCAGCCAAATTAACAAGCTACAAAGGTCCATTACTGTGGCCAATCGCAACAAAGGCCGCCATCCAATGCGTCAATCAGATCAAAACACGTGTAACCGACTCCTCGCGCGGGAAAATGCGCGCGGGTACGTAACAAATCAGACAAATAGCCCACGTTCAATGTATTAACATGCCTCCGAGGCTTTCTGGTCATTTTTCTATATTTGGTTTGGTTTTCTTTGTGCCCAAGTCTCTTCTGGGAATTGCGGGTATATGGAGTCGTGAAACATTTGCAATTTTGACCCTTCTCGGAGTCATGTTAGAATTTTAATATATCGAACGTGGGCTATTCTAACCGGCCCGAAAGCCGGTACACATGCACATCAGCCTCACTGCTGCTTTGCTGTTCACAGGCTATTGCTTTCGCTTCTGCTTATGCAAAAGCAAAATTAAATTTTTTACTTTCGATACTGAATAGAAAACGGCACTAAGATAAAGTCGGACCGCTGCGCAGTGTGTAGTTACCGTGTAATGATGACTTCTCTTCGCACAACAGACTTTTCCATATCCTGAATCATCTTCTCCTGCTGCCTCATCAGCTGCGAGTAACGAACCTAGAAACAAATTAGAAATCGTTAGCAGCTGGTCTTAAAGACAAGTGCGGACTTGAGATCAATTGTTCAAGTAAATGACTGTCTCAGTTTCCTTCCTATGTGGGTTATATTATAATTTTATGGACACAAATATTCACGGTACATAGTTCGGAGAAGGAGACAGTTATTTGACAAATACGAGGCACCGTAAACTGTTTGGGAAATTATATTTGAATTCGTTAACATACCTACAAAAACGTTAAGGCTCAGAATTTGCGCCACTATCGATGTTAAAAAAAGGCTGGGAAACACCTTCTGCGGTGGATAAAATATGAGGAAAGGTATTTGTAATAGCACCGGATCCGTAGGAACGGGTGAAAAAAAAGCACTTACAGTTTTAAACTATTTTGGGCCTAACTACAAATGGGTTGCCACTTCTCCAACTGTCGTGAATTACATTTTTGAATAATCTGGTTTATATTTCTTTTCACAGGAAGACTACCAGTTAAAAAATTAATTGTTGCATTTGAACAGAACTGTAAAGAAAAAAAGCCATACGTAGAGACGCAAAAAAGTTGACCGACTGCAACACAACTTAGCCTTTCTGACGCAACTGGGTGCGCGCGCCCGCGAACGTCTCGTGCAGTCTTTCAGCCTACTGTGACGTCATATCAACTGATACACAAACCAAACAGATACATTCAGTTCTACTGTCGGTGTCTCAATTGATCTTCCTTGGGTACGTAACGAGAAGTCAAACTTAATTCACTTGCACTGGCCGTACTTTCTTTTCTTTTCATTAATGACTTTCATTTGATAGTGCCGAAAAGCTGACGAACAGGACAACTAGTAGAGTTTCTTTACAGATAAAAATTTCAAAAGCTGCGTAAGGGAAGTCGGACGGCGGTGTTAGGTAAGATTACTCAGAACCATATTGGTTAAACAATGTTGCATCGTTAACACACCATGTTAGCAGTTGTTCCACCCAGCTATTTTGGTTCATTTGGTGTCCGTGTTAATATGACTCGGCTTCGCCTCCGACATAACAGCGTTATTACTGTCTATGACAAAATAGAGTGTTTATAATTCTTAAACAAAGGAAAGTTTTCTGACCTGCATTCTGTGTATCTCTGCTTTCATGGCTCTGATTTCGCCTTGACCATACTCCAGGTCAACAGCGTTCTTAGCTTCACGAGCTAGCTGCGTCTTCTTCTCCCACAACATGATCTGACGCCTGAAGACAGCAAAAAAGTACCGTTGAAAAAATATATTTTGAAGAATATTTTAACTTTTGAAAGAGTGTTTCTTAAGGGTACGGCTGCGCCAGCTATGACTTAAGCCCGGCTATTTGTCGTCCAGATGATTTATGCTAGCAACAATCAAGCAACAACAGTCGAAACTCTTCGGCTACCGCCATGGATTACAAACGGTTCTCGCTTTGCTGTCAAAATTCGGGTTTACCTCGGTATAATGACTTAAGAAGTTTTTCTTTGTTTTGTACCTTTTATTTTCCTCAGCTCCATCGCGTTGACTTCTTTTGTTTTCATTGTTTTATGTCACTCATGATGGTTACAGGTTCTCACACCGCGGATGAGACCAGAAAGAAGCTTCATTTTTTGCCACTTAACTTAACCCTGCATTTAAGAGTTCGCTCTGTGAACTAAGTCACTTACTCTGCTTCCACTAAGCTGTTGAGCAGCCTTTCTTTCTCCTCCTTGAGCGCGTCGATCTGATTCTGCATGTCTATAGACTCTCTTTCGGCCTCCTGTCATACAGATTAAAACAGACAATAATATAAAGGGAATCTGTTTTGGCTTCAGCAGATCTACAAATAAAGTGTTATTCCCTTGGATTTCGAGCAAAAGGGATTGCAGCTTGACAAATTGGGGTAATGTTTTCAATTTCAAGTCCTTCCTACACAAACAACCTGAACCAAAAAAAAAAAATTAGGTGAAGAGGGTTGGAGAAAAATTTGTGCGAGATTGATCCAGTCAAATGGTTTTGCCGCACCACCTACGTAGAAGTTCTCCTCTTCACCTCGATTTCTTAAGCAAGATACTTTCCCAAATTCTAAGGGTGGACAACTTACAACCCCTAACCAAAGCTCGTGGATGTCCAGCGCCTCGAGTGGAAAAAGCACAAGTAAAACAGCGTCGTAGATAATTAATCACTTACTTTGAGCGCCTGGATGAAGTCGCTCTCCATCAAGACGGTCCCCTGTTGTAAAGCTTCTCTTAGCCCACTCTCTTTGGTAATCAGCGTGTTCAGTTTTGTCATGTCGTTCTGCATACTGCGGATATTTCGTTCAATATCTTGCATCTCACTGTTGTGCGAGTTGATTTCACCTACGATGAAACGTAGACAGAAGAGAGGGCAATCAGACAACCCCCGAGATTGTGTGGTCGTGAAAAGACACAACACAGGAAACACACGAGTTGAGTGTTTCCGAGAAGACTGCAAAAAGAAATGTAAGTGTAAAGAGTCCTTACTTTACGTCGGTAGCTCGAAATAGTAATCTGACTAACAAACCTGAGGCCGACGCGGCGCTCACTTACCCCATATAAACAGGGGCTGAATTTGTTGTTGCTTCTTGATCTTGCTACTTCCGGTTTTTCCCCGGATATTCCGGTTATTCTCTTCCTTCGTATCCAAACAAAATCCAGTTCGATTTTGAGCTCACAACCACATGTGAACGAGTACTTATTCTAAGGTTAGAGCGATTTTCGTGTGACCTTGAAATGAAAACGCGCGAACAAAACAGAAACAACAAACAAACGGAAATAAAGCGATTTGATTGGTTTATCGAACGGATACAAACGCGCGTGGCCTTTGTTTGGTTAAGCGAACGCTCGGGCGAAAAAACTCCATGCCCGAGAACTTTCTAGAAATCAATCGATACTTCGCTTTGACCTCATACTGCAACACGACTGGCTAATCGAACAATGCTTTCTCCATATTATGGTTTTCTTTGGCAAAAAAACGAAGAGTCCATGTTTGATCTCTTTATCCAATGGCTGATAAATCAAATACCGAACACTTACCGAAACTATTTTTCAAGGCTCACGAAAATCGCTCTAAACGAATTGCAGTATATATTTTCCAAGTTTGTCCAGTGTTTTATACCCCGGCCATACCTTCAATCCTCAACTTCTTTTGTAGAAGGATAGTGTATTGTTTCTTGAGATATTCCATGTCTTCTGATTGTTTCTGTACATCTTTTAAGGTTTTTACCAGTTCGCTTTGATTTCTTAGCCAGAACTGCTGTAGTTCAGTAATTTCATTTAAACGGGCCTCAATTTGTTTCTGCAAAGTATGAATTTGTAGCTCCAGTGGCCCGATTTCTTCTCCCTGATAAAGAAGAGAGGAAAAAAAATAAGCCATTGAACTTTACAAAAACTCAAACAAATCCAAGTAGGTATATTGTCCAGCAGTAGCACACAAATTAGCCACGTACCCCACTATTGTTCCTCATTTGGTCAATCCGTTTATTGTACTGGTCAATTGTGCTTTGTTTTCTTTCAATAATGGCGTTCCTCTTCACGATTTCCCCTTCTATCTTGGAAATGGTCGCATTCTTTTGATGAATCTCTTCATTTAAATTGTCCATTATATCCTGCAACTGGCGAACACGAGTTGTGGTGTTGGAGATGTCCAGAATGTCTCTGGAAATCTCGTTCTCGACCTCAGCCACTGAACTTTCCTGTAAAAAATTTTAAAAGACAAATGGGATAAAATATCAAACGATAGAGCAGATTTTGAATGTCTGTCAAGCCTGCACAGTGTTAATTAGAAAGGGCCGCTCGTCCCATCACCCCTCACTATCCGCCCCTGCTAGAGCCTGTTCAATCGTTTGGTTAAGAGGTCTTCAGATTTAATTACGACACTGACTACGATTACGAGTTTTCAGGTCTACTTCGTGACTCTTTAGTGATCATTCAGCACATCAATGGGTCTAATAGTGTCCTGAAGATTCCTTATCGACTCAGCAACACTAACAGCAAAGAAGTAAGAGTCGTGGGAAAAAACGAAACTGATTTTAATCCGAATGATGTTCTCCTACTCAGATTTAATTCTGAAAGTTGCTCATGGCTAGAAAAGAAAAAGGGGGAAACAGACGGTGTGGCTACAAGACTGCTAAACATTGACTGGACTATATAAAAATTAGCGATTGAGAAAAACAAACACGAAACGTTTACCCTGAGTGCTGAAGGACGGCAAGGTGGTCAGACTTTTCCTTAAGTCGACGTTTTTTATTAGAGACTTTTAGCTTCAGGTTTTTCATAGGAAACCGCAAACCGCAGTTTGCAGTTACGCGTTTGCAGTTTCACGTTGCCGAGATTTCAAATTTTAGTAAGGCGTTAAGTTAAGTTCATTTCACTTCATTTTTATTTAGCCAAAATATAATACAATACAAGAATACATATAGGAATTGTAAGTTGGCAAGGGAGCCCAGAAGAAACCAGAAGGCTTAGGAAGCCTGGGCTCCTCAGTCACAAAGAAATATTAAAGTAAAATAGAATGAAATTCGCGGAGTGATACGTTAAAAATAGGAACTAAACAGAGACTTAGTCATTATAAGTAATAAATTCAGTAAAAACATAGAAAACAATTTTTAACTCTGGATTGGAACAGAAAACTTTCTTATGTTAGTACAGCAGGAATATAAAATCGATTTGAACTACGCGTTCATTGTTTAGTGCCGCCATGTTACTTTTCATCAAGTCGAAGTGCACCACTTTTATCGCCCAAAAAACAGGAATAATTCATTCACAAAACATACAAGGTTAAGACGCTTATTAACACATACCAATTCTGTAGCTCGTTTTCTCAGCCTGTCTGTCATTTTCTTGGTATACTGTGCAGCCTTGTCCAGAGTCAACTGACTTCTCATTTTTTCCATGATATTATCCTCAATTTTAATCTTCTCCAGAAATTCCCGCTCAGTCTGTTTTCTCAGGGCTGTGATCTCATTGTCCTTTAGCGTCACTTCCTGGTATGAGGCAATACAAATTTCAAAATAAGTCACGTGACTAACTGGTTGATAGGAAACTCTCAATTCCGGCTAAAGCCATTCATGCCGTTTTTAACATTTTCGCAAAGCAGATTTCAAGCTCGAGTGGGACAGGGACTAGCTGCAAAAGATAGAATCATCCCGACTTCTCGAAAACGCGGAGGAGTCGACCCAAATTTCTTGTACTCTTGAACAACATCAAGCGTAGCTACTTCGCGCAAAATTAGAACGGGAAGAGAAAGGTTTGCCGGTTTCTCCTCGGCAACTTTTAGGCGAGTAAAGACGGCTTCACGAAAAGTGCTGGTTGAAGTGGGAGGAGGGAAGAGAGGTGAAAAACGAAAGGGGTTGAAGCTTCTGTACCTCCCCTGATATTTCCAGCAAAACCCTTCCAATTCTATGGTGAATTCCATGATTGAAAATAATCTTATGCTACATGTAAGTTGAATTAAATTGCACATGACAGTACCATAAAACTCGTATGCAAATGTCACATATCACTCTTACAGTTTCTGCTCTGTTTAGCTGCTGTTCCGTTTCATGCAATGTCCTTGAATACTTGCTGTACTCAGTCTTGAGCACTTCCTGCTTATTTCGGCTGACAGCGATCAGTTTCTTCACCATTGAGATGTCGGCCTCAATCTTGTTATGCATTAGCGTGATCTGTTCATTTTGTTCCTGTGCTTTGCTGATTGACTTTCGGTATCCTTCAATCTCTGTCTCTATGGCCTGGATTCTCTGCCTTTGTAGACTGAAAGTTAACGGTTTTAGAAATTTATTAACAGTCCGAGGTGTATGCTAAATGTACCCATATTCTAGAAAACATTGCGCTGAACAATTTTGCTAAAATTAAGTTCAATTCAAGTCTTTAAATCAACTGGCCGTGGACACAAAGGCCTGAAATTTGTACAACCTGTAAGACGTTCCCGCTGATTATAATATCACAAGCATGTCAGTTAAGGTTTATCTGAAGCAATTGACCTCACTTTGACTTCCCCATTTAAGGAACAGCACACATGACAGTGTAAACATAGTTCTCAATATTTTTATTTTTTATTTCCGCTAAACTGTCAAATGTGTTACTCACTGTTGTTTGCGTTAAACCAGCTGGTAGCGTAAATTGGAATAGATTATTAGGAATAGGCTGATTTAGCAACGGGACGGAAACGTCAGTTGACGACAGTAAAGCGCGCAGAAAGGACTAAACACGACTTCCGGTGCTCAATTTGCCACTCTGCCATCGGTCAAGCCAGCTGTTTGATTTACGCGCGCCGTCGTCAACTGATGTTCCCGTTCTGTTGCTAATCAGCCTAATATTTACGCCAGGACTTGTGATAACCTAAGCCAGGGTCTATTCCTGCCCCTCCCAATTTCTAAGGGGAAAGCTCAAGTAAAAGGTTATTTGAACCTGCTTAAAATTTGATCCCTTTCATTGGGAGTTTGTGTGTGAATGTTATTACAAACAAAGACCTGATATGACTGATATATATGATGAGTGTTTACTATAGAAAGTGCCCTAAGGTAACTAGTTGAGAAAATCAGGGAATTTCTTTGAATTGAAAAAATGTTATGGGGGAACTGTCTTTTCCATTTTTTGGTATATCTTCAGCTGCACATGATTAAGTGATTGCCATGGCACTATGAATTATAAATGACTCTAGTCTCTCTGTAGACACTGTAAGTACCAAACAGGAGGTGCATGGCAATGCCTCACCTCAGTGCTTCCTGCATAGCAGCAAATGCTTCATCACGTCTTCTCATCCCAATCAAGCTACTGTACCATTGCTGAGTCAACTGCTTCTTCTCCAGTTGAAGAGCCTAAACAGATTCATGAGAAGTAAGTCTTGAAGTCCTCAAGATTGGCCACAACTTAGGAGATTTTGGTCGAAACTAAAAGTCAACAGGGGTAAAATCCTTCAGTTCTATTCCAGTCTGAGGAATGATGAAGACTGGAAATTTTTGTCAACTGCATTTTACACATTTCTTTCCCTACTATCAGAGGTCTCTCACGTCAAGAGAGACCTCCGCTAGCAGCGAACACATTGCAAGTATTAACCCTTTAAGTCCCAATAGTGACCAACGACAATTGTCTCCTAACAATATCCATATGTTGGCAAGAAAAATGGTTATGAGAGTTAACACAATGATCACTAGAGAGAAAATGCTTTGATCTGTTATCAAACTTTCTCAGCTAATTCTTTAAGGAAACTAAATGTACAAAGATCAGTATGGAGAATTTATGTGGATATTAAGACTTAAAGGGTTATTGGTTCATTAAAATTGCTTGAGTGTTTTAGCAAGTTTAAAATGAGACATGTTGGGTTTCTGATTGTACCTAATGGTTTTAACACTTGATAAATTAGGGATTTTGAAGTTCATCAATCACTTTCCAACAACCCGCTGTAGATCGCTGTGGATAAATTCATTCTGTTAAATTTTTATAGTGTTAAAATACTTCGGGAAGGAACTGGATCATAAATTTGCCGTTCTTTTCTAGAATTGCAAAATAGTTGCTCATTCAGGAAAAATAATTATTCATGAGTTTTGGTAGTGTACAACAAAGTTTAAGTATTTTTTCCTACATGTACCTCTATTTCTGTGGTTGCTTCTGAGAGAGCTTTTTGAGCAGCTTTAGTTTCCTCCAGCTGAGCAACAGCCTGGGTCTCGAACATATCAATCTCTTCTCTCAGTCGATCAACAGTTTGTGTCAACCTGTCCACCAGAAGATCCTGTAAAATAATCGAACATGATTTTTTTCACCTGAGAGGAAAATATTGTAAAGTTATAAATAAATACTGTAACATGAGGTATTTACTTTGTATTGTAAGTGACACAACTGCAGTAGCCCAGGATCAGAGGCTGTAATGGAATCATATTGAGTAGACAGCCCCTCTCTACTAACTATGATGGAATTTACAGATTTTTCTTTAGAAAAGATTTTATGATAGTTAGATCAAACTACTTTTGAAGGATAGGAGGTAGACTAAGAGAATTCAGTTTTTCACCATCACAGGGATGTAGCTTTAAAACCTGAGCAGGCTTTTCTATAATAGTCAAGCAGCAAGCTGGATTTTTGATTCAACTGTGCCGGCTTTTTGATTCAACTGCACCTTCAAAATAACCCCTGATATTGTTTTCCAGAGTAATTTGAGCCGGTGGTAATGTCTTCTTCAGATGGTTAAATTAGCCGGAAACCAGCTGTTTGGGACATCCCCAGGCCAATGCTTCAAGGGTGTAAATTTAATACAGTGTCTAAAATGCAAAATGTTGGGAAAGGTACGGTGCTAACCTTCACAAGGAATGTGTCAACTATAGCACAAAAACAAAACAACACAATGAGATATCATTACAACAACTATGCAGATTTTTGTACAAATTTCTACTATTTTTCGCCAACCTGTTTCTTTTTCTCCATTTCTGCTCTAGTCACTTCAGTGTCTGCTTTCTCTGCTGCCCTTCTCATAACAGCAATGTCTGCCCTAACATCCTCTTTAGCTTCCTCCATGTAATGCAATCTAGCTGCTAGGTTTTCCACTTCTGTTCTGAGCTCTTTAGCTGGAGAAAACACACAAGCAGGATGCTGGACAAAACTCATAAGAACCCCTGCATTATCTGTATCAATTTTAAGTCTAGTTTACGGATATACAGTGAAAGGTCTCAAGCATTCTGAGACTCACAGACAACAAAACCCTGCTCAAAAATCTGAGACCTTGCAGAACAATGTCCAAAAACCCAAAAGAGTTAAAGGTAAAACTGACATTTTGAGAATAACCAAAAAAACTTCAGAGATTGAATAAAAAATTTCTGAGATCCACAATTTCCCACATGGTAGGTACAATGATTATTAGCCACACCTGTCATTTAACTGTGCATAGTAACCTTTACCTACGACAACAAGAAGAAATGTCTATAATAACATATACAAGGATACTTATTAACCCTGTAGATATTAGCCTGGTCCAGGAGTTCAGGTGGGAGTGGCACAAAGTAAAAGGGCAAGAAAAATAAAAGCAAGGGAGAGGGACAGAGGAGAGAGTTCAGTTCCCTCACCACTCTCCCCAGTCCCCACCTCTATTTTTCCTTGCTTTCCTTACTTCGTGCCACTCCCAACTGAGATAAACATGATGATGAGAGTACAAAATCAAATACGAGTAAGACCATGGATTTCAAGTAAGTTGTATCTGCAAAATGAGAGTGGCCTCCAAGAGAACTTTATCTGTAACTATTTTCGTGCATCCATGAGTACCTTGTTTTCGCTGATGTTTGAGATCTTCGGTAGTTTTATCATGCAGTGCTCTTGTTTCTTCAAGAAGCTTTTCACTTTGCATCCTAAGATGATTTTCTGAATTAAAGTTATCATGTTCTTTCTCAAGAAGCATTTGCTGTCTTGCAAGCTCCTGTTGAACTCCATACAGCTGCACACCAAGCTCTTCCCGCTCACGCTTCTTGGTTTTGAGATCTTCAGTCTGCATTGCAAGAAAAAACAATCAAAGCATTCTTAACTAGTAAAACTGTACTCCATATTCAAGTTCCATCATTTTGTAGGTATCAACAAAGTAACAAATTCTCATTTACATGTATATGGTAGCTAAGGCATGCTATAGTGTGATAGCTTGTAAGCTTTGGAATCGTTTCATTATGATCTTCAAATCTCTGAGCTGTGTGCAATGAATCTCCACCTCTTGTTTTTGTGAGTTTCCTTGCATCTGCACTTTTTAATTTTCTTCCCCCAAAATCATGAATTTTCAAGAAAGATCTGGGTGAGTCTGGCAATGAACCCTTCTGCACCTGGTATCAACTCTTTTGAGAGCCATAGAGCCTCTCAGTCATAAAAACACTGCAACGTCCTGGCATCCTTTGCAGGTAACCTAATTTCTACTCACCAGTTCTCGGAGCTCTAAATTAACTTTTTCCTGTTGCTTGAGTAAATGTGCTTTGTATGCTGCTTGAAATCTGACCATAAGAGGCTGTAAGAAGAAAAACACATACAAGTCAATAAGAATTTGCCTAGCCTCAGATTAAGTAATTCAAAAGGTGAAGGTGTGACGAAATAACAGGATTTTCTCAATTTGAAAAAAAAAACGGGAATTATCCAAAAAGACAATTTTCATTATAACTGTGAGCTCAGGGCTTGAAATAACGGCTGGTCAACGGACAATGTCCGGTCAGAATCGAGCATTGTCCGAGCAAATCCGTGGATGACCGGACATGTTGTCCGGTCATTTGGGCTTTCAAAGAAAATTCAATTTTGAGACAATCATGATGGAAATTTATTCAATCTTATCATGTTCCCAAAAAAGATATTAACTAGAGGGACTTTTGTTTGTGAAATTGATGACATTTCCTGTTGTCAGTCGCGACCGCAATTGTGGGCAAGCAGTGCTAACCGCGGCGCGAACCAGAGAGCAAGGAAGCAGTACAATTCAAGAGATTCTGCAAAAAGGCCGAAAGTGTTGATCGAACAAGATGATTCTTCACCAGAAGAGAGTTATGACACTGACGACAACGAAGAAAACGAGTTAATTAAGGAGCTTGAAGATCTTGAGTAGTGAGAACGTAACCCCCGTTGCAAGTTACTGATAGTGATTAGTTAAGTTAAAGTCTTAACATTTTCTGGTGTGATCAGTTGTATATTAATTTACTTTCCGTTTAATAGCATTTATTATCGTGTTAATTGAGAGATTGATTTATTGAACCAAACGATTTCACAAGTTTATTTGCCCGTTTGAAAATATTTGTAGAAACAAAGCAGCATTTGCTAAAATGTAAATGTTGTACTATAAAGTTGAAGGTTACGTTTTGTTAGTGATTTGGTCAGGTTTCAACCAAACGTTAACGATGAGGTTGTGTCTTGCAATCCACGTGTCTGACTTACAATGTAACAGAACAAAGAGTAATAAAACTACAACTTCTAATTTTTTGCACACTCGATTTGTTTTGAGTAACTAGAGTTGCTGTTGCTGAAAATGATACAGATCATGTAACTTGCAAAATGGAGCCTCTATTGCAACTAGTTAAGATGGATTAAATTTGTCCGGCCAAAAATGCCTATGTCCGAGCAAAATCACGTTTGACCGGACAATGTGTCCGGCGCCTGCCCAATAGTTATTTCAAGCCCTGGAGCTTATTTTATTTTTTCAGTTTGGACAATTTAAACCAATTGATTTTTTATCTCTTTGCCTATTCAAATAATTAAGCCACAACTTGTACATGTACACTGTATTTAATAAACAGACAGATTCGGTGGGAGATGTTGATGATTGGTTTGACAGTTATGCATAAGCTTACATACAGTTAGTGGCTTCACTTCAGTGCAACTGTGGTTCTTTGCAATTCGTGCTTTTCTCATTTTTTGATCCTTTGAAACTCTACAGCAAATGTTACGGATTTGAAAACTGTTTCACTGACATAAAATATACGTTTACTCACATGGTCTGGATCAAGAACCACCATATCATTTTCACCCTCGGAACCATATTCTTCATCAGATAGGTCTTCATCGTCTCCGCCATCAATTTCAGCTACGATCTCATCCTCTCTTGTATCATCACCACTAATTCCTTCAGAGAGCAGCGTCTGCGCCCCTGGTAGTCCTCTAGGATCAAACGTTGGAATCTCTTGGGTTAAAGTTGCAGTGGGAACAAGGCCTTCACTTTCTGCACCGGTCGCAACGGTATCCACATCACTCGGATCACTCAAACGAAATTCTTTCAGAGCTTTAACAGTCAACTTGCTAACTGCATCTTGAATGGACTTTCTCGATTCGGCTGAGCCTTTCGATCTTCCCGATTGCGGTCTCTCTGTGCCTTCTTTTCCTTCTGTATCGCTCAGCCCGTTTTCTTCAGGTCTGTCCGCCATATTTCTTCTCTCAAAAACAAGATTGAACTATGTTTCCTTGGCAACCTAAGAAAAACGAGCCCGCAATCAAAACGGAATGCTTTGACGTCACATCCGATATTCCTTTTATGTAAAGATGTAAATCCGCTACTGTGGAATGATGTCAAGAAACAAGAGGAAGAAAATGTAGTCTATGTATTTTTCGATTTCCAGCTAATCTTTTATCCGGCCCCTCTCAGAATGGGTAATCGGTTCAGCAGACAGAATGAGGGAGTCGAGGATCTCGACTTTAGTTCAAATCCCTACCGATATCCTCCTCCTTCAGGTAAGCGAGCGCCATTTTCTCGCATGATATGGGAACGCCATTTTTGGATGATTTGTATAAAGCGTTTATTGACATTAGAAAATGATCCTAACCACAACATTTTATATACAGGAAAGAACTACTTTGCTGATTATTTTCTTATGGGTGGATCTAAGTTCGACAGCCCACAACCTGAAGCATACCTTTTCGGAGAAAACAATGATTTGAACCTTCTAAACCCGAAACCAGTTTCGGTAAGAGCTTGTAATTGTTGTTAAGGGTATCATAGTTAGCAAAAGTTTACTACCTTATGCTGATACAAAATTTACATTAAGTTCTTTTAAACACAATCCCTGTACTTCAGAGACTCTTACCTAATATCTACTGAACTTAATGAATCATAAAGTTTCAAATACGTAATGTGAGTTGTAACGTGCATGATGAAAGTCTGGGAAGCGTCTTAAGCTTACATATTTTTTCAGTTGATTATTATTTAAGCTTAACTTTTATCAGAATCTTCATGCATTCAAAATGATCTGGTTATAAAATCGGTTTCAGGTATAAAGAGTGAAACTATAATTTCCTTCAGTTGTAATTGTTCGTTATGGAATACAAAGTGTTTGCATTCTTACTTTGTTTATTCTGCATGTCACGCAAATGATGATGATGGTCGTAATGAAATTATGATCATATGAATTTCATATATTATGATGATCATAATGTTGTTGTTAGTTCTTTTGCTTTTTGTAGTTTTTAAAAGAGTATAAGTGATGGAGGTATTTTAGCATAATAGGAAACCATGGTTATGACTGCATTGGACTGTTTCTAGATTATACAGTAACACTCTGCAGAAGTTTCTGTTTATATCTCCAACTCTATTGCAGGTGTAGGCCTTACTTCGCACTGGCCATTACATATATTAACATTATGCATATTACTCATTTTAGAAGGTCATGTAAATTAGCGATTTAAAGTCATGTTTCCTAAAAGTCATCTTGCCCAAAGTTTAATACATGTATATTGCCCGAAACTAGGGTCAAGTTGCCCAAATGATGAGTTACATTGTCCAAAATTTTATTGTGCTCTATGATTTATATCCTTAGAGACGTAAATCTATATATTACTCATTTCTGGCATTTTTTTCGCCTTATTGAGGTTAAAGAACAAGATGAATGTTACCTAATTACACATTTATGGCACTTGGATCATTGCATCATGGCTTAAAGAGCGAGATACATTACACATAATGCTTTATTCTACTTTATTTTACTCCATTATATTTTAACCTATACACCTGAAAAATTTTTAACTCTGGTTTTGGGCGAGATAATTTTAGGTGACTTGACTAGTTTTTTTTTTTTACCAATAATTATTGAGCATAAGATAATATGGGAATTAATTATGGTGGGTCCTTCCTTTTTTGCAGTTTCCATATCCACAGCCTCCTGGTAATGAGCCAACAAAGACCCTAAGAAGTCTTGTGAACTTAAGAAAAGATTCACTTAAACTGGTTAAGTAAGTACCCTTAAGATCTTAAGTTTCTTAAGTGCATGTTAGTGATATACATGCAAGTCCTTCTGTGGTTGTAAAAATGAGGTTACCTTCCAACTGAGTTGACTTGGTGAATGATGTTGCCCTGAATGTTGAAAAAAATTCAAAACCAGGTTTCCAATCCAATGCTTACCTTGCTAACTCCACAGTACTTTGATGAAACATTAGTGCCTCCTAATGTCAACTTTTAAATCCTTGGACAGTTGTAGGGCTTCATGAAAAAAAAAGGATCAAAGGGATTTTTGATACTTGTACATGTACCTGCTAGGTTTTCTTTCTTATTCCTTTAGTTCTCTTGTAAGGCAAGGGAATTTTAAATTTATTTTAAACAAGGTCAAGAGTCAGTCACCACCTTTTTTCACCTGATCCTTTGCATCAGGTACATTGAACTCAAGAGGTGTACTTCATTTTGAAAAGTTTGCATGTGTTAATTTACCATAGGGAACAGATAAATCAATGTAAATAATATTGTTTTAGAGTTTGAAAACAAAATAAGTCTTGCATCAATATCGTTAAGTGGCATGCAATGTATTTAGAGTTTATTTGCTGTTATTAAGGTTTCACATTGTCCTTTCCTTGCATGGGAGACTGACAATAGAGTGTTTTTTTATCTTCTCTTTACAGAAACATAGATGAAGAGAGCTATTCTGTAGAATTTGTTTTTGATGCAGATGTTAGTTGCTCTGTAACAGTTCATTACAGGGCAACAGAAGACTTCTCCACTGGTCTAGCAATGTAAGTTTTGTTACTACAGTAGGGAATCAGGGTTGTCATTAAGAGCCGGGGGCCGGCGATTTTCCCCGGCTACTAAGAGAGTGGTCCCCGGCTACTTTTATTGGAAAATCGAACAAAAATAGAACCAAAAGAAATCCCTAGCTGTTTGATTCCCCGCCTACTTGTTGTATTCACCCTGCAACTTGAAATCTTAGTGACAACCCTGGGGAATGGGCTGTAATTTGAAAGAGAAGATTTTAGCAACTCATTATGAATGTATAGTTACAAACACTTTTACCTAAGCAGTTGTATATCTAAAACTAATGACAGAAGTAAGGTTCGACACACAGAAAATCAAATTTGGTTTATTTCTCTTTTGCAAAACTAGACCTTTAAACATCCAAGCAATAGTAGCAATTGATAATGCAGTCAAACCTCTGGTAAGGGACCACAAAATATGAAGACTTACATGTACAGCTGCAGTGGTGTGGCACAGAAGTTGGTCAATTACAAAAATTGAAAGGTAGAGGGGCTTTTTTCGGGAAGATATCCACACACATCAACTTTATGGTAGATAGCACTCACATGTCAAGTATTCAAAGAACTTTTAAAAACAACATGGAACTACAGTTATCATAACTTACAGTAGAATGCTTTTTGTGGTTAAAAGTTCTTCATACATGTATTTATATGTTACGCGTCAAAATTAAATTCAGATTAAAATTTTTCAACCTCGGTTGATTCTCCATTTCCCTTGTCTCCTAGCTTTGATTCGTGAATAATTAGGGCTAGGAGACAAAAGAAATCGAGAATCAACCTAGGTTAAAAATATTTAACCTGAATTTAATTTTGACCTGTAACATTTACTCTACGTGCAGTTGTAAGTAGCAGACAGAACTGAATGCGAACACAGAGATCAGGCCTTTCGTCAGGTGGTCCCTTACAAGTTTTTGAGAACACTGGAAAATAATTAAATCATCGGCCCTGAAAAGTGGTTGCGGCACTTACAAGAGGTGGTTGCTTACAAAAGGGTTCCAACTGAAAGGCTTTGTTTGGGAAAAGTTTAGTGTTTTGAATAGGTGGTCACTTATGGGTGGTAGTTGCTCACCAGAGATGTTTGCACTTGGAACTTTGATTGTATTACAATTCTACTTTCCTTTTTAGATACACCTCTCAAGAACCCTTCACATCTTCAGCCAAGACACATTTTTCAAAAGGGTCAGGACAAGTTTATAGCAGTTCATCTAAACACAGAATTAGACCCAGTTTATTTTCTGAAGACGAGGTAAGGATGAAGTTTGATTTGGAGCTATATTGCTGCATTTTTTTATGTCCAGTGCATGGTATATAATTTGCCAAATATCTTGTTTGTTCTTTGCATAAAGTAATTAGCACTAGCTAAAAACACAAGCTTGACAGTCTCTGGTGTCGGTGATACCATATTAGAAAGTACATGTGTAAATTTTGATTGGTTCTCCAAAACCCCAGCATTGGAACAGAGTTATACTGCTCAGGGTTGTCTGTATGTTTCTGTTGTAAAAACAAAGTTCTTGTACAGAGTACGAGAACAACAAACGCTTTTAACTACATGTGTATACTGTAAGTTTTTCATAGTGAGTAAGGATGTTTCATTTTGTTGCATTTTCAGTTGAATTATTGTCCCCTAAGCAATGCCTTTATCCCTGTTGTGATCCAGATTGATGTGGATGAAGAAGGTAGGTCACTTTGCAGCCATAATGTGAATCGATAACCTAATCATAAAAAATCCTTTCTCAAAATTCTTATACTGTAAGTGATAGACAAAATATTTTTGTGTCAGATGACTATTCTAGCTGTACCAATATCAGCCATGTTTTAAAACAGAAAACTGGCTTGCTTGCTCTGCCATAGGATTCCAAGTTGTTCTGTTCATTGAAATTATTTGTTTCTGTCCTTATTTGTGAGCCATGATAACAACTTGGTTAATAGTTGGTACAATGTAAATGGAAAGTGTAAATTCTGTACATGTATGTATGATTTGTATCCATGAGCTTGTGTTTTAACAACTACATCGCTAAATGTGCTTTTCTTGTTCAGCTTAAATTCCTTCTTCCCTCCTCCTCCCTCCACTTATTTCCCTGTTTTACACTGCTCTACTCTAATAATGATATTCAAAGTGCTTTGTTTCAGTCTAATAATCCATCCCATTTCTACTCAACAGAATACTTTGGGCATTGTAACATCACAATGGCAACATTTGAAAAAATGTCTGATGGATCGTACATAATAAAACCCATCAAACAAAAGCAAATGGTATGCTGCACACTTCTTGTGAACTTTAACTCTACAGAGAAACCTCCTGTTTACATTGTATTGCATAAAATAATAATTATTATTTTATTCAAGGATAAAACATGGTCATTTGCATAAGTTGCTTGGGTTTGAAAGTGCTGTAGAGCTCAGTATATTTGACTGATTTAGCAAGAGAACAGGAATATCAGTTGACGACGGTGCACACAAATTAAACAACTGGTTTGACCAATGGCAGAGCAGCAAATTGGGCACCGGAAGTAGTGTTCAGTCCTTTCTACATGCTTTCCTGTCGACAACTGATGTTCCTGTCTTTTTGCTAAATCAGCCTATTGTAGTAAAGGGAAGTAACAGTTTGCTGTATTTTACTTCTGGAGTTGTTCTGACCATCTTTTGGTTTTCTCTTATTTGATGCGATAAAAATTAACTTGAGGTGCAAAGTGATTTTTCATACCTTAGGTGCTTTGGAAAGGAGTGAAAAGGTTGAATACATGTACCTGCAGGAATACTGTATTTACTTTGTAATCAGCGGTCTGTGAAGGAACTGATAAAGAGTATTTTAACTTTTATTTGTTTTTGACTGTTGTACTTAAGGTTGATGGACTGTGCTACCTTCTTCAAGAAATCTATGGAATAGAAAATAAAATCAATCAAAAAAGTGGAAAGGTTTGTACTTTTTATACATTTTGTTTTATGATCTTATTATGTTTCCAAATGGTCTGGAAATAAGCAGACAAACAAAAATCCTTGAAAAATGGACGGCAACTTTCAATTTAAATGTAGGACAAGACATGTTTTGATTCATCTACGATCATGTTCAATTGCAAGTAATACAGTGTGTGATTTGTATTAACAATATACATCTGCATGATGATGCACGACACAAAAAACTCGTGATTACAATTTAAACATAATGTTATTAATGAGCTTGAGATAACGAACATTATGCATACAAGGGAAAGGTACAAAGAAACCAAATAAATACAATGTATTTTTAAAATCTGTTAAAATGTATATTACACAGCAGTAAAAAAATATATTCATATATTCATAAAAAAGAATAAAAGTAATAAGAATAAAAATAGCAAAAATAAAGTTACAACGAAAGAGCACGCTCAGCATGTTTGAGTTGCTTGTTCAGTGTTTGATTCTCCCACATGATGTGTGCGGCTTCTTTAATCTTAGCATAATCTTATGCTTTCAACTGTGTTCTTCTCATGGAGCTGGCTTTAGCAGTGTTGCACGCACAGTTAATAGAACTGGCAATTACAGGTATTGTTGCAGCAGTTTATCTCTGTAGAATCAAAGACATTGACAATATAATTAACTCTAACTCTGAACAGGATGAAGAAAATGACCTCGAAGAGACTGGCTCAGAATGTGTCATCTGCATGAGCGACATGAGAGACACTCTTATTTTGCCATGCAGACATCTATGCCTTTGTAGAGACTGTGGTAGGTTGCAGAATCTTTGTGTATAACGAACTGTACTAGGCCTTTCAGTTTAACATGACTGATTGAAATGTCATAGGACTTAGCTGAAGCTAACTCAATATAAGACACCAAGTTAACCATGATACTTGCTACCATGTTATTACTTGAATTAAGTTCTTTAGCAGACTTCTCAGTTATTGAACTGTTTATCAAAATATTCTGGAGAGGTCACATCCACTATCACAACAGTTAAATGAACCCTTAAGCTTCCAAAATGGAAGAGAGATTTGATTGTCTTTTTCATTTTTTTTTTCTACAGCTGAATCCCTTAGGTACCAAGCAAGTAACTGCCCAATATGTAGATCACGTAAGTACAAAAATACACTTTAGCCTCTACATTGTGGCTCTTAAAAGAAGATTCTCTTAAAGAATGTATTAAGATGCGAGGGGTTTCACTAACATTTACACTTATTTATGGTTGGTAGTTGATGCTAGGCAGCCAGGTATTTTGGATGGGCCAAATTCTCTTCCTAAGCAGGGGATCTGGCCAACCATCCTTGCCTGGAGAAATTTGGAATCCAATTCAGGAAATGAGTCTCTCTCATGGAGACACATTTTCCTGCATTTTGGGGCAAAATTGGGGGCTTTTCTGCTTTATTACAGTCAAACCAGGTCAAGCGTTCCCGTCGCTAACGAACTAATGAATTCTTTCACGGAAAAATGATTTCGTTTGTTGATTCAATAATCCATTCATAAAATGAACAATCCAATAGTCATATTTAGCCTCGATTCCATAATCGAAAGTTGATTCGATTACTGTTTTTTGAAAAATTAGACTTTCCACAAGTTGACCTCAGAATTTTGTTTTTTCCTCTTTTTTTTCTGAGAGTCGAGTGCTGGCGAGTTCTGAAGTTTAAACCCAAACAAACTTTTACATGTACGCCAGTTTGCTGCCAATAATCAGTGCAACAGACCTAGGCCTGACCTCTTAGAAAACATGACGGTCAAACTGAGGTCAGTGTATGTGCGGTGATTGGTGGATTTCGATCCTCGGCCTTTGTCAGTTTCTTTGCGTTTGCAGTCTGTCTATTCTAGCTGTTATTTTGATTAAAGGCAATGAAAAACGCAATCGGAAACGGCAGGAAAAGGGAATCAAATACGGTTGAACACAACAGACAAGAATAAAGAACAGGTAGATTTTGTTCATAAACCAAATCAACATTTGATTATTGAATCGAGGTACAATTTGACAGTTGGATTATTCATTTTATGAATGGATTATTGAATCAACAAACGAAATCATTTTTCCATTAATGAATTCATTAGTTTGTTAGCGACGGGAACCCTTGACCTGCTTTGACTGTAAACATCATTAAGAAATACATTTTCAACGTATCATTATTATTATGTTTTTTTTTATTATTTTTTATTTTTTTGAGATCATGGAGCATTCTTCCAGCCCGAGTAAAGGTTATTGAACAGTCTTCATGCCAGTAGTTCTACCTGCTACCCTCTGCAATCATTGAAACCCCTGTATTCCAATCACTCGTACTCTAGATAATGCTCACCATTTGTGAGGTGATGGATACTGTTTATGAAAATCCATTAGAACTGCATTATGAAGAAGTAAATGTAAAGAAGTTCAAAGCAGTTCTAGAAGGTTTCTATGGCGGTTGTGTAAAGAAAGCCTGATAAATTTCAGGCTACTACAGGTTTTGAACCATTGACCTCTGGGATACCTTTTGAAGTGCTCTTGCCAGTTGTGTTAAAAAGCAAGCAGGGAAGTTTGCTGGCTAGTTTAGTTAGTTCATCGTGAACCCTTGAAATTTGCCAAGATGAAGTAATGAATATGATATGATAGTCATACATAAGAAATTCATGGTGAAGAATTAAATGGTAAGATCAAAGCGACTATAGATGTTGCTGTCAGAGTTCCTGTCATGTTATAAACTAAACTACTTTAAACGCATCATTGTTCTTTGTTGTTGTCGTTTTTAAATATAACGATACATCATTTCTCTCTCCCTTAGCTTTCCATGCCTTGCTTCAGATCTGTGCTTACAGTAAACAAGACAGTAAGGAAAGCAGTGCTAATTCTCAGGTATGATATTAAGTTAATCATGCCGTTTCAAACACCATTTTATGAGGCACGATGCCGTGTTACGCCCCCACAAATCCTGTGAAAGCTAAATTCCCCATGTTGAAACCAAATGATTAAACACTTAGGAATTCAGGCCAATCCTACTTTTTACTGTACTGTGCTTGTGGGCTTTGTACTATTGTCTTATTTCTTGTTGTAGGGAAACACCCATGGCGAAGACACGTGGCCTGGCTATGAACAGATTCCATTAGTGGAAGCATTGAATGGAACCATCAAACCAGATAACATACCTGAAGGTATTAAGACAAAGCTCCCAACAACTCACCTTTTGTGAAGACTATTTGAATCCCTACTAGTTGTACTGAATCACGTAATTATGATGCCCTTTTGATTTCGATAAAGCTTTCAGCAATTAGCTAGTCAGCCGTTTCCCTTTTAAATGGTAACTTCCAACTAACTTGTTTTGTTTCTCCGTTCCTTTTATTTACAACTTTTCTGCATTTCATTCTTTTACCATGAAAGAACGTTTGAATAATTGCGAGTTAAGAAATCCTCCTGCGCTATCAACTAATATATCTAATTTTATTGGCTTTTTGTAGAAGCCATTGCCCGCATGCGTCGAAGGTCTGCATCGAGTATCCGCTCTTCAGGAAGAAGAAGAGTTGAGAGTGCGCGCACTCAGCGGTATGTTGAACGATCCTTCTCTGCATGCTCTGGAATGTCCCGACCCAGAACGGCCCCTAACCGATCTAGACTTGAGCGTGCGCAGTCCAGTCCTGGGAGTGCTCGGACAGTTGAACGCCGAGAGACCCCGGGAGGCCCTCGAGACCAGGCCCCCGGAAATGCACAAGAACAGGATCACAGAATTGAACGAGCATCTGAGGAGGACACAACAGACCGCACACCTCGCAGAGGTGCAAATATTGAGGAATTAAAGAACGGGGATGAAGTGGAAGAGCTTACATTGGTAAAAGATGGGGAACAAGGTACGTGTTACAAAACTGCCGTTGTGGGCGCCTGCTCGTTTCTTATTAGGGACGGTACTGACTTCAGTAACCTACGCGACAGACGCGTACAGCTGTAAGAAGTAAGGTGTACGAACAAGAGGACACGTATGCAGGCTGATTTTACCAGGCTGTTGAATCTGTGTTGCATTCAGTAATATATGTGGATAGGTTAAGCATGTAGATCCAACAGTGCGCAAAAGGGCAATTTGATCTTCGTTACCAAATTGATTTTACCAAACTACGTCCCTACTTGCGTTCATAATTCATACACCAACTGTAGTAGAAAGAGGTTATGTTTGTCTTACTGGTAAAACTAAGCTTTAGGGTCGTGTAGCCGGCTTCTAATTCCACGCCCAAAATTGCAAAGCGCGCAAATGACGAAACTCCTGCTGTCCAAGTGCTCAAGCGTATTGTTTCTTTCACAGATTCATCTCCAGTATTTTTACCTGAACAAGAGCAAGACGAAGATCCTTCAGACCTTCAGGTGCATGTGGATGTCTCATTACCCGGTACACCGCTAAGCAGTGATGTCAGTGGGCGCAGCAGTCGCAGCGCCGTAAGTGTTACAGCAACCACACCTACCTATATCCGGCTAGAAGAGGGAACAGGACAGACTACTGTAACCACAATACCTACTTAAATACATCGAACATGGACCTTTTTTCGCTCATGGGGTTAGTTTGTTGCTCAACATTAATTCCTAAAAACTCAGTTAGCGGTAAAATTACAGGCAAAAATCTATGAAACGGAGTTGTTCTATAACTGTCGATTCCGAATTTTTTCTCCTGACCAAAAGGTTGTCAGGTCTTGGTGAAATGGGGCTTCTGGTGTTGCCTTGCGAGGCTTATAGATATACGTTATTGACCAAGTGGAGGTCAAGAGGGGTAAATATTGACCACGTTCTTTTTTGCGTTTTTATCGATCGAGACGACGTTGGGGTCAATAAAAAAGCAAAAAGAACGAGGCCAATATTCACCCATTTTGACCGAACAAGCTTGGTCAATAACGGATTTATTATATGGCCGAAAAGAGAACATTTTCTCTCAGGTCTATCACGGAGAGGGCAAAATGGGCCCATCTTGCACGTTTGGGTAGCCAATCAGAACTCAGGAGTGACTTCATCTTGCCTGCTCGCGGATTCAGCCATATAGTAAAATACTATATTCCTTAGTTGGCGTCATAGTGCTGTTGGTATAATCTTCTCATCATGAAAAGCGAATTTCCATCTTGTAGACGTCTTGCGTTGCCTTAGGTTGTTACCGTGGTGGAATCCGATGCGAGTACGTTGTTAGAACATCTTCGTCCTTGGGGTCTGTCTTCCTTTCCTCTGGAACGAGAGAAGACTGAGAATGAAAAAAATATCCTAGGAGCGAGGTTGTGGTTGAATGAGAAGTTTAAAAATGGAGTACGGTTTACGTTTTTGTAGAGTGGTGAGAAGTTTAACAGATGTTACCGGTATGCAAGACGTAATTAGTTAAATGGTCGCACGTAGGGATTTTGTCCGTAGATAATGTGTGATCTTACATTGACGGTCAAAGGCCGTCTAATTAACCAACTACAATTTCTGCTTTACCGCCAGCCTGTTGTATTGCAGTTGATCATGTAATCTTTCGATTGCACAATCCCCTGGGTACTCTGCAGTTGATACGCGGCTTAAACGGCGTAGGGATAGGTCTTGCACCTCTAATGCTCACTGTTCACAGTCCCCTGTTTTTCGGTGAGATGGCCGAGACCGAACACTTACCTTTATGGGCAGCCATCGTAGTTTCAAATGTACCGAGTCTAGCCCGGCCGTATGAGTATCAAATGTACTAAGCCGGTGAGGGGACGGTTTTGGAGGCGAGAGAAATTCTCGCCTCCCTTTCCCCACCGCTATAAGCGCCGGCACCCGCTTCCTCGGTACATTTGAAACCAAAATGGCCTCCCGTAACGGCAAGTTCTCGATCTTTACGATCTTAGTAAAGAAAAAGGGTACTGTGAACAGTCCAGTAACTCGCCAGGGAAGAGGTAGATGGGGTCTTCCTTTTTGGGCCGCATTCCTCAGGTCAAAAGTTCGAGTCACTGTTTTATCGTGTGTAATCAGTTTTCCTCGCGACCTATAGAAGAAACATTTCATGTACACCGGAGTGATTGGGTCTAGAAGAAATTTTTGGTTCTGTATTGTTTTGTCTCTTTGTTTATTGGTTGGTTTTAGCCGTAGCTCGCTGACCTGTGGAATGTGACTTATAAACAAGTATACCTCTGACTCATCCAAAGTCACAAAAGGGCGTGTTTCCCACGGTGCCCAGATTATTAAGTATTGAACAATTTCTTCGATGGCAAATAAATGTAACAAAAATAATAATGATAATAGGCCTCAAACTGCGCTCTTTTATATCCCCGCTGAAAATGTAGGCAAATTAGGAATATTATCTCTATTAGTGGTATTTACAATGATAATATTTACAATAATCGTGCAGAAAATGGCGAAAATCTTAGTTTTACTTGAAGCTGGTCGCAATTTACCTTATTATAGGAAATAAACGCGATTTTCAAAAATTCACGTTTAATTTAAGTTGCGTTAATTTCTTGAAACGTTTATTTGCGCGCTGTTAATAGTGAAGCGTTAATTTCCGCGACCTTAATTTCCAGGGTGGAGATCGGCCAGTAACAATGAAACTGTGTAGAACGCTCGAAGTGGCCAGATTTCTTTGCTTGACCCCCTTCGTACGTGAAGGGAAAGTTTCTATTTCAGAAAACGTTTAACCAATTGTTTCTGTTAGCTCCGGCGACAGGTTTTGTGTCTTTGTGAGCATCGCTATAATTTCCGTCATTTTAAATTGTTTGTTTTTCCAATACCTTTATTTCATGGAGCGTTATGCATTTCCTATAATAAGGTAAATACTATTTGCTGCTTCTAGTCGGTACAGTTTGCGCCATGAAGGCTGCATTACTGAATTTGTATCATAGCTATTTTTGTATATCATTTAACTCATTGTTATTTTAAATTCAAAGTTGTACAGCACCAAGAATGTTTAGCACAGATATTAAAACTACAATGTAACAACAGTAGGTATCACGAGTTGATATTATATACAGTCGAACCCCGCGGTGACCAATGGGCCAAAACCACATTAACATTCTTTTTTTTTGCGTAAATAACCATTTTGTGAACCGCATTAACGAAGGTTTTTTTTTTCACTGAATTCAAACTCGAAAATGGGTTCTGGCGGTTCTCCCCGGTTCTCCATATCCTGACCCTTTTTCAGACTAAAAAATGTCATTTTCCACACCCGTTTTCAAACCTGGCCTCTAAACTCCACACCCGTTTTCAGACCTGGAGGTGGTCACAAAACGCAACATTACATCGTTACATAAAACAGAAATTATGTCATCATTGCTGATATTAAAACCGCAACAAAAAGATTTCTAAGTCCATTTCGACTTTCTTTGATATTCAACTGGAATTGAAACGACGAACACGCTGATACACAAACGTAGTTGCTTCGTAAGCCATAGCCGAATGCAGATCAAAATTGGCTAAATCTATACCCGTTGGCGCAAAAACCTTACCCCTTGGGGCGGCACATGCCCATATGGCTTATATAAGGGGTTAACCCCAGGTGCTTTCATTAATGCACTGCGTTGGCCCTTCTACTCCGGATAGAGTCATCTCTCTCTAAGACAGACATCTTTGAGACCGGCATCAAGTGTCCGTCTTAGAGAGATGTCCATCTTATAGATAATGAGATTCCTACGCATTTTGTTCACGAGATAAAGACAAAATACTCTGACGTCATCTGTGTTAATGTATTCCCCCACAAGTTGATGAGATTTCGCCGCAAAAAAGGAGTAACGGTCCCTACTTTAATGCACCTTTCCAATGTTTTGAACAGGTTACTATTTTCAATAAATGGAAGGGCAGGTCACTGACGTGGAACAGGAGGTCATATTACGAATAATAACCTACTGCTCCACTTCAGTGGCCACAATAATGACCTGCTTGTTCTAAAACAATGGAAAGGTCCATTAAATCGGATAATGCTCTCGCCCCTCGGCCTTCTTAAAAATAATGACCTCGCGCTGCGCGCTCGGTCATTGTTTATAAGAAGGCCTCGGAGCTCAGACATTATCCTATAGGTGGTTTTCACGTTACGTGATCGCCGCCATACTGGTGGACGGTAAACAAAAGATTGCTCATTAGCTCCCTTTGTTTGTCCACCAGCATTTGTTCATTTCACCATTGCTATTTGTGTCTCCAGAGATTGCATGAAAACCACCTATATATACTACCCTTCTGGGCCAAGATTAAAGGTGGGATTTATGAAAAAACCTAGACTAGCCCACGGGCAAGATGGGAAGACCTCTGTTAAAAAACAAAACGTGTTTTGAACGGAACGAAGAGGTTGTGTGTTGTTAGCTAATAGTTGTCTCTGTTGAATCAACGGGTTCACTTTTCAGGCTTGTCATATTAATAATAAAAATTACAAAAAACGCTGGGTACAGTTTTGTCGTTGAGATGCATTTATTAAGAATTTGCATAATCCTGAAAAAGAGAAATCAGGCTTAACAATTTTTTTTTGTGTAAAGCAAACATTTCCTTTTACGGGAGCAAGATTTCGCTACTTTGCCAGTTTTTCCTTTGCGTTTTCTTTTTTCGCCAAATTTAATAACCGGTTTTTCCACCTTGCAAATAGTTCACTGGACCAAGATCTTTTCAAAGAATTTATTTGAAATGTTAATTAACCTTACAAGTCCCAAATGCCCTAGGGCCTGTTTCTCGAAAGTCCCGATAACATTTCGGGCCCGAAATCAAATTTTGTTTTCCAAATTAAAGAATAAGAGCGTTTTTAAACTGTTTTTGAAAATATACAGATAGTTTTATCATGTTACGAAACAAAATGGACTTCATTAGAGGTCAGAACACACCCTACTTTTCTTGAGACTTTGATTTAAAAATATGATTCCGGGCCCGTTAATTACCGGGACTTTCGAGAAACGGGCCCCTGGACCCAGTTCCTGAAAGGCCGATTAGCGTTAGAGTAACATTTTGTGTTATCGTTACTGTATCTCAGGCTAATAGCTCAACACTATTTTGTTATAGCTTGAGTTACATGTTCTTAGACAAGAAAACAGTGCTTAAAATTTGGCTTAATCTTGGGTTAAACTTAATCATCTTTTGAGGAACCGGGCCAGAGGTGTATGTGGTAAACAACCATTGTTCTTGCTACATAGGCACGTGCGGTAAGAAAATCCAATCAGAAATTATTATTCAAATTAGAGCGTTGCTCCGCGCCGCATTCAAAAATTGATAGTTTCGGTGGAGAAAGCTTACGAAAGTTGCTCACGAAGGAAAAAGAAGACGCTCTCGCATTAGCTGACAGTTCGACTTTCTCAGCTTTACTTCAAGTAAGCTTACTGTGGAAACCTTCTGGAATGTTAAAACCAGCGCCTGAGGTAAATTACTTGTTAAAGTTATCGTCAATTCGGTTGACATTTGTATTCCGTCAAGTCCATCTTCAAATTAAGTTATTTCTTTGTCAAAAGCTCTTGTTTTGTAGTTAATTATTTGTTCTAAGAGGGGAAATAGCGAGTAGAAATATAAGTAAATGCTCAAGCAAAACAAAGAGAGCAAAATTTGTCCATGATTTTGAAAGCCCTTGGTAGTACAAGGTCGTACACGTGGCTGTCACTAAGATTGATGCAAAACCAAGAGCTTTATCCTCTTTTGGCAAAACTCGGTGGAGACCTCAATGTCCTGATAAAGGGACCCGGCAAATTACGTCTTTCTTTTTTTCCAAATTTAGTATTACCAGCCAAGACCGGAATTTGCAGAAACGACAAATTTGATTAATTTTTTTCTCTGTGTACAACAGCGAGATTTTGACGGGAGTTAATATCGCAAAATAGGCCACCACACCTTTAAATAAATATGGACCAAACCCATGGCGAAAAGCCTCGAAGTAAATTGCAAAAGATTTTTCGTGAATTTCTATTTATTCAGAAAGCAGTTTATATTAAACACATTAAAGAAAAAGTACCATATACTTAAACTGAAGTGTTGAAGATAGGAGTTGCTATTTACATTCTAACGGGGTCATAAAAAGCAAACCTCAGGCTTTCGCTGAATGAAGAACAAGAAGAATGGACGAAATAAGAGATACAGCTCTTTCGAGAAACGTTGTCGGAAGAAAATCGCTATTTCAAGCGACAAAAGCGAAAAGTAATATGGGATATGATCATTTTACACTGTTCCTTAAATTGCAGCGGTGGCGAATTTACTTTTGTTGCTTTCCTTTAGCACTCCCAAACATAAGTTAAACATACATCCATGGCCTTTAGTGTCATTATTTTAAATTTCTTTGAAGAACAATCAACTCAATATCACCCACAATACCTTTTGGGCTGTTTGCGAGTACTTTTTCCGACAATTTTTTTATGACATGCAACTTTCAACATAATGGGTGGATTCATTTGGATCATACGCGTATAAAAGCAATACAAAATTCCAGCGGTAAATACGCGTATGTTTGCAAACAAATCCCCCCAAAATGATTACAAGCAGTTAAGATGATGCATACTTAAACTATTGACAATTTAATTGTTAGATTGATGTTCAATCTAAGAGTGACGTAATTACGTAATAGTAGTAAATTATTGTTTCGTCTTCTTCCCATTATTCTCAGCCCGATTACGGATAAATTGCTTTGAAACAAACTACAAACCATATTTGCAATCATACTTTAATTCACACTCATGTGATATAAGAGCGTCACGCGCGACCTCTCGCGCGGAATCTCTGGTGAAGAGATTGCGACATAGCCAGTATGGTTACTATGATGTTGAACATTGCAATTTTCGATACAAAGATCGTCACCAGAGACACATTTGTATGATATAATTACGTCATTCGCGACCTCTCGCGTGAACTCTTGCGTGAATAGATTGCGATAGATTTAGTATAGTTACTATGATTTTGAACATTGCAAATTAATGACATTCAATAGAAATGGAAAAGTTTGGCCAAGATCGTCATCAGAGCAACGACTGCATATGCTATAAGTAAATCACATGCAACCTTTCGGGTGATCTCTCGCGTAAGAAGATCGCGACAGAGTGTCTATAAAGTTATGAGTATTTGAAAATAATATATGTGAACCGCGGAGTGAAGAATTGTATGAGGAGAGATCATCGCAGTTACATACGCAACTTTTGCAGTTGCGAAAAGAAAGCCTGAAGCCTGCTTAAGGTTAATTTTCTTTAAAAAATCGTTAGTGGCAATCATGCTCCGATGTAGGAACTTAAAATGAAAGGGTCTTACTTAAGTAACTTAACTTAGCTTGGTCTATTTTTTCAGTTTACAGCCGTCAGACCAGGCCATCTTCCTCAGGCAGACGTCCAGAGTAGACCATGAAACCAGTTCATCAGACCACCGCGCCAGACAATCCGATCAGAGATAAGACCACCACATCCTGATACCACAACAGACCATCGTCAGACCCGATCACCAAATCAGACCATCAGATCCCACCAGCACCCCAAAACTAGACCATCGGATCAGATCACCCCACCAGAGCACACACTTCCATCCTTGACTGCACAGCACAGCCTATCTACTGAAATGGTACAGGTCAGGTGCATTCCTTATGGGTTGGGTCAAGGGGGGTATATAGAGCTCTGGAGGAACCTTGCAAAGCATACTTTCCACACACGTTCGGCCTGAAGCTTCGGGACTTTTTTTCGGCTTAACTTAATTGTAGTTAGGTTAGTTAGCGGGTTCCCTGGGCTGGTAAGGGCCTCCCCTTCCCTTTTTCATAGGATGGGTTCCTTTGCAGGTGTTCGGTCAGCAATAAGAGTTCGGCTTTTAGGAATAGGTTCGGCTTTTTGGATTCGGCTTCGATTCTAGGAAACAGTTCGGCTGAGTCTTCGTTCGCCTTTCAGTTGGATTCGCCGTCGCCGCCGTCATCGTGTTCGTCTTCGCTTCGGTTTCCCGCTTAGTTGCGCCAAATTGGATTGATCTATCACACTTCACTTGATAGTCTCTGCGCTGGGCAAGTGAAGCTTTCATTCGCAAGGTTCAACCAGACAGTGATTATTACAAGACATAACTTAGTAAACTAGAGACTTCAGGTCATTCAGCTATTGTGAGAGGACCTCATTTGGTCACTGCTTACAAGCTTAGTGGTCTCTCTGGTTACAGGTACATAGTTAGTTTAGCCTCGCAAATTCGGGCTGCTCTTAGCGATTTGGCTGTTGATGTGAAAAAGTACATGTGTGAAGTAAAAATGCATCTATGCGCATTTGCAGACCTCGAACTTGTGATGGTAGATCAGTCAACAGGTTTAGTCGTACAAAAAAGGTAATTTGCGACCAGGCGTTTCTTCCCGTGAAGAGCCAGCACCTCGTGGCAGGTTACCAGGGCAACATGGGACAATCCACACACCACAGGCTAGATCGTTTACAAATCGTAAGCGTAGGAAGTCTTCGAGACCAATCTACGACGCAGTTTCATCGTTGGAGGAGCACAAAGAAGATGATAAGCTAACTTTATTAGCCTGCAAAGTAATCACGGAATGCTATTAGGCCGAATATTTCGGGGACACACATGTGGAGGCCCACCATACCTCAATATGCGTGCCCCTGAAAAGTATTCAGGTGGATACCTCGCAAGCTATAGATAGTCTTTCCCGATCAATAAGTAGCAGGAGAGGATACTTTGGCTTGGCCTTGTTGACACTAAGACGATCTCATTTGTCTTCCTGTTAATTTTGTCTTGCTGGAGGGTTTTCTTCTTAGGAAGTCCTGCATTGCACTACGCAGGCACAGATCGTCTACAAATGGTAGGCGTACGTAGTCTTCACGTCGACCGTTCGTGGCTATTGGTTTCTTCGTACTCCAGACGTCGTCCGATTTTTCTGCCTCCAAAAGATCTTCAAGTTCGTCATGACTGGGACCAAATCCTACGCAGCACACTGTTTTTTCAACTTATTTCTGAATCTTGTAACAAAATCATTTGAATAAAATGTATTTTATTGACTTGTTTCATATTGTATTGTGGGTCCAGTGCTACATCAAAGGAAGAGGCCGGCCGAAGAAAGAAGAACAAAGAACTTCCAGAGCCATAGAAAGATAGTCCAGTAATCCAGTTAATTAAGTAGGCGAGGTACCTTCCTTTGCAGCCATGAACGGAGAAGAAGAATCACGTCGGACCAAACCGGACAATCAAGATGATAACGATGACAATGGTGATGCATGATGATCGTTTTACACTAAGACGTCATTCTCCTTCTATGAAAATAGAAGCCGGTGACATCTTAGGGTAAACGACTTCATGATTAGGAAGGCAACGTAAAGCCACAGAAGACAGCATATAGTAATAACTTTAAAGAGCTGTCTTGACTAACGTTGACATTTCCATAATTAAGACCCTTTATTTTTCCTCGCCTTCCATGTGGGAACGAGTTTGAAAAATTATGAAACAAATCAGACAAGCTTTTCTTGAAATAAAGAAATCCATAAATTGTTCCGAGCAAAAGTTAAAATTGATCTTATCTGGGATCCCATGTTCGGCAATTGTTTTTGTTGTCGTATAGAACAATGTTAGTTGAGACAGCAAATATATCTAATAATTTTAACTTCAATTGGCCGGCCGGACTTCATCTTTGGAGTAACTACAAGTCATCATCATCAACAACAACAACAACAACAACAAGGTGATGGACCTTTTTTTATCTACGCCTTGGTCTGTTGGATTGTTGGCCCCAGTATCCATGGTCCTTTGTTGGAGGAACATGACCAGAGAGTACAGCAGCCCATATAAGGTAGGGCTGATTAATGTTGGTACAAAGTTTGCGAAAAGCAGACTCGTTTGGTTTAAAATAGCGTACGGCAAATTGAATTTCCACGGCACCGTTATTCTTGCAAGAAGGTTCTCAGCTTAACGCAAACCTTGCACCACATCAATCAGCCCAAGTAATAATTCAGCCTGGCACAAGGTATATGGACTTTCTTTTCTTTGTTAGACGATTAGATTTTCGGTTCGGACCATTCCTCGTTTTCCGGTTTTCCATTCGACTTGCGATCTGATTCCTGATTCGGCTTCGAAAAACCGTGAAGGCTTGGTATCGACGATATTTCGATAGCAAGCCGCCAAATATCCCTGCGTACCGTCTGGGGGACCCTGGTGTGTTTCATTCGAGGTGTCAAGGTTTATGGACACATGTCACACTCCTCGGTCTAGCGAACCCGGACGCCAAATTCTTGTAGGAGCGCACCCCATAAACTACTTAACTTCTGTAAACGGCTAACTCAATTCAATAAAAACACTTTACCTAATGCGTTGTCTGTGTGATTTTTTTTAAATAATAAATAATAGATTAAGTAATTATAAGTACTAATGATGATTTGACTTGCAGGTATCTTACAAAATACTTGTTGTAATAAGACCGTCAAATGAAAATAAAACAAACAAACAACACTGAGTTGTGAGTGTGGTGCCTTTTACACAGTTTCGAGCATTCACTGACATTGTTACATCAGCATGTTCTACTGCAAACACACAAATAACTAATTTTTCATTTCAGGTCTAATACGTCGATCCTCATTATTTTTCGATTTTTGGACTCTACCTCCATTTTTTTCTTGAGTGAGTGGCAACGCATCTTTTTGGGCGCGCCCTCCCAAGATCGCACACGCTTTTTTTCCTCGCCCTTGGATTACTTTTTTGGACGCGTTCTTGAAGAAACGCATGGCGCCACCAACTTGGAAGTCGGAAGGAGAGTTAAATGCAAAGTAGAAATTTTTAATTGAGTTGTACGTAATTAAAAGTTGATGAAAAATAAAGTTTAAAAACAGACGAGAATTCATCAGCTTGTTTTTTCCTTTACACCAATACTGAATAACTTAAATATGTTAGAGTTTTGTTGTAAAGTAGTTGCTTTTCGGTTATAACAATAAAATTAATGTTTGACCAACTTAACGTCGCCTCATCAGTGTATTTTTTTTTTAAAATTATATTAAGTTTTATTTCAGGAAAAACGGCCGTCATCTTTTCACACGTTCTTTTCATTCGAAAATCGCCGCCTCGAAGACGTCTTTATGGGCGCGCCCTCTGAAGACTGAGCGCGTATGCTCTCAAGAAGCTTGTTCTAGAAGCACTTGTGGCTGCGTTCCTGAAGAAACGCATGGCGACACTGGTTATACGAATGAAAAGCGACTTTAAGTTCTAAAGGTAACACAGATACTTGTTTCTTCTTTCAGTTGTTTTTACTGTTAAATAATCTTTTTGTGTTTCAGATTTCGTGCGTGAAGTGAGCTTTTTCCGGAGGAAAGGAAGAACGAAACGGACCATGAGAACAATAAATCTGATTCTGCTGATACAGGCACTTGTCCTCAGATGATACAAAACTTATTCATTAATTTAGCTTTTAGGGGGATTCAAACCCACGCGCTTTGTTTAGTGACTGCTAATCATTATCCAACAAAGAGTACAATATTCAAGACGCAGGATTCCAAACAATGCAGTGAATATCTGTTTGAAGAAAGCTGACAGAAATTCCAGGTTAAAACTTTCTGTTAAAACTAGGTAAACTGGGATTCCAACCCAGCAAACAAGAGAGTCAAGAGCTCTCTGGACTGACACATCAGTCTATGATCCATAGTTAAAAGTTACCATTAAAACTAGACGAACTGGGATTCCAACCCAGCACTTTAGGGAGACAGAATCTCCCTGGACAAATACTTCAGTCTATACTAGTTAAAACGTAGTATTAAACCTAGATAAACTGGGATTCCAACCCAGCAAACAAGAGAGACTAGAGCTCTCTGGACTGATATTTCAGTCTATCATAGTTAATAACTTACTATTAAAACTAAATAAACTGGGATTCCAACCCAGCAAACAAGAGAGACTAGAGCTCTCTGGACTGATATTTCAGTCTATCATAGTTAATAACTTACTATTAAAACTAAATAAACTGGGATTCCAACCCAGAAAATAAGAGAGACAGGAGCTCTGTGGACTCATACGTCAGTCTATGATTCATAGCTAAAACTTACTTTTAAAACTAGATAAACTGGGATTCCAACCCAGCAAACGAGAGACAGGAGCTCTCTGGACTGATACGTGACATGCAGTCTATGATTCATAGATAAAAGGTACCATTAAAACTAGACAAACTGGGATTCCAACCCAGCAAGCAAGAAGATGAGAGCTCCCTGGACTTATACGTAGTCTATAATAGTTAAAACTTAGTATATTTGACCCTAGATTTAAATTGGGATTCCAAACCAGTAAGCAAGAGAGACTAGAGCTCTCTGGACTGATATTTCAGTCTATCATAGTTAATAATTTGCTATAATAATTAAAACTAGATAAACTGGGATTCCAACCCAGCAATCAAGGGAGGCAGAAGCTCTCTGGACTGATACGTCAGTCTAGGATTCATAGCTAAGACTTGCTTTTAAAACTAGATAAACTGGGATTCCAACCCAGGAAACAAGAGAGACTAGAGCTCTCTGGACTGATATTTCAGTTTATCATAGTTAATAACTTGCTCTTAAAATTATATTAACTGGGATTCCAACCCAGCAAACAAGAGAGACTTGAACTCTCTGGACTGATATTTCAGTCAAATATAGTTTATAACTTACTATTAAAACTAGATAAACTGGGATTCTAACCCAGCATACAAGAGAGTCAGGAGCTCTCTGGACTAACACATTGGTCTATGATTCATATAGTAAAAAGTTACCATTAAAGCTAGACGAACTGGGATTCCAACCCAGCAAGCAAGGGAGACAGGAGCTCTCTTGACTGATACGTCAGTCTATGATTCGTAGTTAAAGCTTACTATTACAACTAGATAAACTGCGATTCTAACCCAGCATACAAGAGAGTCAGGAGCTCTCTGGACTGACAAATTGGTCTAGGATTCATATAGTCAAAAGTTACCATTAAAGCTAGATGAACTGGGATTCCAACCCAGCAAGCAAGGGAGACAGGAGCTCTCTGGACTAATACAGTTTCAGTCTATAATAAAAACTTACCATTAAACCTAGATAAAAGAGGATTCCAACCCAGCAAACAAGAGAGTCTAGAACTCTCTGGACTGATACTTCAGTCTATGATTCGTAGTTATAGCTTACTATGACAAGAAGATAAACTGGGATTCCAACCCACCAGACAAGAGAGATAAGAGCTCTCTAGACTGATACCTCAGTCTATGATTCATAGTTAAAACTTGCTATTAAAACTACGTAAACTGGGATTCCAACTCGGCAAACAAGAGAGACTATAGCTCTCTGGACTGATAATTTAGTCTATTAAAGCGTGTTTAACTTGCTATTAAAACTAGATAAACTGGGATATTCCAACCCAACAAACAAGAGGGACAGAAGCTCTCTGGACTGATAAGTCACTCTATGATTCGTAGTGAAAGCTTTCTATGACAAGTAGATAAAATGGGATTTCAACCCACCAAACAAGAGAGACAAGAGCTCTCTTGACTGATATCTCAGTCTACGATTCATAGTTAAAACTTACTATTAAAACTACGTAAACTGGGATTCCAACCCAGCAAACAAGAGAGACAAGAGCTCTCTTTGATTCATAGTTAAAACTTGCTATTAAGACAACGTAAACTGGGATTCCGACCCAGCAAACAAGAGAGACTATAGCTCTCTGGACTAATATTTTGGTCTATTATAGTGTGTTTAACTTACTATTAACAAGATAAACTGGGATTCAAATCCAGCAAACACGAGGGACTAAAGCTCTCTGGACTGATATTTCAGTCTATCATAGTTAATAACTTACTATTAAAACTAAATAAACTGGGATTCCAACCCAGGAAATAAGAGAGACAGGAGCTCTCTGGACTGATACGTCAGTCTATGATTCAAAGCTAAGACTTGCTTTTAAAACTAGATAAACTAGGATTCCTACCCAGGAAACATGAGAGACAGGAGCTCTCTGGACTGATACTTCGCTCTACGATTCATAGGTAAAACTTACTTTTAAAACTAGATTAACTGGGATTCAAACCCAGCAAGCAAGGGAGACAAGAGCTCTCTGTACTACTATTTCAGTCTATGATACTTAATAATTACTCTAGATCAACTAGAAACTAGAACAACTGGGATTCCAACCCAGCAAACAAGAGAGACTAGAGCTTTCTGGACTGACATTTCAGTCTATTGTAGTTTATAACTTACTATTAACACTAGATAAACTGAGATTTCCAAACCAGCAAACAAGAGAGACAGGACCTCCTTGGACTGATAAGTCAGCCTATCATTCATAGTTGAAGCTTACTATTACAACTGGATAAACTGGGATTCCAACCCAGCATAAAAAAGGGACGAGAGCTCTCTGGACTGAGAGTCAGGAACTCTCTGCACCGACACGTCAGCCTCTGATTCATAGTTAAAAGTTACCATTAAAACTTCACGAATTGGGATTCCAACCCAACAAGCAAGGGAGACAGTAGCTCCCTGGACTACTACTTCAGTCTAAAATAGTTAAAATGTACTATAAATCCTAGATAAGCTGGGATTCCAACCCAGCAAACAAGAGAGACCAGAGCTCTCTGGACTGATATTTAAGTCTATCATATGTAATTAATAACTTAGTATTAAAACTAAATAAACCGGGATTCCAACCCAGAAAACATGAGAGACAGGAGCTTTTTGGACTGATACATCAGTCTATGATTCATAGTCAAAACTTACTTTTAAAGCTAGATAAACTGGGATTCCAACCCAGCAAGGAAGGGTGACGAAGCTTCCTGGACAAATACTTCAGTCTATAATAGTTACAACTTAGTATTGAACCTAGAAAAACTGCGATTCCAACCCAGCAAACAAGAAAGACTAGAGCTCTCTGGACTGATATTTTAGTCTATCATAGTTAATAACTTACTATTAAAACTAAATGAACTGGGATTCCAACCCAAAAAATAAGAGAAACAGGAGCTCTGTGGACTCGTACGTCAGTCTATGATTCATAGCTAAAACTTACTTTTAAAACTAGATAAACTGGGATTCCAACCCAGCAAACGAGAGACAGGAGCTCTCTGGACTGATACGTGACATGCAGTCTATGATTCATAGTTAAAAGGTACCATTAAAACTTAGACGAACTGGGATTCCAACCCAGCAAGCAAGGAGATGAGAGCTCCCTGGACTTATACTTAGTCTATAATAGTTAAAACTTAGTATATTTGACCCTAGATTTAAACTGGGATTCTAACCCAGTAAACAAGAGAGAATAGAGCTCTCTGGACTGATATTTCAGTCTATCATGATTAGTAGCTTACTATTACAACTAAATAAACTGGGATTCCAACCCAGGAAACAAGAGAGACAAGAGCTCTCTGAACTGTTGATTCATAGCTCAAACTTGCTTTTAAAACTAGATAAACTGGGATTCCAACCCAGGAAAAAAGAGAGACAGGAGCTCTCTGGACCGATACGTGACATGCAGTCTACGATTCATAGTTAAAAGGTACCATTAAAACTAGACGAACTGGGATTCCAACCCAGCAAGCAAGGAGATGAGAGCTCCCTGGACTTCTACTTAGTCTACAATAGTTAAAACTTAGTTTATTTGACCCTAGATTTAAACTGGGATTCCAACCTAGTAAACAAGAGAGACTAGAGCTCTCTGGACTGATATTTCAGTCTATCATAGTTAATAACTTGCTATAATAATTAAAACTAAATAAACTGGGATTCCAACCCAGGAAACAAGAGAGACAGGAGCTCTCTGGACTGATACATCAGTCTATGATTAATAGTTAGAAGTTACTTTTAAAGCTAGATAAACTGGGATTCCAACCCAGCAAGGAAGGGGGACAGAAGCTCCCTGGACAAATACTTCAAATTGTCTATCATAGTTAATAAGTTGCTATAATAATTAAAAGTAAATAAACTGGGATTCCAACCCAGGAAAAAAGAGAGACAGGGGCTCTCTTGACTGACATATCATGCAGTCTATGATTTATGGTTAAAAGGTACCATTAAAACCAGAAGAACTGGGTTTCCAACCCAGCAAGCAAGGAGATGGGAGCTCCCTGGACTTATACTTCAGTTTATAATAGTTAAAACTTAGTATATTTGACCCTAGATTTAAACTGGGATTCCAACCCAGTAAACAAGAGAGACTAGAGCTCTCTGGACTGATATTTCAGTCTATCATAGTTAATAACTTGCTATGATAATTAAAACTAAATAAACTGGGATTCCAACCCAGGAAACAAGAGAGACAGGAGCTCTCTGGACTGATACATCAGTCTACGACTCATAGTTAAAACTTACTTTTAACACTAGATCAACTGGGATTCCAACCCACCAAGCAAGAGAGACAGGGGCTCTCTGGACTGATACATCAGTCTATGATTCATAGTTAAAACTTACTTTTAAAGCTAGATAAGCTGGGATTCCAACCCAGCAAGGAAGGGAGATGGAAGCTCCCTGGACAAAATTAATACTTCAGTCTATAATAGTTAAAACTTAGTATTAAACCTAGATAAACTGGGATTCCAACCCAGCAAACAAGAGAGACTAGAGCTCTCTGGACTGATATTTCAGTCTATCATGATTAATAGCTTACTATTACAACTAAATAAACTGGCATTCCAACCAAGGAGACAAGAGAGACAGGAGCTCTCTGGACCAATACGTGACATGCAGTGTACAATTCATAGTTAAAAGGTACCATTAAAACTAGACGAACTGGGATTCCAACCCAGCAAACAAGGAGATGGGAGCTCCCTGGACTTATACTTAGTCTATAATTATAGTTAAAACTTAGTATATTTGAACCTTGATTTAAACTGGGATTCCAACCCAGTAAACAAGAGAGACTAGAGCTCTCTGGACTGATATTTCAGTCTATCATGGTTAATAACTTGCTATCATAATTAAAACGAAATAAACTGGGATTCCAACCCAGGAAACAAGAGAGACGGGAGCTCTCTGGACTGATATTTGAGTCTATCATAGTTATAGCTTACTATTAAAACTAAATAAACTGAGATTCCAACCCAGCGAGGAAGGGAGACAGGAGCTCTCTGGACTGATATGTCCGTCTATGATTCATAGCTAAAACTTCCTTTTAAAACTAGATAAACTGGGATTCCAACCCAGCAAACAAGAGAGACTAGAGCTCTCTGGACTGATATTTCAGTCTGTCATAGTTAATAACTTACTATTAAAACTAAATAAACTGGGATTCCAACCCTGGAAATAAGAGAGACAGGAGCTCTCTGGACGGATACGTCAGTCTATTGTTCATAGCTGATACTTACTTTTAAAACTAGATTAACTGGGACTCCAACCCAGCAAACAGGAGAGACTGGAGCTCTCTGGACTGATATTTTAGTCTATGATAGTTAAAAACTTGATATTGAAACTCCATAAACTGAGATTCCAACCCAGTTAAATTCTCAGCTAAATGTCTTGTTCTTGAGATGTATTTTATTCAGATCGTCTAACAGTCTTAAAACCTGACGCCTCCTCACGGTTAGTTGCTGTCATGAAATCCTAGCAAGTGGCTTGAACACAGTATGTTGGATCTTCAATGCTCAACTCGAAAGAGGTAGGTATGAGAATAAACAAATATTTGATGCCCATGTTTTACCATATATATATTAAATTTGCAATAACCTAAGCAGAAAGGAAATTAGCTAAGATCTTAACGGTTTTTTTTTCATAGAATAAAATGGACAAAGCATGTGCTAAAACTGCAAAAAATCAAGGGGTGAAAAGGGGGGTCACGGTAGCTCTACCTTCATTCTGTGAAATCCCTCACTAAATTTTCTTGCAGTGTCGTCTCTTTTTCCTACAGAGATGTACGTATTATCTTCTGGGGCATCGTCACGGCGAGTGGAAAAATGATTGACAACACATTGTATTATGTTGCTTGGTGATGACGACGACGATATCAGCGGCAAAGGACAATGGTGACGATGATGGTGAAGATGAATCAATGACCTTCTTCCGAGCAGGTGAAACGTGAAATATTCGAAATAGAAATCACATTCGTTACAGAACCTCGAGCGGGTGAGCGGGTCCGTCCGGCGGGAGGCAACCTTATTCCCAGGCTCCTCCCGGGGGATGAATAGGATGGGACCCTGAGAGCCAGGTTAAGCTCAGGGCTCGCTCGCTAGATGGCCTATTAAATGATACAATGGCGGAGCTCAAGTCCCATAATATAAGCAAAGGCCAAGGCCAAGGCTAAGGTAAAGGGACATGAAATTTCCCGGTAGTGCGGATGGTCTTGGCGTTCTTCTCGGAGAATTTACTAAAGGCAAGTAGGGATAAAAGTAAAAATAATAACATGCAAATGAAGCACCTGATGGACTCATTTGAAGCACAAGGAAAGAAAAATGACAAAAAAGGAAACAAATGAAGAAAAATGGAACAAAAGTGAACTTGAAATACAAAATAAATAAAAAGGAAAAAATAAATAATAAAATAGTAAAATAATAATCATAAACAATAAATTGAAAATGTAGTCAAATAAATGATATGAGAATAAGAGAAACAATAGTAATGATTGTGATAATGAGAATAAAAAGGAAAAGGAAATAATTGCAACAAAAGAGACTTGGTTGATTTTTTGAAAATGAAACTGCAAGGATTTTAAGGCAGTTTCGTTTCAAAAATCAGGGAAGAAGTATTCTTTTATTTCTAAAGTCTTTTTAGTTGCCCCTTTAATGCTTTTCCTTTTCTATTACTGTCATTATAATCATTATTATTATTATTATTATTATTATTCATAATAATAATAATAATATTATCATCAATTTTTAGTTCCTGTTTGTTACATTCTTCAGATTTTTTTACTTTTTTTGTCTTTCTTTTTTTGTGCACAAGTCATTATTTTAAAGTTTTATCCCTGTCAATAAGTTTGAAACTGTTGTATCAAATGTTCAGCCGAGTTGATTTTCTAGTATATAGGGACGGCCTGACTATCCGAATTATCTGGAAACGCCAAGTCCTTTTTGTCTTTGCTTATTTTCTTAATTAGTTAATTAGATAATTCGATCCAATAAATGAACAAATGAGGGAGAACTTAACTTTTTGATATAAGTTCAGTTTAACGTGTGGTCTTGATTTCTTGAGAGATATAGGAACAGTGAACGTTGACAAGCTGGGCTGCTTGATGAGGCATGGTGATGTGAAGAGGCTAGACGCAGACGAATGACACCTGGGCATGAATGATGATCATGATGATAATGATAATGACGATGATGCTGACCATGATGTTGACGATTATGCTACCGATGATGATGACGACGATAGTGCTGAAAAATGATGATGATGCTAACGATAACGCTGACGATGATGCTGACGATGATGACAATGATGATAATGATGACGATGCTGACCATGATGATAACGATGATGATGATAACGAAGATGACGTCACTGACATTGATGATGATGATGACCACAATCATTCTGACGATGATGACGACAAAGATAACGACAATATGGAGGAGGATGATGATTATGACAATAGATGCTGAAAATGATGATGATGAGGAGGAGGAGGACGTTCTCGCGAAATTTGTTCTCTGATGAAGAAACCCCTAAGTCAGCAATTGGTCCTGGCAACGTTAAAATTGGTGAGTGTCAGAACAGCAATTTTGTTCTTCTTCAATACCTGTCTGCTCCCCAGTCGTCTCTCTTCTCTCACTCAAATATTAACGATGGAGACACGTGGAACATCCATTCCCTGTATGCCGTAAAGGACCTGTCTCCCGCGACCGTTCCATGACCGAGAGAGACAAGATAGGCGGCTGGGAACGAGTCAGCTTCAAATAGGGAAAACGCAAAGACACAAAACCTGCGACGGGAGGAGTGAGGAAAGGCTAATCTTTGATAATGTGTTCCATATTAAACTAAAGGCTTTGACTTGACTCAGTCGTCAGCGTTCCCTGTTTTACTTATTAAAGCTATGGACTGCAAAACAAGGACAAAAAACGCGGTTCCAGACTAAGACACCTTAGGATTCAAAACTCCATCAAATGGATTTTGCTATTGATCACCCTTGCCTCTATGATAAAATTAAGGCTATATATTTTGAAATAGACGACAAAATTTTATACAATGCGTAATATTTTTTTATATTACGACAAAAAATACTCTGCAGACAAAGCAAAATGAACTTTCCAGATCCTTCTTTAAAAATCAGGCAATAAAGATATCTTCTGTTTTCGTCCTAACAGCTCACAGGAAAAGAATGCTATTGGGCGTGTTCATATATCATACGGGAGGATGAGTGTTGATGTCGTCCGCTACTCTTGCTACTACCCTACGTCACTGCAGCACGAAAAACCGATAATAATTAAATGTTTATGTAAGACCCACGTTAAAACAGACTGCCTGTCGCCAAGATCGTGCTTGATTTCGCAGGCTTTTCGCCAGCAAACATCATTGAAAAAAATCGGATTCCACTTCTATAAGGTTTCACTTGTTTTAGGTTAGGGTTAGAGTTAGGGTTAGTGTCAACCATAACCCCAAAACAGCTTTATTAAAATAAAATAGACCTCGACCGCGACCGTGGCCCCGGTCCCGATCCTGGCTCCGCGTTTTACTTTCACCCACGAAAATTATAGCGTATTAACAGGGGCACCCAACGACAATTTTCGGGGAAATATCTGTTCGGAAGACGATTTGAGATCTAGAATTTTCGGAACATTTGTTGTAAAATTTCTTGCTTGCATGCCTCTCCTAGGTTTTTCGAACAAATAAAAAATGTTATACTTGCCCATTTTTAACTAATTTTTACCCTAAAAAGTTCACCTAGAATTTTCGGGAGCTTATTTTCTGGCTAAAATTTTCGAAAAGGTAAGTTTTGATCCCTACAATTTTCGGATCACTAGACTTTCAGCTAGGAAATCCGAACAGATGAAAAATTTTTAGGGGATAAAAATATGCCTATATCTACGGTTTAAATACTAAAATACATTTGATAATGCTATGTTTAAGTGGTTTTGAACTATATTCTCGTTGGGTGCCCCTGTATTAACTTGGAACTTCTGAATTCTTCTTAATTAATGCCACAAACGCTGATTTTATAGCTTAACATGTAACATAAACTGCAATAACCGTCTAATGCATGAAGATTTTCAGAGGTTCCAAGCAAAAAGTTTTGCCTGATCTGAATTTGTCTCCAGAGAAAAAAAAACTTTATAGCTTTCATCTGCTAAGTGAAAGGCGGGGAATCGTAGTTTTCACCCCTTTACATTGATCCAATAAGCATAATTTAATAACTATATTGCGAGCCAAGGCGCTTTGATGTCATTGCTACGGCGACAGATCTTCAAATCGCTCTATTCTAGAATCAGCCTCGCCGACTATTTACTTCGCGCATAATTTTTTCTTTTTGTTTTCTTTTTCCTTTCAGCCTAGCTAAAATATTCATTTATTTGCCTTAGCTTTGATTATTTTTAACGTTTATATACAGTAGCAGGCCTTAAAACCCCAAAGGTGTCACCATAGCACTGGTCGGGGGTACACGGTCCCCTTTTTTCCAAATTGAATTGGTTTTCGGGGTTTACGTGTCCGGCTATGGTGGAATTGTATTTTCGTCGCATTTTATTTCGTTGATGTATTTCTTAACAATAAAGTATGATGGAGCTTGTTGAAAAACTGCGTTCTTGTTTCTTTGGTTGTTCTTATAAAGGGTTCGCCGGCCAGAAGCCGATTGGGGAGAGGAGGGGGGGGACAAAATACCTTATCCTTTAGCTCCCAGCCCGGCCTCATGTTTTTTTTCCCGTTGATTGATCAGCAGGGAAGTTATTTGTTGAAAAAATATTTTATGACTCTAACAGCAGTTCGATGTTATTATCTACTCAGCTGTTTTAATGTCTTAAAAGGTGAGGTTACAGAAGACGATTTGCAACGACGATTTTCTAATTCTGCGCAACACAGCGTTGCAATGTTAGTGCAATGTTGCAGCCACTGGAAACAATAGGGAGCTTAAGCAATAACGACGGCGGCGGCTACGAAAACGTCACTTAAAAAGTCAATTCGCGCAGCTTCAGCCATTATCGCGCTTACTACATCTCGTTTACTTCGTCAAATGTTGGCAAATGTTTTTGGAGTTGAATTCTAAAGGACTGTATCAAAGTTAAGGAAAAGAAAAAGAAAGTTGTTGTCTTGTCTTCCCGTCCTCGACAAAACGTGAATTTAGGAGGCACTTTCACGTTGTAGTAGTGCAACGACGGCTAAGAAATGTACAAAAAAAACGTGCTGCACGTGCAAAGTTGTTGTTTTGGCGATCTAAACCTTTTGCTTTTTTGCCGTTCTCGTTGCCGTCGCCGTCGTCGTTGCTTAAGCTCCCTAATAGAGAGATTAAGATTCACGTTTACGGCAAACCGCTAACGTCGGATTCAAGTTGAGAATTTCTCAAAATAGAAAATAAGAGAATAAAAACTGTCCAGAGCAATTCTTATGGATAAAGCTGGCGTGAAAATACTTATTTTTGAGCAGAAGTAATAAACAGTAAACGACAAGTAAGAAAAAAACTTGGTCATGTGGTACAAATTCACGTTTCCCGTTTGACGTAAATGTGAATCTTAATCTCCCTAATGTCGCAACAATACTGTAATGCTGTGTTGCGCTAAGGATCGTTGTTACCATCGTCCCTTCTAACATCACCTTAAACTTTAAGCGCTTGATCTTCACGATCTTACGAAAGAAAAAGGGGATCTTATTTTTACTTGAAGCTGGTCGCAGTTCATATTATAGAGTGTTTTCACATGACGTCACGGCGGCCATATTGGTGTCCCAAAACAATGAAACGGCAGCCATGTTGGTGTCCCAAACGAATCCTCTGGGAACTGAACTCTTTTCTTATGCAAACGCTTTCTTTTGTTTCAGTAAATTTGCATAGATGCCAGCCACATGAGTGAAAACACTCTATAAGAAATTAAGGCGGTTTTCAAAAATTCACTTATCATTTAAGTTGCGTTAATTTCTCGAAACGTTTATTTGCGCGCCGTTAATTAAGTGGAGCGTTAAATTCTGCGACCTTAATTTCCAGCGCGGAGGTCCGCTAGTAAAAATGAAACTTTGAGGAACACTCCAAGTGGCCAGATTTCTTTGCTTGACCCCCTTCGTACGTGAAGGGAAAGTTTCCATTTCAGAAAACGTTTAAGCAATTGTTTCTGTTGGCACAAAAAGTTTTGGTTTCTTTTGTGAGCCTCGCTATAATGTCCTTCATTTTAAATTGTTTGTTTTTCCAATACCTTTATTTCATGGAGCGTTATTTATTTCCTATAATAGGGTAAATATTATTTGCTGCTTCTAGTTGGTACAGTGTGCGACCTGAAGGCTGCATTACTGAATTTGCATCATAGCTATGTTTGTATATCGTTTCACTTATTGTTATTTTACGTTTTTAAGTCGTACAGCACCGTTTTAAGTTGTACAGCACCAAGAATTTTTAGTGCAGGTATTCAAACTACAATATTACAACAGTATGTATTACGCGTTGATATGATATACTTCACTCTGCATCCCACTGGATTCAAACTCGATCACAGGGTCTTTCATTGCGCTGAATTGGCCCTGCTACTCCGTATACTGTCAACTCTCTCTAAGACAGACACTTTTAAGACCGACACCAAGTGTCCGCCGTATAGAGAGTTAAATAAAAGGAGTGAAGAAAGGCAGGGATCAACTCTGGGTGTTCGTTTTACAGAGGTGTCCGTGTTATAGAGAGTCAAATAAAGGGAGGAAAGGCAGGGATCAACTCCAGGTGTTCTTTTTACAGAGGTGTCCGTGTTATAGAGAGTCAAATAAAGGGAGGAAAAGCAGGGATCAACTCTAGGTGTTCTTTTTACAGAGGTGTCCGTGTTATAGAGAGTCAAATAAAGGGGGTGAAGAATGGCAGGGACCAAATCCGTAGGTGTTCGTTTTAGAGGTATCCGTCTTATAGAGAGTCAAATTAAGGGAGTATAGAAAGGCAGGAACCAACTCTGAGTGTCCGTTTTACAGAGGTGTCCGTCTTATAGAACAACGACGGTCAAATAAAGGGTTCTCAGGAAAGGCTTTTAGGGACCAACTTTTTTAAGTGTCCGTTTTACAGAGGTGTCCGTCTTATAGAGAGTTTATTCAAATAAACGGATGTAAAGAAAGGCGGGGACCAACTCTGGGTTTTTCGTTCGTTTTTTGAAGGTTTTTTCCTCTTATAGAGATGTTGAATGTGGAGGTGGCAGAAATAAAGGGGTAGAAATTTTTGAAAGGCAGGAACTAACTCTGGGTGTCCAAAAGTTTACAGAGGAGTCCGTGTTATTAGGAGATTCACGTCAAATAAAGGGGGGATAAAGAAAGGCAGGAACCAACTCTAGGTGTCCGTTTTAATCAGAGGTGTCCGTCTTATAGAGAGTCAAATAAAGGGAGTAAAGAAATTGCAGGGACTAACTATCTGGGTGTCCATTTTAAAACAGAGGTGTCCAGTGTTATAGAGAGTCAAATAAAGGGAACACAAAAAAAACAAGAGGGACTAACTCTAGGTGTCCGTTTTACAGAGGTGTCCGTCTTTTAGAGAGTCAAATAAAGGGACGAAGAAAAGGCCAGGGACTAACTCTGAGTGTCCGTTTTCGACAGAGGTGTCCGTCTTATAGAGAAATCAAATAAACCTAGGGAGTAAAGAAAGGCCGCCTCCGTCCGGACCAACTCTGGGTGTTCGTTTTTTGATTTGTTTGTTGAAAACACAAGCGGTGTCCGTCTTATAGAGAGTCAAATAAATTCCGGACTGTTACAGTCAAATAAAGGCAGGGACCAACTCTGGGTGTTCGTTTTATAGAGGTGTCCGTCTTTTAGAGAGTCAAATAAAGGGAGTAAAGAAAGGCAGGGACCAACTCTGGGTGTCCGTTTTACAGAGGTGTCCGTCTTATAGAGAGTCAAATAAAGGGAGTAAAGAAAGGCAGGGACCAACTCTGGGTGTCCGTTTTACAGAGGTGTCCGTCTTATAGAGAGTCAAATAAAGGGAGTAAAGAAAGGCAGGAACCAACTCTAGGTGTCCGTTTTACAGAGGTGTCCGTCTTATAGAGAGTCAAATAAAGGGAGTAAAGAAAGGCAGGGACCAACTCTAGGTGTCCGTTTTACAGAGGTGTCCGTCTTATAGAGAGTCAAATAAAGGGAGTAAAGAAAGGCAGGGACCAACTCTGGGTGTCCGTTTTACAGAGGTGTCCGTCTTATAGAGAGTCAAATAAAGGGAGTAAAGAAAGGCAGGGACTAACTCTGGGTGTCCATTTTACAGGGGTTTCCGTCTTATAGAGAGTCAAATAAAGGGAGTAAAGAAAGGCAGGGACTAACTCTGGGTGTCCGTTTTACAGAGGTGTCCGTCTTATAGAGAGTAAAATAAAAGGAGAAAAGAAAGGCAGGGACCAACTCTGGGTGTAATAAAATTTCAATTTGCAAAACCGTCTTGAAATCCAGCCGGCTGCGAGTAAGCACTTCGGGTGCGGGTAGTAGAGGAAGGTTTTTTTCCCACCCATCCCTCCAAGAAATTGCTTGTAGGCTGCGTGAAAGCTAAATGATCCCTTGTGAGCGTACTTAGTAATTGAAGGGGTGTGGTCATGGCCGCTGGTTCGTTAACATTGCCAATTACACTTCCTTATTCGCTTTGTAACGTAAAATGCAAAAAAATGACACTGAATCACAGCCTTGTATCAAAGAAACATGTTTCCCAAATATTAAAAAAAACGTTACCAAAACAACACCACACAACTTCAATTTGTTTGACTGCACTACTGCAATCTGTTTTAATCTTCAAGTTCATCCATTCGTGCTTTCTTCTGTATTTGCCGTGTTATTTTTACCTTTTATTTTTTTGTTTTTTTTTTATACAGTCGCGTCGATTAACTCTTAACGGACACCTCTGTAAAAAGGACACCCAGAGTTGGTGCCTGCCATTCTTTACTCCCTTTACAGCCAACGGTCACCTTTAAGACCGGCATTAAGTCTCCGTCTTAGAGAAATGTCCGTCTTATAGAAAGTCAAATAAAGGGAGTGAAGAAAGGCAGGGACCAACTCTAGATGTCCGTTTTACTCAGAGCGAGTGACTGTATACATATACAGCTATTTCGAGAAAGGTTGTCGGAAAAAGTGCACGCGACAATCCTGAAAGGTATTGTGGGTGGTTTTGAGTTCACTGTTGTTCAAAGAAATTTGAAAGAATGGTACGAGAGGCCACGCACTCGTGTTTACAAGTGCTAAAGGAAAGCAACAAAAGTAGGTTCGACGGCTACTGTGTCAGGAGCAGTGTATTCATCACATCCAATGTTACCTTTCGGGATTGTCGCGTGCACATTTTTTCCGACAACCTTTCTCGAAATAGCTGTATATATTTCACTCAAATTAGTATGATTCCCGCTATTTTTTGAACTTTGATAACTATGGTGAAAGAGCTTCTTTAATTTGAATGGCACCACCATACGATATCTTTCACCATGTTCACCGACTCAAAAGTCACGGTGATGACAAATCATCTCACCATGCATGGTCTAGGAGTGATAGCAGCTTAAACCTTCCCGCCGAGCCTTTCAGGCTCGAACGAACAATTTAGGCTTAGTAGGTTCCTAATTTAGTTCTTTGATGGAGATGTAGTCGTTGACTACCAAAAAGTTAAGAAACTTGAGTTCGGTTTCTTGCCAACATGGATATTGCAGTTGAAACTTTGAGGAAAACTCCAACATTCGCATCAAATGAATTCTGAGATTATTGATGCTCATCAGTTTTAGTTTTATTGATTCTTTTTGTTTGGGGTGTCGGGAGTGGGGGGGCGTTTATTATTCGAGGTTGGGCGCTTATTAGCTTTACCTATCTACAGGGTTGGTGCTTCCTGAGGCGAGCGCCCACCCTTTTCCGGTGGAGAGAAGTGATAGCCCAAATCAATATTGCCCATGAAAGAAACCAGGTTTGTTATACACCTTTTGGCAGAAAGTTGTGTAACTACAAGAGGCTATAGTTTAAATAAGGTTTTATTATCAGTATTTATTCTTTATTTTCTCTAATTCTTGCGACACATAGGAGGCAAAAGCTTTCTGTTATACTGTTACTCACTTCATTTTAATTTATCTGCAAGGTATTGGTCAAGGAAATTGCCTCTCACGTTTTGCGGACCGCAGACAACGGGATTGAACGTTGGTAGTTTAAAAAGGGGGTGGGCGAGTTTTGCATCATCTACCGAGGAGCATTGTATTACGCCCATGTTTCTCTGTTGTGGTTTATTGTTGTAGGTTTGGCCTTGTTTGTGATAAGTAAGTGGGCAACCGTTGACTGCAGTGGGGTCTGTAATACCAGGTGTGTTTTCAGCAACAAAGACAATAGACTGCTGAGCCTGGGGATCACACACGGCTTTCCAGTAATATCTTGGGACCTCGATTTTGTTGTTCAGTCGGCCAATGTTTGCTCCGTTGTATTGCGCTGCACCACCTTAAAAGCATAAAAAAGTAACTTTGAAATACATTTAAGAAAATCAGAGATGATTACCTTAAACATAGATGTAACTACGAAACGAATTTTTTTAAAAAATCATTTTTAACTTATTGTCAAAGGAATGAGATAAAAATCAACGGGTGTAATTTTAAGAAATATTAACAGATCAAACCGAAAAGCAGAAATTGGTCGAAGGCCTAATATCATGAGCCCGTGGGCTAATCCGATTTTCCGGGCTGGCTCACTTTGCCAAAATATCGAGGTACGTTAGTTAAACACAATAAAAATCAACTTTGACATCACACGACAACGAACCCAGCCCGGTTAACTGAAGTCCCGTTCTCGGGACTAAAAGTTGCCTCGGCAAATCGGGCCAGTCCGGCGCTTGCCATGTAATCAGGCCCTTAACAAGAGCTAGCCAAGCAGGTGCAAACAGTCACATAGTCTTAACGCGTAAGCAAAAGAGCGTTCATTTTCTTCAGGCTACGTTGACAAGGCTCCGGACGAATTTTCGATAGGTTGAAAATTCGTGCATTTATGTTAGTTCTGTTCACACGGAATCACCTTAACCCTTCGAAAATTTAGACGCCTAGCTGTTCAAAGTTCCGTGTGAACTAATTGGTGACCTGTCCAGTTTTTCAGCCGGTCGCCGGAAAATTCGTTCGGTGTCATGTGAACGTTGCCTAAAAATTACAAACCCACCGCCTGTTCCTGTGAAGATGTACAAAGTTCTCGTGTTTACTGGTGGAACAGTTGGACGGTCAGCATAGCTTCTAATGGCCCCTTCAAGGGCCGCCCAGTTCCCTGCATTAAACAACTGCCATTGTGGTGCAGCGTTGGTATAAATATATGTAAAACTCTTTTCACAGTTTTCATCTTTTTTGAAATCCCCGTCAGGAGTCAGATGACCTTTCCCTAAAAAACGATTTTCGATCCCACTGAACCTGTCTGCACCAAGTAAAGCCTTTTGACGTTCATCGTCGTAATCATTGGTTGTTGCTTGATCGGCTGGGGTAAACCCTACGAACAAACAATGATAATTAATGATTATTAAGTAAATTAACGTGTTCCTTTTAGAGAGATCGTTGTACAGGTCTTCAAGATTTCATTAATATCTTAGAAGTTACGGCCCTTAGTGTTGTTACAGCAATTGCTGTTAGATTTTGTGTTTTGTACGGACTGTTGTGGGTGTTCATTTACATCTTTTGAATCAGTTACCATTTACAACATTGCTGTTAAAGAGGAGGCTAATGTAAGAGGCTACGTCAAGATATTTGCTCACTTTTTAAAAAGCTAAAACTTGTCTTCGCATTAATTGAGTTCCAAAAATAATCGTACAGTATTTTTTTTATCCAAGACCTATTTAAGCATTGAAACTGTTTCCTATCATCTGTTCAACGAATGGAAAGGATTGACATGGATTGAAACTTGAAATTGCACTGAGCTGGCCCACCTTTTTCAAGTAATGGTATGCCTGCAAAATTCACCTAAAAAATTTTAGTGTTTATTGCTGCCTGATGACAATTTCCCCTCTACGGTCCTAACTTTTCATTTTTGTTTTTTCTTTTGTTTGTTTCGCATCTTTGGACTGGGGACTCATTTGGTTTTTATGTATTCGTCCGGAATCCACCCTTCAAATACTGTTTGAATATATGTTATAAAATAATCGTTAATTTATATTATGAAGTATTTTTTTGTTAAGTATTTGAATATTGGCATTGAAATACTTTATGGTACTTTTTATACGCGTATCGTCGAATTTCTATTCCGACCAAAGCCGGAATGTCAGAGATACATTCGCTGTCGCTCCTGCAAATATTTTAATGAACAGGCATTTAAGCCCGACTTAATGCCCCATTCACACCAACTAAACAGGTTTAATTAAACTAAGTTTAAAACTGAAGAGCACAAATCAGTAACGGAAAACTCAAACGCAAGCTTTAGCACAAAATTCAAATGAATTCTAATACCTTCAATAAGAGCACAGTACGCAGCTTTTACAAAGAAAACAAATTTAAACGGTGTTTAACTGAACAGCGTTTAAACATGTTTAAACTTTGGTGTGAAAGGGGGCATTAGCCAATGTGTCATGGTCTAATTTTATTAAAAACGAGCACACAACGAGCGATCCTGATGGCATGATAAGCATGCGCCAACACGATCTAGACGCGCAAAATAAAGGCAGTCACCCTGAATCAATCAAACTGTGTTGCCTTCAGATTCTAAGACCCTGTTTACATGGAGTGGGGGACCCCGGTCTTGTACGGTAGGTTTCTTTTGTTTTGTGTCCCCAAGTGCGTGTAAACAAAAGAAACCAGCCCCACTAGACCGGGGTCCCACACTCCATGTAAACAGGCCCTAAGACGATTACGACAACGAGTAAGAGATTTTCTCAATACTAAGGAGTGCGCAAGCGTGAACCAGCGTCATTTGGGCGCGAAAACGTGACAGCCGTCGTCATTCTACAACAAGTTTTAGCGAGAATGTCGTAGTGGAGGTAGAGCGATTTTCGTATGACCTTAAAATGAAAACACGCAAACAAAACAGAAACAAAAAAGAACGGAAATAGAGCGATTTGATTGGTTTATCGAACGGATACAAACGCGCGTGGCTTTTGTTTGGTTAAGCGAACGCTCGGGTGAAAAACCTTCATGCTCGAAGAACTTTCTAGAAATCAATCGAGACTTCGCTTTGAAGTCATACTGCAACACGATTGGCAAATCGAATAATGCCTTCTCCATATTACATGTATGGTTTCCTTTGGCGGGAAAACGAAGAGTCCATGTTTTGATCTTTTCATCCCTTGGCTGATAAAACAAATAACGAACACTTACCTAAACCATTTTTCAAGGTCATACGAAAATCGCTCCAACATGTTATCAAATGTTAGAATTTTTATCGTTTTGCGATCGGAAGAGGGATTAACCTCCACCAATAAAGACAAAAGTGCCAACTTTTCTGGTGAAAAAAACAGAACAATTAAGAATACTGGAGTGTGTTCGGAGTGAGTGAAAAACTTCAAATCAAATCTCGACTCGTACTCGTTCTTGTCCTCGAATCGAAAGAACTCTCATCGGGCAATAAAACATCTCTTCAAAGCTGTTCAATCAGCAGCTGAGAAAACAGTCGACATTTCGCGACTCCATCTCTGGTTTTTATTCCCCGCGAAATGACCTCAGAGAAACGAGCGCAAAAGTTTCATACTGTTGACATGCCACTTCCCAATCTGGGTATTGCTTCTGATTGGATGAAGCAATTCGCGGGCCAATCAGTGGTGGCGTCGCGAAATGTCGGCTTTTTTCTCAGGCTATCCAACCAACCTTGCACTGAGCGTAAAGATAATATTTTAATCTTTCAGCAAAGTTTTACCTGATCCACTTTCTATTTTCCATGCGTCTTCGTAACATTCCTGATTCCCTATCATGTTTTCCTCTCCCTCAGTACCACCTTTTGTATAAACGTTTGCAGTAAATTTTGGAATACGCGTTAGTTTATTGAAACAGACAGCGAAGAGTGCCTTGTTTCCATTGTGTTTCCCATAACAGAGTTGGACATCACCTTCTTCATTACATGCACCGGGTGTCTCCAAGACACCAGCCCAGTCGTTGAAAAGACAGGTGTTCAAGTCGCTAGCAAAGGAATTGTAAGGGTTAGGAAGTGCCCTCTTCTCTTGAGCTTTTGAGAATAAGAGAAAACAAGAGTTAGTTAAAGCGAAACAAAGAACCGTATGAGAAATAACGCGACAAGTACAGTTCAAAACCCCATTTTTCGAACTTCCCAGGGAAGAAAAATTAGTTCGAATTATCGGGAGGTTTGAAAAATTGGCGGTAAGACTACAGTGTTTGACTCAGAAAAGGGAATTTAGTCCTCGGTTCGAGTTATCCGGAGTTCGAAAAATTTTGGGTATAAACAGTGTTTCATTCGGGGAAGGGATGTCAATTTTAATTTGGTTCGAATTATTGGGAGGCCTTCGAGAAACTATAAGAGGGTTCAAGAAATCTTTTTCTTACCTGCTGATTTGCCGCCAAGGGTCAAGAAAAGCGCATAAAACACAAAACATGGCATTTGCTTCATTATCGTTTTCCTGTCTTAGTTCAACCTGTTCGAGAAAAGGGTCACATTATTAAACTATATTGCTTCAGAAAGAATCTACGAAAGGTACAAATTTCGGATGAATTTTCACGAGTAGTCCAGGCATTTTGTATAATCTGACTTTTTACTAATTGCAACAGAAGCTTCAACCAGTTAGAAATAACCTATTCTTTAACATACCAAAAGTCTCCAAAAGATTCCAGTATGGGAAAGTTTCCAAATAGGACCCAAAACAGAATTCCCTTTTTCCAATAGCATGACATGAAAAGAGGCTGTAAGCCACAAATTGCTGTTTCAGCGTTTTTATTACTGGAACAAATCGAGTCACTTATTTTCCTAGTTACTAAGATTACAACGTTAATACTATGATATAAAAAACCAAAATCCCCCAAAATCCGCCAAAATCGTTAACTTAGTTATCCTTTAGGTTCTACCATGATGGGACACTTCGGTTCCAATTCGTCAGTATCGTAGTTTAGGGCATCAGCAGATATAGTGCAGGAAGACCCCTTGCATAGGCTGAATAACACTGCATACTGTTTTTGCGACAGATGCACGTCATGGTGCTGCAGATAGGTGAACAGTTTCATCTGATTAACTAAAAAAGAGTGACTGAACAAAGCTGCAAATCCACTGCGACAGGCCATTTTTCATTACCGTTGAATTTCTTTCCAGCCCTCTATAGACTTTTTTTTCACCTTCTCCCCGCCACTGCTTTACTTGTGAATAAACGTGCAGACTGTGAAGTCAGGTCGCTGTTGCAGTTTGGGAAGCTATTGTGGCTGTTTATGAGATGTCTTCGCTACAAGTGTTGTCAATGCCTGAGAGCATCAAGACCAATCACTGGCTTAACACCGAAAAGAAAGACTAGTGCCTTTTCACCTGCCAGGAAAATGGCTAAAACAGCATAATACATGTAACATGTGTAACAATGACAGCGAGACACATATGCTTGCTTTCTAAATAAGATAAATTCTCAAATTTCAACAGGACTGTTGCCTTGCCAACTCCATACTGGCGAGAAGTGTTGTTGCATCCGGTCACTGCTTGACCCAGTTGATTTACGAGGTCCACAGCATTTAATAGACAAATATGTTAGTTTCAAAATTCCTCGAAAACCAGACTCCTCCATCAGATGGCTAATACTTTCGAGAAAGCTCATCTCCGCGTGAAAGAGGCTCCGATTCTGCCGATTCGCTTCGCGCAAATCGCTGTTAGCTAGTTCCGTCTGTATTATGTTGAAGGCTTTCATAACTAACCAAACGTGACGATGGAATTTGCAATTCAGTGTTGTTTAGCATGCTCAGGTACAGAATTCAGGATGAAAAATTGCCCGGATTCAGATACATACATACATACATGCTCCCTAAGTGGGCTTTTCAGCTCAATAGAATAAAAAATACAAATTTATATAAATTAATTAAGAATGTAAGTACAATAATATTATAATTACAAAAAATATATCAACTTAATAAAACATTTGCAAGATGACGCCTAAAATTCCTGGGGCATTTTAAGGACTTAATATTATCATTCAAGGAGTTCCAGAGTTTGGCTCCTCTGAAAGCAAAGGAGCGCTGCCCTGTTGACAGGCGACATAAAGGTATATCCAAAGCACCAGATGATCGAGTTTGTCTATTATGGACTTGAGAACGTGATTTAAACATATCAGCAAGATAGTCTGGAACAAGCTTGTTAATACATTTGTGCATCATAGTAGCGTCATTTAGAATGAGTTTCTCTCTAATAGGAAGCCATTTCAACGATCGCAACCCATCCGAAATATGGTCATACTTTCTTAGTCCCAGAATAATTCGTCCAGCAAAGTTTTGGACTTTTTGTAACTTGTCAATATTGCTGCTGCTGGTATTACTCCAGACAGTTGAACAATATTGGAGTTTACTAAAGACAAATGAATTTATTACTAACAAAAGTGTGTTCCTATCCAGGAGATGCTTGATTCTGTTAATTTGGTACAATTTAAGAAGGCATTTCGAGGCAGTCTCAGTGATATGTTGGTTATAACTGAGGCGTGTGTCGAGAAGAACACCCAAGTCCTTAACGACAGGCACAGGTGTTATTTCCTTGTCAAAAAGTGTTATACTGAATGATGACTGTTTCTTTAAAAGTTGTGGTAATCCAACAGCTAGAACCTTAGTTTTGTCCGGATTAATCAAAAGAGAGTTTTTACAGCACCACTGAGATATTCTCGTAAGATCTTCGTTTAAGGCGAGGATGGACGTGGGTAACTCGGCAGGTGAAAAGGACAAATACAATTTACAGTCATCAACATAGGAGGCAGATAGACAACGTTTAGGAACAGAAAGGAGGTCGTTAACATAGATTGTAAACAAAACCGGACCTAAAATAGAGCCTTGCGGAACTGCGAACTCAAGTGGGAGTACTTTAGAAACTGCGTCACCAATTCGAACGCACTGTTGTCGGTTAGAAAGGTAACTCTGAAACCAATGCAACGCACCCTGGGAAAAATCGAGATATTGTAGCTTGGATAACAAGATGTCGTGTCGAATAATATCAAATGCTTTAGACATATCTAATAAGACCATGATGGAAACGTTCTTGTTATCCATAGCCTGGAGCAACTGATCCGTAACGTACAACAGAGCTGTTTCTGTCGAGTGAAACTTTCTATTTCCTCTCTGATGTGCTGCCAGTTTATTATTTCTAATTAGATGCTCCATAAGTTGTAGATCGATCATAGGAAGAAAATCAGATCGATCATAGGAAGAAATTTAACAGAGAAGATTCCATGATGCCTTCCTTTCTGAGAAAATAAATTGCATTATGCCACTCCAAGAAGGGTACCGGGTGCTAAACAGTAGAGACATCTCACACAGGACGTTACAGGGTGCCAAACAGTAGAGACATCTCACACAGGACGTTACAGGTCACAAGAGCTAAGTATCAATATTCTGTTTTCATGTTCAGCTGTCGGGGCTCACGAGGAAGTATTTCTTTCTCCCGGAGTGACTTTTCATCTCTCTTTGATGCCAGGTGTGACGACTGCAATCAAGCCCACATCGGAGAAGCAGGTGTCAACCCCGTGGAGAGTCCTAACGTTGAAACCAACTTTGTCGACTGCGTACTGGACAAACTCGTCATGAAAAGTAGATACAAAAGTTCCCTGCCTAAGAGCAGCATTCTGATTGTACATTGTACTTCCTGATGAACAAAATCCGTGAA
>CALNXK010000012.1:1837500-2030000 GCA_942486035.1 Porites lobata | reverse complement strand
ACGTCTGTAAATTTTACTTGCAGAAATTTATAGACTTACCAAGACGTCTATAAAATCTTTGTAGATTTCACATTTGTAGAGATTGTGTTGCGTTATCATAGTTTCATCCTCGTAAAATCTCTGTTAACTGGTTTAAGCAGGGCATTCTTTAAAACTTTCTTCGCGCCTTTTTCCCGACCCGCCGACTGACTGCCCCTGGGTCTCCGAGGATGTGCCAAGTACTGTTGTTTGCCGAGTTTACCGTTTACTGTCCCTCTTTTTGATTGACAAATCTTAATGTAGATCCTTTGTGAAATGGCTTATTCACTTATAAATAATTAGTATGAATATTCTGTTTCGTTATGTCAGTTATTCGTGCACTTCAACCGGTCTGCCTTGGGTTTGTTAATGACTTAGTGTCGTGTTATTTCTTTTTCCAAGATGCTATTTATTAAGAGAGAATATCATACCACAAAATTTCTTGTCTTATGTTAATCAGGGAAGTAAAACAAACAGATTTTGTCTTAAACAGGGTCAGGATATGAAGGCCTCCACAGCAGCATCCTACCTAAGGTAGCCTTAAAAAGCCTCTTTCAAGTACCTTTCCCGTGGGGTGACCCGATCTGTGAGACACTGGCCTGGCGCGGGTTCATCGAGGGGGCTTGTTCTTCAATTGATAAAAAGTCTTTATTAAAGATAAAGAACCAATCAGGACACGGGAATAAATCTGTTCGATATGGCTTTTGAAATAAGGTCTACGACGTATTTGAAGTACAATAGCTGAAGAAGGTTTTCTAGGAAACATAGTACTGATAGTATTTTAAAAGAGGGCAAATTATTAGGAGACATTTTGATTTCCATGGAGAAATGAATAATTAATAGAACGAGGTTCGAGCGATCAGATCCGGAGCGACCGGCAACTTAACATCTGTCTCGTGGAGGCGACGAGAAATCAGTCCACATAATGCCTGTGAGCGAAATAAGTAGATTAACAAGAACTACAGCGAGAGGATTTCTGTCAAGAAACCCTGAACCTAAATTCAAGTACATTGAAGATCCTGCAGATGTTGTTTCTTTGACGTACAGGAATCAATTTAGTCAATACAACATGAAATATCATGAATATAATCTCACGGTTTCGCCGATCTTCGGTTGTTTCAGAGATCAAAGAGTGTCTTTCCATTTCGACTGGGACACACTGAAAGTTACCGTCGATAATGACTTGGCTTACGTCATGGTTTTGCGTATAGGGACTTCCCCGGAAAAATTCGTCAGATTTTGTCTTAATTTTCTCTATTCAAGCGATGCGGAGAATATTTTGAGGTAAGGTGATAATTAATGCTTTTGTCTCATGCCTTTTGCATAATTTTTGTCCGACTCTCTACTTTGGTGATTATTAAAATGCAATATTTACGTTTGAGAAGCGGTTTAGTTTAATATTGAGGCCGGACAGATTTTAAGCAAATGCTATCCACATTTATCGGTAACAGCGCTTCGACTTAGCACCCGTGTAAAATCAAAATATCAGACTGTTTTTAATTTTGAGGGTTCGAAGTTCATTTCTAAAGCAAATATCATATCGTTTCAGCGAACATGATATGTCGATATTTATGTTATAACTGTAACAATATTTTCCTCTTTAAAGAAATTAAAATGGTGAGATATTTTTTTTACAATATAGGTTAAACATTTAACAATTATTCCTCGAGCCCGAATGGGCCGAATGGGCTATTGATTCAGGGGCCATGAGGGAGAGAGGAATAACTGTTTTTATAGTAAAATCCAACTAGTTGGTCAAAAATACGGAGACTAAACAACTTTAGCCGGTTAAAGCTCGACTTCAATCCTTTTTTTGCCGCCAAAAAGCCGGAACTTTTCGCTACTAGTGGGCTATAACATAACATATAACCTAGCTCAACCATTCAGAACGCAACATTGATAACTTTCCATTACTTGGATTTTACTAAATGCAAGAGAGAATGTCTTGCTAAAGGTCAATATGCACGTGCTGATGAGACAGACAGACTGACGTATTCCTGTTTTGTTGGTCTTAACCCCTGGAATACAAAATTTTTAGAGAGAAAAAACCGCATTTTTTAACCGAGTTTTCCATTTTGCACCTATTTTGCACCAATTAGCTTAGAAACGGGGAAAAAAGATGCTTTAACTATTTTTGCGAATTTCCCTATTAATTGGATGTACACTGTAATTGGACTTCATGTTTGTTTTTGCGAGTGCGCATAATAAAAATTGGACGTCTATTTTTGGCGAATCTTTTCCATCCTTTTCCTTTTTTCTACATCTAGTATTTTTCCCACTTTATCGTTTTTCTTACTCATGGAATTTCGGCTGGCTTACTCACCAGGCCCCATGCTATACACTGGATAAATCTCTATCCACTGAATAATACAATTGGTTTCCCTGATGCTTATCTACTGGGTAGTGATTTATCCCATGGAAAGTGCTATCCTTGTTTTGATCAACCGGGTCTAGGAAAGAAGGAATTTTTATCAGAAAAGAAAAGTACGTGAGTAGTGAAAAACGAAGTGGATTTTTCTCGAAAATGTTAGCAGGTTCTTTGTGTGTAACTATGAGGATTGGTCAGAATTTCCAAAATGAGGTATCAGTTTGCAAATATCTATCCTTCCTGAATTCATTACCTGAAAACTTAATCACTTAATCATTCATAATCTGCATCGTTCCAAATATATAATGATCAGATCCGTAGCCAAGAGGTTAAGGAGAGGAAGAATATTGTGCAGTAAAAATAAAAAGACGAGACACCTAGATCTCGATTCGATGATTGCTCTCGCCCGGCCAAAGTATTTCAAGTGTCACGCGTCGCGCGTTGCCAACTGGGAGTGTATCTTGAGTCACGGGTACTAAATAGATCATCGGGTACCCGCAACATTGTTAACGATAATCAGCCAATTTGGTCAAAATGGCCTCCGGAATTAAACTTTTTTTAAAACGTAAATGTCTTTTTTTTGGCTTGTCATACAATAAATCATTGTTTAAATTATATCTGTTTCATCCAGGCAATATATATGGCTGGTCATGATTAGCTATCCGTATTCAATAGTCTCTGAAGGGTATTTCCTTACTACCCCACCCCTCTTTTTTCTTTCAGGTCCCCGCACAGTTTGATTTTTGTAGTTGATATTTACAGTTGAACCTCTCTACAACGGCCATCTTGGGGACAGAAGAAAGTGGCCATTGTAGAGAGGTTGAAACAAGAAAGAATGAAACGGACTGTCCGTCAAAAAAAATGGCCGTTGTGGAGGGGTGGCCGTTAGTGGAGATTCGACCGTATTTAGTATACTTCATAACAGTTTTAAGCATTGTAACCAATTATTTCCCCCATGTAAATAGATAATGGATATAAATATATTTCGTGGGAAAATTGCAATTTTAAGATTAAGATCTTTACCACCTTGCTGACTAGCAACACTCAACCCGTGATCTGCAACAAAAATCACAATAGTTTACTGTTTGTAACAGACTTATATGGGCCATAGAGTGATTTCTGTCTCGCATGGATGTATCCAACTTCTTGACACTTTTCAAATCTCAATATGTTTTACATGTTGGTGTTCTAAAAAGCCTCATCATTGCAAGTGTGTTTTTTTTTGAGCAGTGAACATCAGATGAACAGCGATGAGGTTCAGGTTAAGACAATTGAGGAAACCACTCACGATACTCCTGCCTCCTTGGTCGTGCAGTGCCTAAGGTCAGCGGTTCTCAACATAGCAAGCCTTCCTGGGAATCAAATCCAGTCTCTACCAATACAGTTTCAGGAACAATTGGCGCCAGAATCGTTCATTGAAGTGACATTCAACCTTTGGCCAAGACACGTACGAGGGGAACGCATCATTCTTGCTGTGAAAAACGACATGATAATCAGCGAGGTCTTACTGCTACTGAGACAGAAACTGAAGCTTGCAAGTCATCTAAGAGTTTGCTTGTTTAGGAACTGTCTCCCAGCAGAAGATGATGACATTCTTGAAACCGAAGGCGTTGTCTATGATTGTGTTTTCAGTACATGGCACCGGGTACCAACCAGTGAAACAGTAGAGTCTAAGCAAGTCTTCCCTACGGCGTCTAATAAAGATGTAAGTATCTTGTTGGGTTCTTTGATTAGATTTCTTTCGAGGCCCTGACCGACCAGTGACTTGCGCCCGGGCAGGGTTACTTCCTTAGGCATAAAATAATAACGATCATAAAATAAGTAAAATACGATGAAATTAAATGGAATGAAATCAAATGAAATCAAATAAATAAGACCAAGAGCAAGGAAGAAAGGTGGGCTTTGTTAAAGGTTGAGAGATTTTCCTTTTCATGTCTTACATTAATGAAAATTTCACGCGTTTCTTTTTCCAGGTCATCGTTGCATCATTAGTTGGAAGTCAAATCAAGGAAGTCTGCATTAACTTGTCTCTTCCCCTCAAATTCTTGGACAAACAGCTCCGCCAAACATTTCGACTTAAACCGTGGAGCTTTTTGGTGATGTTCCTTCCACGCGCCAACCAGAGGATATTTTACGCTGGGAGAGTAATTCACACTTCATTTGAGGAAGAATATGCCAAATTTCTCATATCAAACGGGAAGAGGAATTTTCCCAAACCAGACAAAGGCATTGAAACTTTGTCAATAAATGGGATGTACAAAGAGTGTTCTGTTTTTAAGAAATCTCTTCGTTGTTTAGGCTTTTACCCTGGAACCCTCGTCGAAGTTTTCGAAATCACAGGACCTAGTATTCCCGTCATGTATTCTGGCGCAGTAACTAAGGCTCAAGTGATTGACGTGAATCCTGATTGGTCATTGCAGACGTTTATATATTATGTTAGAGTAAACACGCCACAGGCTTCTAGCGTTGAATCAATTGATTACGTGAACGACTGCAGTAAAGGAAAAGTGAGCGATGTATTGGATATGATGAAGAACCTATGGAATCGACCTGATGATGGCAGCCGGCTTGAATATCTCAGGTTACGAAGTTAAAGCTGAACTCCATTGTCTTGCCTCAAATGATTGCTTCACTTTGTAACTCAGTGTCAGTGTTCGTCTTACACTACTTAAAAGGGGGCATTGTTTGGGTGTGGTGTATCTTTTGTGGATTATGTGAACAATGCTGCCGCCCATAGCCTACCCCGCCCCGGGGAGGCGGGGGGATACTCTCTTATATGGCCTGTACGGGGATGTGCCGCTGGACTAGGCTTTGGTTGATTGTGCTCGAAAAAAAAGCACATCATGCTTTTAGCAGTGCTCATATTTTTTAGAAATTATGCCAAAATTATGCTACTTTCTGAAAATTATGCTCTCTGTCACCGAAATTATGCTACTTATATTTTACACTGATTTTAAGGAAAATAAAGATCATCAGTAGCTTAACTCTATCAATTTTGACTTTACTGAACATTCATATAGTCCACCTTCCAGTCTTACATTCTTTAGCGCGGCAAATACGCATGTGCGCACATGATCTGGCTTTTTTGTAACTTTTAACTTCTCTTTGCCTGCGGCATGTTTTTTGGAAGCCAAGTGGTTTTTTTACACCCATTGCAAAACAGTTTTTCACCTCGAAGACACAAATTTTCCCTGGGAATTCTTCGATTCGATCACGAGGACTCATGTTCTTTGGATCTGAGTTTCCTTTTTTCCTTGTACTTTCCGGTATTACTTTTAGGAACACGTTCTCTAGGGATTAAAGCTCTCGGTACGGCACTGGAAGTGGTGGAAAAGGATGTACTCGAGGACGACGCTATCTCTGATTTGAGGCCTGAGGGGCCGAGCCGCCGAACCATAAGCGTGGTGGCCTGAGTCTCAGTCTTACGCACAGGGTGACCTCTGCCGCCTGCCGGACCGTATTTGACCATGGGCCTTAGCACAGACCTCAATATTTTCCAAAAACAATACAGAAATAAAATACAAACTGAATTATTCTAGAGCTATGATGGGTTTTTTGTTTTCAACGCATAAAAGCTCGGATTATGCCAGCAGTGCTAAACTGAAATAAAAGCTTAAAATAATGCTCGTTTTGCTGAATTATGCTTAAAATTATGCTAGCACAATCTACCAGGGCCTCCCCTGGACAGGGTATGGTTTTTGTCGCCGCCTTCCTTAACAGGGTATATAATTTCGCACGAGTCTGTCCTAAACAGGGTATACAATTTCGCGCATGTCTGTCCTAAACAGTGTGCATAATTTGTGCGAGTCTGTTCTAATTATAAACAAGGGAATTGTCCTTAACAGGGTATGTATTTTAGGAATTTTTTGTCCTAGACAGGGTCGAGATTTCAAACCCTCAGTGGCTCATCTATACCCAAATACTGGTCGAGTACCCCCCCGGGTTACCCGCTAACGTAATGTATCCCCGGCTGGTCTTCGAAGCAGCGCTGAGACCACCAGAAGTGCGTGTCGAAATTCTTTTCAACCTGATTGGCAAATAAACAACGCCTCTTTTAACAGACCAATCATCGCACGTACTCACATCCTGGTACACAGTTGGGGACCCAAAACAAGGATTTCGGTGCTAGCTCGCAGACAGACTTGACAGTCCCCAGTTGGATAGCGCTATCCAACAGCTTAATCACTACCTACCGGATACGTTTTAGGGAACCCCGGGGGGGTACTCCCTTATGAGGGCTTAATGGGGACGTGCGGCCAGCCAGGGTATGTTTTTTGGGATTTTTGTCTTAAACAGGGTATCCAATTTACTATTTTTTGTCTTATTCAGGGTATCGATTTATTAATTTGTGTCTTAAACAGGATAAATGTCTTAAACAGGGTATCAAAAATCGGAATTCTGTCTTAAACAGGGTAGGAAAATCAGCGATATTTGTCTTAAACAGGGTCAGGGTATGAGGGGCCGCGCCGCACCTCCCCACCCAGGGATATATCGAGTACCCCCCCCCGGGGGGGAAACCACTTGTGCGCTATCCACTGGATAGAGATTTATCCAGTGGATAGCGTCATTCAGTGCATAGCGTCATTCACCTTTCGGAAAAACTGGGCCCAGAAGTTTAGTTTCATTTGTGGCGCAGGCTAACCACCCATCACTCAGAAAGTGTTAGTAAAGATGGGTAAAGTGCTCTGTGTCGCGAGGGCCGCAAACAGGCTGATCATGTGATGGGTTCCAGTTTCTTTTTATTATCAGCAGGTAAGGGAGTTACTCGATCTTACTCGTTCACAATGATATCCACAGTGATCGCGACTCTGATGGCAAAAGCCTTTAGCCCATAGTTAAAAAATTACACGTCCTTAATAAAGACTTTGATCATAGTGACTTTATTTGCCATTGTCAATTTACAAACTGTTTGATTACCATTCCAAACCAATGTCCATGGCACTTCACACAGGAGGAAATGTTCATCAATCTGAATGAGACAAAAAAAGAGTAGTGATGAAATCTTTTTATCAAATCATTACGACAAAACGCTGTAACGGTGTAAGGAAGGACGCTTTCATTACTGAACTCCTGTTTCATTTCATCCCATTTCTTCTATTTCTTCTGTTTCATTTCATCCCATTTCTTCTATCTTTACGGGTGAACAAAAAAATTCCAGAAAAGAAGTGCAACCAATAAACGTAACGCCGGATCAAATCAATGGCTTTCCAAGTTCGTCGGAGAAAAGCACTTTACTTAGTGTAAATGTAGTTAGCACGAAAATAAATTACTAAAAGTACTATTAAGGGTGCACTTTTTTCTTGAGTTTAATCCAGCAGTGGTTATTCGGAAATTAGCACAAAGTTATATTATCTTCACTGACCCTAATTATTTTTAATTATGATTCTCTTCCAACGGACAAGCGCCATCGTTAGCTTCAGTCACATCTTTCTCTGATTTGTCTTTGGCTTGTGATGAGGTACGTTTCAAACTCAAGGCGTTAAACACTCGATCACTAAATTCCTTCTTGGAGGAATTCCAGCCTTTGGTAAGCCCTACATAAACAAACTGAAAAAAGTGTAGAAAAATTATTTTTTACGTTATAAGTAAGAAATGGCGATTGACACACACAAATGTTGCGGTCGGTAAAGTACAAAATGGGCAATAAAAACAACCAAACAAACAAATTTATAAACAAACAAGCAAACAGGGTGTGTTCAGTGAATTTGATTTTCCAGATCCTAAACTTGTGAGCTGGAAAGTGAGTTTGGAGATTGCCTGGTCTAGCCTTCAGGTACTCGAAGTATTGAGTAAGGCTTCTTGCGCCTTTTTCTCGGTCAAGAAAGTCAGAAAATAAATGAAGGAATGAATGCATAAATAAATATATATCTTGTAGTAAGCCAGTATCCACTTCTAGTATCGGGTCGGTCACAGTCGTTGCTGATTGGTCAAAATATTTTATTTTGTGTTTGGTCCCATGCGACTATTACGAAAATCCTGGGAATAATCGTTTTTGAAATTAGAGACTACCTTTACAAGAAGCGTTCCTATGATCAAAAGTACTTCCACCATTGCAGCTAGGGACAATGCCGCTGACCAGTCATCGTTGACTCCTAAAGAGGCCGAAAAACTATTCCGGGCTATTTTGCCCAAAAGACTCTTCACATATTCACATTCCGGAATTTCGCCTGTGAAAATAATATGATACATAATACATGCTAAGAAGTGTCATTTTCTCTTCTGTGATTTTTCTGACTATAAATGGCAAAAGTCCAGAGAGAATTATTCTCTCCTGCAAAGTATATCCCGCGCTCTACTGTCTTTAAGGTCTGTACCATTGAAGCATTTCTTGGTTTTCTAAAGGGCGTCACAAGGGTAAACTCGGATCATTAGGATCATGTGTCCATTCATCAAACGAAAGGCGCTACTTTTGTTTACCTGTTATGCTGGAGTAGTTACAAGAGAAACAAAAGGGAAGTCTGTATGGAGCATGGCACTAATACAAAATACAGTTATGAAACAAATAAACCAGGACTCCTTTGTTTAAAAAAAATGGTGAGCACAGGGCACCCACGCAACAGAGGTTGAATTAACTCAGTCTCGGCAGCCTGGGTACAGCCACATCCTCCTCTCAGAAAGTCTCCGCAGTATCAATTTCTTTTGTATCGATAACGCATGAAACCATGCACTGGGAAGAGCAACCTAACGTCCTTTTATGATTTAAGATACTGTTTATTAGCCTCTACCTGGCCGGTTGTTACCCATCCACCAATTCAAAATGAGGATTAAAAGTATCAAATATCAAATCAGAAAAAATCTGAATCTGTTTTCATTTCTTCAATTTCGCATATCTCAAGCATATTACAATCTCCTTACCCCAATTTATTCGAATCGAATTCGTAAAAAGAGCTTAACATCTTACCGTCCATAAACTCGAACTTCACGGTTTTCACATGAGTTGTGACTTCGCGACACGTGTGATATATTTTGACGGAGCAGTTTCCGTAGTAATTGAGACTTGTAGCTCCAGAACTGTTATGAAAAAAAAGCAGAAATTATTTAAATCTTACTAGAAAGGAAACTCCAAAATAGAGAATTAAATCTCGGGAAAACCATATATATTTATAACCTTGGATAGTCAAGAGTTAAACCTACTTTGCTCACATCAAGTACATGTGTTCTGACTTACCAGGACAGCGGGAATTCCAGGGACCATTCTTGTCCCTTCTCCAGGTTCTTGTACATATCGACCAGTTGGAGACTCAGTATGACAGGTTTACAGGTTGAGTTTATGAGAAATACGGAACGCTGAAGATAGAAATGATAGATATCATAGATAGTTTATTTAAGACATCAGGATGATATTTGGGCAATCAAGTACCAAAAATTTAAGAACCAACTCAGCCTGACAAAAGTAGTAAGTTATTAGACGAATTGGGCAGATCCAAGAATTTGTGATGGACCATTAAATAAGCACAAGGGGCAGTTTTAGAAAATATCGTCGTATCCCTCAAATGAGGCAATGGATTTTTTAGAGTGAATTTACGTCATTTACTTGATTCGCATAACAAGGGAAATTTTCTCAATGTATAATTTTCCATTATAAATATTGACTGTTAGACCTATCAGGGTAATTGTTTTATTATTTACATTTTTTCGCGGCCGACATGTCGACCAACCCAGAGTTCCTTGCGTGGCGTCATCTTTTTCCGTATCGCGGATTAAAGCAAATTTCCAGTGGATGTATACAGTACAACACTTCAACAAACAGTTTGAGAAATTTTCAAGAATCTCTCCCGGCTGTTTTCCCACGACGTTTCTAACATACACGGGTTTAGAAGTATAGCAAAAATTTGATTTTTATTGGAAACTCATAAGGAGTTGTTGTACCATCCAATAACAAATGAACATAACAAGTAGCTTGGGAACGAGTTTGATGTATCTATACACGCATGCGCGTACTGAGTTGGGGCTGAAGCTTTTTAATGCTATTTAAAAAGGAGGAGTAATATACTTCTTCCTTATTATACAGCTTAATCTGCTTGGCACTTGTGGTGATAGACTGTGACACTGAAAGTTGATCTTTCTGATCTAAAACACAAATAAAATATGCGAGAGTTAATTCTTAAAGTAATGTCGAGAAGAAAAATCCACAAAGTCTAAAAACAGAATCATAAAACTGGTTTTAGTCCGATTCCACATATATCAGAAGCTGGAGGGCTGTGTCATGTATGTCTAGTTCATTCATCAATACGAGTCCTTATGCGGTGGTTAGCTCGAAAGCTAAGCTCCTCTGACCATCGTACACTTTTATCCAAGCCTTTAATTTTCTTTTTTCCTTCTTCTTCTCCTTTATTAGTGTATTCCTACCTTACTTTATATAATGTAAATATTTTATAAAAGTGTGAATAAAAATTGAATTGAATTCTGCGCTATGGAACTTAACGTTAGCAGCTTACAGCTTCTTGTCTAACAAATATGCCCTCCAAACAAACAATTATTAGTAAAATGAACTTTGAAAAGCTGTTAGGCTAAGAAGCCTGTATTGCGATTGATTTTCAGGTTTTTAACTTTATCCATCCGTGGTTTCTTTTGTATTTGCCTTTATTTATACCTTCTTTCGATGTTTTGAGAAGTCACCCAGTCCAATTTTACTCAAGTTGATGTTAGATACTACTGTTTGAATTTTGAGAGATTTCGTGACACAGTTCTCTTTAAAGAAAAGTCGGGATATATACGTACATTTAGAACACTTATAGTAGAACATGCCATTGGGCCAAACGCTGATGTTAAACTTGCAGGTTACAAGGCTGAATTCATCTTCATTCCATGTTGACAACTGACATTTGTGTTGACGCACACTAGAGTCTCGGTGGTGGAACTTTGATGCAACGGCGATTCTGAATGCAAAGTCACGTTTCTTGCCCTAAGAAAGAAATTAAACATTGGGCTAGTTTCAATGCGCCTCATAGTGTTTCAGGCCTTTAGGTAGTGGGTACAGTGCAAAGGAAAAGTGAGTAGGACAACAGCGAATGGGTGGGGGTAGAGAGAGGGCGAAGGAAAGCTTCACTCCTCTCTTCCTGTTCCTTTTGTTCTACTTTTTTCTCTGATCTCAAAATTCACGCCACCCTCCAATGTCTGCAGAACGCATAGAACAGGCTACGCGCCCCACACTTTGTTAAAATTCATCCTTACACGTTTACCGCGGCAGGAGTAGCTCTATTTGTAGGTCGTTTGACTGCTGAGCGCGAAGTCGTGGGTTCGATACCAAGGGCCGGGCCAATACTTAGGGGCTTAAAATAACTTCAAAATAAAGGTAGTCCTATTGCATACCCTGCAAACGGTTAGACCTTCGGCTGGTTCGGATGACTAAGTAAAATGGCGGTCCGGTCTTCACTATGAGACGTAGAAGTAATGTCTTCAATGCAGTCAGTAGTCTCCTACGCACCGTGATGTGTGACGAGGCCGTAATTATAAGAAGGTAAGCACGTGCAGAATTGTTTTTTTTTTTTGGCTAATATTCAGCAGCCATTGCATTTTCACGTTCCTTTTGCCGTCGCTGTAGTAGTTGCTTTTTACTGCAGTAGTGCCCCCAATATGGCTTAATAGCCCTCCTCAATCTTAGGGGACAATCGGGCGCGCAGGAATGCCAGGGCACAGGCTTCGTGTTCTCGAGCTTTAACAGATACTTTGATTAACAGATATGAAATGAAATAACGTGACGGTATCAAATCAGTACTCAAAGGTCTAATCAAATCTAATGTTTTTTTTTTTTTTTTTGCTTATTACAATACCAATTAAAATCAGTTCTACTTACCGATGGAACGCTGAAAGCTGATTTCGGCTCGAGTATTTTATTCATCGTCGCACATTGTAAAGCCACCGATATTTTCTTTGTTGTACTTGCCTGAAGTGTGCGTGGAAAAAAGATCAGCGTTTTTGACAATTTTGTTAGTACACATTGCGGCCTCACTTAGAAAGCGGCATGCGCGCGGCAAACTACTCAAAAAATTTAAGCAATGAAATGCCATATTTGAAAAGAGAAGGAAATTACAAAGTTTTTTTAATATGAATCTCTAATAAACGGGGGGTAAAATAAATTAGAGCATTTGATCGGGGGAGCTAAATCAGTCTTTTATCGCAGAGAAAACGCGATTCTATACGGTTCGTCCATAGAACAAAACTAACTCCCAATGTTTCAGTATACTGTTAACTAATCTCGTACCCAGATCTCACTCTGTCTTACGCTGAAAAGTGAGATCTGGTAAAGGTGGATACAAGGCCATTTTTCTTTGGCTCCAGCTTAAAGTCGTGCCGTGATAAAACATAAGCTATGATTGGCTCTTTTAACGGTTCCAATTTTCGCGGTTCTTTGGGTGGCCGCTCGGGCCATGCCGCCGTGAAACATGGAAGTATCCCAAATAAAAAGTTGACAGACGACATTTTAAAAAGTCGATACCGGTTGTGTGGGGAGAGCACCAAGAAAAAAAATTACTTTTTCAGTGTTAGTGGAAAGGCTTAACAGTTAAAAAAGGATTATTGTTAGATTATGTGAAGTTGAAGTCTCAGAGAAGGACGAACTTCCAAGTTTTGCTGCAGAAGTTGTCATGATAAAGTTCTACGTCTAAACAAGAACTTAGAAATATTTGCCTCTACTCGCCAAAGTGCACAGAAGAAACTTGAACGCAAACTGAAAACAAGTAGACAAGGAAACGTCAAGAAACGGTCTCAGACTGTAAATACTCCCCAAAGCACCGAAAAGCCACGAAAAACACCGTGCTCAATGGTGACTTCAACACGAAAACGTCTACCTTTCGGTAACCGGCAGATGAGTGATCAGGAGGTGAGCATAAGCAGTACAAAATGTTCTTTCCCTTGGCCGTGGGAGATCTGGGTACGAGATTAACTGTTAACAACACTGACAACAACAACAACAATTCGAAACGCTGCTTTATAAATAAAACAGAATCGGTCGCTTAAATGCTGATTTGTTAAAGTAAATTTGAGCGAGGAAACGTCACAGGAAATATGCAATTGGAAGTTCATATTAATAAAACCTCCCAAGTCTGGATTTTTCAAGCGCTTTTATCACCGAATTATGCACCAGAAGAATCTTATACTCACCGCATTATGCAGGTTTACGTGAACATCTGCAAAGTGTGGGTCATCTGTAGTCTCATAATTCCAATGTTTGCAGGTTTTTATGTCCTCAGAAATCATGCGACGCTGTTAACAAAACAATATGTTAAAAATCTTCGCAGGTAAATAAAAAAGAACGGCTGATATGAGAAAATATTCGTTAGTTGTGCACCAACCGATCGTATTTTTTGTTTGAGGCTTAAGTCCGAAGATGATGCGACATGCGAGGAGCAAACAGTATCTATTAGGATAACTACGATAATTCCTGTTCTCCAGAAGTTCATCCTCTCTGGTTTATAGCAGCTAGATTGACGTCATAATCACAAGTAGCATACGTTAAGACAAGCGCGCGCACATAGAAAACCGACGATTTGCGCCCGGTTGTTCGCATTCTCGTCCCCAGAGCCACTCGGCTTAATTTAAAAGCCACGTCGACGGGCTGTGGGAATGAGAATGGGTCACGGCTCGAAGCCCATTAGTTATCCTTCTGGGTAAACCAAAAATGGAGTGTATAAGTTGTCCTGGTAATTAAGCCTTGATTTGGGCTAATCATCTTTCAAACAACTCGTGTCTAGGATGGGAAACATTTGGACAACGACACAAAACTTAAAATTTAACTAAAAGTGGCTTACAGTGATATATTTTCACTGGGGTCCTAAATAACAATGCCAAGGTTAAAACAAGATATGGGAGAATCAGGCTGAGTCGATTGGGAGCGGGTAGCTTCCGAAGAGCGAGAGGAGTAGTTTATTGCTGCCAGAAGGAGGGTGAGGTGAAGTAAGGAGGCGGTCGTCGCTTTCGAAAAGACTGAACAAGGTGAAGTAAGCGACGAGGGCTTTTATGCAGAACACGGGTTTGTGTAATATGCATCCCCCCCACCCTATCGCCCCGCAATACTACATACCGCGCGCCGAATATGTTTATAGGTCATTTTTATGCGAGTCCCCCGGGAAAATTTATTAAGTGTAAGCATCTGGGTTCTTCTTAGTAATAGGTGCCGCTGGATGGGGTCGCATTTTCACAACTGGATTGACAAAATGGGGTCGCACATTTTCTGAATTTTGGGGATAAGAAAAAAGTGACCAAGATTGGGTGACTAAGTGACTAAGAGATCAAAAGATGGTGTCTATACTTAACTGGCTATGTTCGAGCCTAATAATTGGCCACAGAATTGACTATAATGTGACTGTAATGTGTTAGGGGTTCTGAGAGGTCAGTGGAAACGTACGGATACTCCCTTTCGACATCTCTGTATGGCGTAGTTTATCGGTAGACGTTGTGCTTTTGACGCTTGGAACTCACTGGAATTTGAGCTTGACTTTGACTCGAAAGCCGTGGATTCCAGCTAACGTACATCGTGCTGGAGCCAGTAAAGACATGAAAAATAACATTTCACAGCTGGGCAAGAATAAAAGAATACATTGTCACGCTTATGCATAATGAGAAGGTCTGTTATAGGGAGTCGAACATTCCGCAAACCGTCTTACTTTGTCAGTTTTTGCTAGACCGCCAACCGCTTTCGTTTCCAGACTTAAACCACAGGTACCCCCAAGCTCACGAGTGAAAATCGTTGCATAACAGAAATATTTAAAAGAGATTGTGAGGGGATTTAAGGGATGTTTTTCAGGCCACAAAAATAGCAATAAAAATACCTATTAACATCCTACCTTGTATAGTTATTATATTCATGGTATGTTCTTCACATATTTGGCCGTTTCAACGCGATTCCAGCGAGGTTTAGTTCTGTTGCAACTGTTGCTGTATTGTGAATCGTTCCCAGTTGTCTTCGCGTTTACACACCACGCGCGACTAGGGAGATCGAGAGATGGTGAAGACGAGTCAGAACATATTCGGCACTGCTAGGGCAGAACGAATTTTGAATATCACTAAAAACCGATATTAAAATTTTTAACTTTAAGCTCCCAGATTTTAAGAACAGAACATTTTGTTTTTTAATTGGCGCGCGAGTGCCTCTCTCAGTCGGACCATACTAATCCCTCCAGCTCTAGCAACTGCGCAGTATTTTGGATTTCAGACTTCTACGTAGGTCTGCTACACAGCCGTTTTTAGTGTCGTCACGCAACGCGAGGAGCGTTGCGTGACGACACTAAACTAACTTCTAAGGAGCTGTGTCACGAAATACAGTGGAACCCCGCCTTACGACCACCCCGTTATTGCGACCACTTTTTTGTGGCCCGAACAAAAGCCCACCCATTTTCTTATCTGAAAATCCCGTTAATCCGACCACCCTGTTATTACGACCAACGATCACCTTTGGGAGTCCTGAGTCGTTATTTTCTTTATAAAATTACCCCGTTGATACGACCAGTCAAAATGCTTGGTGGGGCTGCTGAATGAAAACAGACACAATCTGACAAACAATAACTCATTACTAATATTTTATTGAATGTTTTTAGGCAAAGGTGTTAGTGGTTAGCATGACATCCGGTAAATTGCTGTGTGCAGTGAAAAGGATGCATGAATAAATAGTACACAAGATCTGAAAGACTTCACTTTGCAGCATTTCGAGGCTCTCAAAGTTATTTTGCCTTCTTGTTTCTGCTGCCTTCCACTGTGGCTTTTCTCTTCAAGTCCATTTCCTTATCTTTCCTCCCAGAACTTTGAACTTTGTAATAATTGTGAAAGTGTTGTAAGCTACAAAATAGAAAACGGCTCTTCGAGACAAATCACAGGCCCTTTCCTTTCATCACAAGGAACTGAAAGAAGTCAGTGTTTTTTCTCATTACTCGGTTTCGCTTACTGTTACATTGATCAGTTGCGTTGAATTGCGGTTGTAAGGTTGTTAATTAACTGCAAAAAAAGTTGATTTATAACGGATTAAAGGTATACATGTAGTAGAATGTAGTTTAAAAGCATTTTGCACCATAATTAATTTGACCCTACCCCGTTAATACGACCAAAGTGGTCGTATTAACGGGGTTCCACTGTACATCGAAATTCAAACGGTGGGAAATGCCAACAAATTGAATGAAATATAAAAATAACTGCTCAAAACATTGACAAATTTGAAGAAGATTAAAACGAATGTGCGGATCTGGCTACACAGCCATTTTTAGTGTTGTCATGCGTAACAGACTAGGTTTACTGACCGAGTTTAAAGGCGCAAGCGTCTTGGGTCCGGGGCATGCAAGCCCGTGAAATGATTTGGATTTTAAATCCGTAAAGTCACCTTTGCTATAGTTTTCTCAGTCTTTCAGATAGGATGTTTTTTTTTTCATTCAAAATATATTTATTCATGTCAGGAGCCTGTTTATGAAAAATCTGACCGATTTTCGTAAAACGGTGGAAACCGGTGTGCCCGGGGAGGGGGGTACTGCCATATATGGTCTATATAGGTATGTGCCGCTGTGAAGGGTATGGTTTTCAACCAGTTTACTCTGGGATAGGGTTTATAAATCAGAGAGTTTGGGTCTAGAATAGGGTATCATTTTTCAGGAAACTGATCAGTTGGTTGAAGATTTTATCTAGACTAGACTATAGGGAAACAGCTACTCTAGGATAAGGGGGATTTGGGGAGTTTACTCTAGTATAGGGTATCAAAATTCAGCTGAACTAGCTCTGGTATAGGTTAAGGGTTCCAGGGTCCCAGCGGCACATCCCCGCCCCGAAATTCCTAAAGTACCTCCCACCCGGACCGGTGTGGATCCGCGACTGACTGATTTTGAAAACTTGTTAGGACCTGTTAGCTCAACAGTTGTTCAAAGTTATTTTTGTTGTCTGTAATGTTTGATATAATGCTTGGGAGACATCTTTACTTGACATTAAGCGGTGATTCTGTCACTTGCTAGTAATTTATTTCCATTTTGAATGAGGACGTGTGATAACTAACCATACTACCGGTAACTCGCAATTAACGACAGCCGTTACGTACATGCAAATATTCGAATAACGCCAATGCGGAAAATCTGCAAGCTAATCTGGCTAATCACTACAAATGGTTGTGTTTTCGTGCTGGTGGCCTATCACGAAAGATGCCACCAGGCCGAAAACACAAGAACACATAAACAGGAAGTTTTAACCGGGCAGTATACGACACAACCTGAGGCCATGGAAGCCGACAAAAAATTTAAGCCCATCGCTGAATCTCTCAAAGACTTTAACCTCTTCGAGGAAGACTTTAACAAGTAAGGAAACTTTTCTTTTAATTTTAATCCTTGGTGAAAAACTGACCTTCACTGAAAGAGTAACCAAAGTTGAGCCAGGATGAGAATCTAAAATATAAAAAAATGATAAGCATACATTTAATTCATACCTCCTCAGAACATTTGGGAGAATTGGTACGCCATTTGGTGTAAGTTCAAAGATTTTCGGACGATCAACTGGCTGAAATCAAACCAAACACTTCGAACAAATTTTTGGCAATTTCGGACATTTATTGCGAAAGGTTAAACATCAAACTTTCAAAGATGTATGTGGTATAAATGGCTTTGTCAAGTTGTAAACCAGGCTTCTCACCGACACAGCACCCGGAACCCGGCCGATCTGCGTTGGCTTTCTTGCTAGCGCGGTGAGGAGCGAGCAGCGGCTCTAAGCGGAGAAACAAAATGCTGCAAAATGCCTAGTCACTCAGGTGGCGGAAATATTGGATTTCCGTTGTTTTGTACTTAAATCAGTGTTTTCACGAACGTCTTATAACTGTTATATGTGGTTGAAAGTCGATCTGCGGATTATTCGGAAGTTTAGATCATTTTGCTGGAAAGCATTTTGAACAATAAAGTACTGTCCTTGTCTACTAAGGGTATGTTATGGCTGTCCAGTTGATTTTGTTACTGAAAACCTTATGAAAGGTGGTACGTAGGGCTAACTTGGGCATTTTTTATCTTAAATTTGTGAATAAGATCTTTTATGAAGGATTTGCTAGACTCTACTCTTTACTAGACTCGGACGCGCGGACACCTCAACAGTGGATGAAATGGTCCTGATGTTTCTAATTAAATCCTTCGTTGGTCAGTTATCTTTTAACCAGTTACAAAAAAATCAATCACCTTGCAATATGTACTCCATTAAAACTTAGCCTTTATTAACGTGTTCAGTCAGTTACGGTACTGTTTTCTCATGAACTACTCATTTGAGGCACAATAATCTTGGAGAATAATTCCAAACATTTCCGCCGTTCATTGTCTTTATTTGGATGGTATTTGGCTCTTGACGCCGGGGTGACATTCTCTATTGAAACCTGTATTTGTTGTATTACGCTAACACCCAGTACTAAGTGGACTGGCTATATACCCTGGTAGCGGAAGCCTCGTTTCCCCAGTATTTGGCGGGCGGGATCTCAATATTTTTGAAAAGAGGCCGCGCTCTGCTAGCAAGTTTAACGGTGGTTAGCTCGAAAGCTAAGCTCCTCTGACCACCGTACACTTCTATCCAAACCATCAATTTTCTTTTTTCCTTCTTCTTCTTCTTCTTCTTCATTAGTGTATTCCTACCTTGCTATATGTATTGTAAATATTTTATGAAAGTGTGAATAAAATTGAATTGAATTGAATTGAATTAACCCAGGTTTTACTGTACTTTTTAAGGACAAAATCGTCACAGCTTCGTGCCAAACAAATATGTTTACTAAGCATTACATAAAGTGCTGTAAACAACAAACTTTGAAAAACTGTTAGGGTGTTAACCAAGTTTTCAAACACCACAATTGCAATCCATTTCAATCTTCTTAAAGTTTGTCCCGAGTCGTGTCTATTATTGTGTTTGCCTCGCTCTGCCGTGTTATTTATACCGCCTTATTTTCACGTTTTGCCTTGAGCAGTTATGCCATGTTTCACTCGATTTCGTGGCGGTTTCCACTGATTGAGCCTTTGATAAATTTCGTGAAACAGTTTCTTTATAAATAGAACTTAACTAGAGAACTGAATGAATGTTTCCGATGACCAGTGCTTAAGTATGAAGTGAATCTAGTTTTCTTGACTTCGAGAGTGGCAGCTTCAGCTGAACTTAGTTCACTAACCCAATTAGTAGTAAAATCTTAACTTTCATGACACTGTACTTCGAAGACGTGGCCAATTTTTCCTTAACATAATATAAATTATTATTATTATTATTATTGTTTCAGTATTACTAATACTTTGTTTATTTACCTACTGTTGCTTACATTACTTACATTTATAACACATAACTTACATAATACAGATCTACCATGCATATAAACTACATTTCCATGATGGTACTTGCTAACAATGCTTTTTTTAAAATCACCTACTTCATATATGTCTTGACGTTCAAAGCTACAAAACTAGAACAAAAACTATTTCCAAAGTAGTAAAATGACATAGTACTTGCATACTCACGCACACATGCACACACACCACTTGCACGTACGGACGTATATATTATCTGCCTAGAATTAATTGTCAAAACTGCCAAATATTCAGCCTCTAGAAAATAGCCTGATTGCTGTTCTACGTACTGGTCTCGACAAAGGAGAGAAAAACTAAAGGTTGAAATTGTTTCGGATAAAGGCTCCCCACCTGCGATCAGGCGTTTTATTCATTTCGAGAAGAGAAGGGAAAAGACGTCATACAAAAATAGGTCTAAAAGAGTTACACTGTAATCACAGGCTAATGGCCAAGGAACCGCGTCGGAGTATTCATGTAGTTTAAACTGTAAAAATGCCGTCGTGCTATTTAAAAAGAAGTTTTCAAACACCTAGCCCAAATTTCATCCGATTACTTTGAGTCGTTATCACTCCCTCGGTTGCAGAGAGGAGAAAACGACTCGAAGCAATCGGATGAAATTCAGGCTATCAAACACCACAATTACAAATCCGTTTCAATTCTTTTAAAGTTTGTCAATCCGTATCTGCTTTTTTATTTGCTGTGATCTGCACTTACATCTCTTCTTTAACTCATTCCTGCATACTGTCAGCGAAAAATATCTGCGCGTCGTCAGCATAAACGAATAATCAGTTTTCCTTGTTTTTTCAGAGTTTACGCCGGAGATCGTTCTTGAGCTTCAAGAACGATCATTTGAATGATCATTCGATTAAGCGCCCTGGGCACTGGGGCCCTTTTAAACTGTGCGAGGGGGCGCTTATTCGAGGCTGGGCGTTTATGACGTTTTCACATTTTTTTGGGCGAAATTCAATAACATTACAGTAATCGAGTGATCTCTTTCGTTGTAACAGCGTTGTGTGACACTGTGCTCTAAACCTCTTTAGACGTCACGAGCACTGTGTCCTCTTTACCCTCCTTGTCATTCAGTAGTTCTTTTAGTTTCAGTATCTTTGACTCCTTGTGATAAAACGTATACCTTTGCTGAAGGATTTCAAGGCCTGATTTTGGACTGTTTTTTTTTTTTTTTAAATAAACACGGAAACTCGAGAAGTAATGACGATCACTGACGGTGAAAGCTTCTAGAGCCTTGCATAAAAAGGACATTGCTAGACTGCAAAACAGTCCGTATTTTTGTGTATTCAAGTAGGCACGGACCGACGATTTTAAGAAAAAAAACCCGACTGTTTTGCAGTATATAACATTGCTGAGTGCTTGAAATGTTACATTTATGAATCATTTGAGCTGACTCGGCATTACAAATTTGAATAAATAATATGCAGTAAAAGAATACATGTTAGGTTTATCTCGGTATAAGAAAAACTATATTTTCGGTTATTTTACGGCCATATCGCTATATCGGGAATGTCGCGGATACATCCGAATTCCTCGATACAACGATATAAGTTTACTGCTCCCTTGGCATATCGCCATCAGGGCTCTACTGAACTAGTCGTCAGCTCCTCAGATCCTAAGCTTTATCAACATCAGTTCGTGCGGCTGAGGAAAACTGATTTGTGAAACGAGAGTGATCGTCTGACAGTTTAGTGAAAACAGTGTAGACACATGTACGTTGATCCATTTGTTTTTAAATTGGTTGAAAACGAGACAATGAACAATTGTTTTATCCACAGAGCCTTTGATGACCTGCATAACGGAACAGTTAAACTGAAAGACGGCTGGTCATTGGCCTTCACTCATGCAAGGAAGACCACCTGTGACCGCCCAAAAACCATTGCCGTACTTGAGAAGACTGAAATACCTGTGTCCGGGAATAATGCTGGGGAACTATGGAAAACATGCACGGGAATCCCCAGTATCAAGGATATGAAATGCTGCGTTTACAACTGCCCTAACCCAAAATGTAAACCGCATCTTGGTCCTGATAAAGCTCAAAAGGCAGGTGCCACAGCCCATGTGTACGGCAGGTTTCAGAGGTCCGGCGATGACATCAGGTACATGATCTTACTGCTTACTTGCAGTTATTGCAATAATTGGCTGCAATGTCTAAGAAACAAGGCCAATTTCCCCGTGGGAGGCGAGGATCCCGCGAATACCTTGTACACATTGCCTGGCGCACAGCTAATGTTCATTGAAGTCTCAGATGCAACAGTTGCTGGTAAAGGGGCAGCTGGAAAGGGTACAGGAAAAGGTGGTAATTTTCACGATCCAACAGGTGAAGAAGAAGGATCTGGAATGGAGGCTGATGAAAAAGAAGAAAAAGGTGAGGAGGTAGAAAAACCAAAAGGACCGCCACCAGCTGTTCAGGTAATCTGAGGTGCCGATATGAGTTAATAGTGTCGGCCATGCAATGTATTCGCATCAACTACCAATCCACTGTAACGATGATGTACTAATGCTATATCAATGTAGTCTAGAAATGTGCCAATAAAATGAAGTGGTATTACCACTCTCAAGGAACCATTCTAGTGTATTAAACAGTTGATGGGCAAATGGTGTATTAACAGAGTACAGAAGCGGAATTCTGTGAAATCTAATTGAAATTCAAAGATAAAAGGGGGACTGTCGTAAGTCAAACGAAAAGGAAGAAAGGGGACCAAAAACTAGAAAAGAAGACAATAAAAGAACTAGTCCCGCTTCAAAGCAAACCACGATAAAGTTGAGAGAGCAAATCATTGACCACTTCAAATGGCGGTCCCGTCTCCATCAAGAGGTGTAAAAATAGTGTTTCCAATTAGTACTTTCGTGCTAAATACATTGACGCTCAAATAAATTGCAGTGCATTTTTATATGAGCAAAGCTAAAACAGAAAATAAGTTGAAACCACTTAGTAAGGGCGGTGGGCGGGAGAGCAAAGGTGGTGCATGCGCAGTGATAAGAGCACTCGCCTCCCACCAATATGAGCCTGCTTCAAATCCTGGTGTCGACGTCATATGTGAGTGGAGTTTGAATGAGGCTGTTCTCCGGGGACATTCTGTTATCATGTGATATACTCTATTGATACTCTTGCCGTAAGAGCATATTGGTTTTGCTGAGCTTGTTTCAGCTAAGGGTAAACGCCTCCTATTCATTAAACGCCCCCTCTTGGATTCCTTAGACCCTGTTTACATGGAGTGGGGGACCCCGGTTTAATGGGGTAGGTTTCTTTTGTTTTGTGTCCCCCAGAGCGTGAAAACAAAAGAAACCAACCCCACTAGACCGGGTCCCCCACTCCATGTGAACATCATTTACGATGATCGAGTTTCATGACACGAAAGTATGAGTTACAATAGGTCAATTGACAATGGTGCATACGGGCTAGGTCTAGATCGCGCAAAATTCGGATTTTATTGATTTTTTTGCGTATTGTTGTCATAGTGAAACTGCATTTTGACAAACTTCAATTCATAGTTAAGGCGATTGAAAAACTAACATCGGTATGTCTCCGCCGGTATGTCTGACCGCCGCCTGGTTAGCTCAGTTGGGAGAGCACCGGTCTGCTGAGCGGGAGGTCGTGGGCTCAAACCCCGGCCGGACCAACACTCAGGATCTTTAAATAACTGAGGAGAAAGTGCTGCCTTTGTAATAATATCTGCAAACGGCTAGACTTTTGTCTTCTCGGATAAGGACGATAAACCGTAGGCCCCGTCTCAATTCATAGGTAATCAACTGGACGTTAAAGAAAATCTTTTCGCAATCGGACGAGGATCTCACTTTCACACTAGAATCATTTTTCCTTCATTACTTGTAAACTGCACCTTAAGCAGTCTGGCAAAGTTGAAAATCCCTAAAATCCCTGTATAATAAGTCCCAAAAACTGTATCGAAAACACCTTAAATCAAATGATAAAAAAGGAGGAAATTAGTTAAATCGTAATTGAAAGGAAACTCCGAAATATATAATTAAATCTAGGATAATCCTAAATCTCGGGAGAATCATATATATTTGTAGCCATCGGTAGCCCAGAGTTGAAACTACTCAGTGACTCATAACCGGGTGCATGTCTTTTGACTTACCAAGACACCACAGTGGGAAGACCATTCTTGTCCCTTTTCAAGGTTCTTGTACATATCAACCAGTTGGAGATTCAGTATGACAGGTCTACAGGTTGAGTTTTATAAGAAATACGGAACGCTGGCAAAAGAAATAATAGACAGAGATAATAAAGGAAGTCCTTTTTCTGGCGTTGGGGCCATGAGCGAGTAAGGCACCTTGTCTCCCAAGTGACCTTACATCTAATATACCAAGCTCTTATACACCCTCTCTTCAATTATTGCAATACAGTTTGGAGAAACTGTGGGATAACCCTAAGGAACAAATTTCAAACACTACAAAATAGAGCAGCCCGTGTTTTGACATTTTTCAGACTATGATGAAGACGCTGTTACTTGTTTGAACTCCTAGAATAGAAAATCTAGCGCGCCAGCATAAATTGAAAAAGCCACGATGGTTTATAAGCTTTACACGGGTTGGCTCCAGAATAGTTATATTCTAGGTTTGCAAGACGAGAAACGGCATATAACCTCAGGGGCTCTGAGAATAAACTTTGGATCCCATTACCACGGATAAATTATTACAAAAATAGCCTCAGCTATAGTGGCGCCATTCTATGGAATCCCTTAACAAATTGAAACGTCTACTTAAACAAGTACTCTAGGATAGATAGATAGATAGATAGATAGATAGATAGAGATAGATAGATATCTATCTATCAATCTATCTGTCTGTCTGTCTGTCTGTCTGTCTGTCTGTCTATCTAATCTATCTATCTATCTATCTATCTATCTATCTATCTATCTATCTATCTATCTATCTATCTATCTATCTATCTATCTATCTATCTATCTATCTATCTGTTTAAGACAGAATTCCGATTTTTGATACCCTGTTTAACACATTTATCCTGTTTAAGACAAAAAATGATAAATTCGATACCTTGATTAAGACAAAAAATGATAAATTCGATACCTTGATTAAGACAAAAATGATAAATTCGATACCCTGTTTAAGACAAAAATCCCGAAAAACATACCCTGGCTGACCGCACGTCCTCATTAAGTCCTTATAAGGGAGTAACCCCCCCCCCCCCCCCCAACCGGGACCACGGGCCGCCTAAACTCAGTATGAGACTTTAATCATTAATACGCGTGGTTTCATGTTGCGTAATACCTAAAATGGTCGTGAACATAGGACATGAAGGATTTGTATGGGAATTCAATTAAAAGTTTCAAGAAGATAAATACTCGCTAAAATTTTCAATAAAATACACCCTGCCTTATTAGCTTTTCTTGTTCTTGCAAGCTGTGTGGTTATTTTCCCCATACACTTCTCTTTCAAAAACTATTGTCTTACCAGAGCAGACTAAAAAAACAGTGAGCGCGAATTAAGAGCTGGAGAATTATGGAAGAAATGTACAGGGAGTGTTATCTTCACAGTGCTATGCTGTGTCTTCAACTGTGTCTTCAACTGTACCGAACCCAAAATGAACCCAAAATCGGCATCGTGGTCCTTCAGTTCTCGTGCTCTAAAAACAGGGGCCACAGCTCATGTCTACGGTACGTTTCAGTCGTCCGACCATGACATCAGGTACATGATCCTTCTCCCAAACATGCCAAACCTGCACTACTCATAAGTACTGTCAAAGTAAAAAACTGTAAAAAGACCAATTACCCCGTGGAAGGCGAGGAGTCGTCGAAAATCTTATACACCGTCCCTGGCGCACAGCTAATGTTCATTGAAGTCGGCTCAGATAAAACAGTTGATGGTAAAGGGGAAGCTAGAAAGGGCGCAGGAAAAGGTGGTCATTTTCAAGGAAAAGGAAAAGGTGGTGAATCTCACGATAAAGAAGGAGAAGAAGGAGGGCAGGATAAACCTTCTGAGCCACCACCAGGTGTCAACGTAATCGCTTGGGGTGCTGGTATAAACTAATAGTGTGCTTAAGTACGATAAGAAGATTAGCATTGCTAGTGGGGTCGTGCATACAACAGTTACGAGAAAAATTAGAATTACTAAAAACAAACGTAAAATTAAAAATTGAAAACTATTACAAATATTTGTAACCGATATCTCTGTTTCATTAGTTGCAGCTAAAAATTCATTTTATAGATGAAAAATTTGCAAGGCAGCGTTTAAATTTTTCAAGGTTTTGCTGCTGTTTCCCTGTTCGTTAAACTGTTCCATGCGATTGCTTCTCTATAACGTATGGAGTTTCTCAACTTATAAAGTTCGTTTCTCGTCTTGGGAGGATTCCAATCCACCACCAATCAACTACCAAAGCTATAGTTTAAAAAGATACCGACGTTGTATCAATGTAGTCTAAGAATATACCAATGAAAGGATGTGATCTGCATGTATGCTCTCGGGGAACCATTTTAGTGTAAACAGTTGATGTGCAAATGTATGAACACTGAGTACGGAAGTGGATTGTGTGAAACCTAATTAGAAGTCAAAGATAAGAGGGGGACTGTCGTAAGCCAAGCCGAAAGGCAAAAAAGGGGGCACTGAATAACTAGAGAAAAAAGGGGATTTTTCAAAGGGTTGTGGGGGGTGGGGGAAGGTGTCACACTGTGTTACAACCAGGGTACTTACCAGATTGGTATGTCGGATGAGCAGTGAACGTCGGGGAGGGACAAGCCTACAAAATAACTTCATATATGAATTAATTTCCACGTAACATAAATTATTCTATTTTAGTCTCATTGCTCATCAACCAAAATGTCTTTTAATAAGCGGCGGCGTGGATGCCGAGTGGCAAAGATGAGCAACGGTCTCATCAATGTCGATCGCTCTACCATAGTGGATGTTCATCATTGCCACACCCGACTGTCTTTCCGTGGTCATGGTGCTTCTCAAGAACGTCTTCAGGGGTTTTAACGTGCTAAGTTACAGGTAATGTACAAAGAGTGCACAAAGAGAGGGGCTCACGGGCACCCCAACACCCCCATAGCCACGCCCCTGAAAGGAACTAGTCCTACTTCAAAGCAAATCATAATAAAGTTGATATCGGTTTCGATCATTTTTGCCTACCAGACGAGTAAGTGGCACCATTGTTTCCAACCCAACAAAAGCGTATATGAGCAAAGCTAAAGCAAGTTACCAATTGAGAAACAAAAGTGGCAAAGCGGTGAGAGCACTCACCTCCCAACAATGTGGCCCGGGTTCAAATCTCGTTGTCAACGCAATATGTTTATTTATTTATTTATTTTATTTTATTTGCCACACTAATTACAAAAAATATAGGAAAAGAAGAAGAAAAAAAAAAAAAAGAAGTGGCGAGGAGACCTAACAGAAACTATAGGAGCTTATGAGAGGTTAGGCCCCCTCGAACTATGAGCTAGAGCTGTTTCACATCAATTGAAGAGAAGAAGGCGAAAAGTCGAAGATGGAAAGATTTATAAACTGTTTTCATGCTTACTCAATAATTTAATCTTCAGTTTTTTCTTAAAAGAGGAGAGGGATTGAGAGTTGATGATCTTGTTGTCAAGTGAATTAAAAAACTTAGGCCCTTGAAAAAAGGGCGAGAACTTCTTCGTGTTTGTACGACAATACGGTAGACGGTAGGCCGAATTGAGTTTGTTGATGATTCTCTCCTTTGATCCGAGAGGCTTTTCTCCGGGGACATTCTGCCTTTGTTAAACTCTATTCATATTTTCGCCGAAAGCATATCGGCTTTGTTGAGCTCGTTTTAGCTGAGGGTAAACACCTCCTATCTATGAAGCATAGACTACGAGTAGTCCCCCAATTAAGCACCCCCTCTTGAATCCCCTAATATAACTAAAGGCCCTGGGCGTGTCTATCAGATCATTTACGGAAGTCGAGTTCCCATTAGGTGAAAGTATGAGTCATAATTGGCCAATTATATCTTAACAATGGTGAATACGGACTACCATGGGCTAGGGGTGGAGACGTGTGACCTGCAAAGGTGTTTTTTTTTTTTTCGTTCTCATTTTTAGTTTGTTTGTTTAATAAAAAAGCAAGGGCACTGTTGTCAGCTGGGCAATACCCATTTTAGAACTTTCATTTTCCTAATACATTGGATAGACTTGCAGTCTCAGACAAAAATAGTTGGGATACTTGCAACCAACGCTTTTTTTTTTTTCGCTTCTAACCAACTTCAGGAGGACGAGGAGACGGGCCTATCGCAGTTAACTCACCAACATTGGGAGGGCAAGAAGACAGCAAAGTGTCCCAACAATTTGGACTGAGACTATGGCTTTTGAAAAAAAACAAAACACGAAAACAATCATAATGGGCGTCCAATAGACCGAAGGCGTATGACGACATCGGTTGAAGGGTGGGGTCCACGTTATAAATACAGGGGTGTCTACCTTAAATAGAGCTAAACTAAACCTAAAAAGACCTGTCATATAACGGACCGATCATAAAAGCAGGGAAAGCATTTATGGAATGTTATCTTCCATAAACAATAACAAAATTACAAGTGTAAAATATCACGTTCTTTATTTATATTTGTATTTATGGCTAATATGGTCTATAGATAGTAAATAAATGATTAATTACACTAAAAGCTATAGCATTTTAATTACCTATCAATCTTACTAGGGTGTAAGCCAAAAATCTCTCGCGAACAAAGGGAACATGACTAAGTATTATTATACATCAGACTCACTATGAAAAATCTGATTGGTCGAGAGCATTCAATCAATTCACAATAGCTTGTGAACTTGACATGATAAATGCAATATCTGCTGCAGATATTGCATTTATCATGTCAAGTTCAACGTCTGCCTGGTTACCAAGCCCCTTGGAGTGTTCTCCTCAGAAACAGAATCGCTGAATGTCTTCTTTTGCCTATTGTTTAAAAAATGTATAATAAAACAATTATTGAATTCGGTTTTCCCATGATATCATGAATTATCAAAACTTCGTGTCTGTATTATCTGCCTCAGCCGAACACAGACCTCGGTCTTGATAATTCATGATATCATGCTCAACCTCATCCAGTAATTGTTTAATAACTTCGGTCTAAAGCTGATTGGATCGGTTCTGTCAGGTGAAAAAATTAAGGAAAAGACATTCTCGCCCTTATGAAAAACGCGTTTTTCTTAACAGGTCCTTTCAGTTTTTTTTTACAAATTTCCTTTTTCTAGCGCATCGCATCAGCCATCACACCAATTTAAAAATTCTGCAAGAAAATTTTTGTTCAAAAGATATTCCTCATCAGTACAATAAGAAATATGTGGAGAAGAGAGTGGAGATTATCCATGCTAACAGTGATACAGTAAACACCCGCTAATAAGAACCTGTGGATTAAAAAACATCTGGCAGAAATTTGGCACTTAAATATCCAAAAATAACAAGAACCTCTTATCAAGCAGGTGATAAATGTGGGTTACAGGTAAATTGACTAAGATAAAAATTTTAACTAAGGAGTTTGACTTCAAGTTTGCCAATTGATAGGAACCAAACTGGAATTACAAATAGAAGTGTTATTGTAATTCCTACAACGGAAAAAGATTTACGAAGAGTACAGATGGCAATTGTCTTTTAAAGGAGGTTTGCAATGAACTGTTGAGAATAAATTCCGAATATTTAAGGAGTAAACTCAAGTTTCTTTATTTTTCTGGTAGCCAACGACAATGTTAAGAACATAATATAATATACCTACTAAACCTAAATTGCCAATAACTACCCCAAAGTAAAAGAACCTTTTTAGCCAGACCTCAAAAAATGTAGTTTCTTATTAGTGGGTATACTGTAATAGGATTGACATGCAGTTATACTCTTGAATCAAATTTTTGCTTTAAAAAAAGGCTTGTCCTGTGTACAGTCCAATAAACACCATGGGGAAAGTCAAGTCTAAGCAGAAATCAAAATCTAATTATCTAATTAAGCTAAATATAAAAATATATAAGTAAATACATAAAATCAAAAGGTAATATGTATGGGGGATTGCCACTTTTAAAACTCTACAGCATAACATTAATTACAGAATACAATTTTCACTAGAGGCAATTAATAGGCCTAACATGCTTACTTACAGTAAGAACTTAGCAGTAATTCTAAGGCCCTGAAGACATAAGGCCAGTACGAACTCGGAAAAGTAATTTCAGATTGATGTTCTGTTAACACAAAGACAGTCATCTGAAAAATCAACTCATACAAGTCACATGCATGAATGCTACTGAAATGTGCCAAACACGTCTGAGATTGATCATTTTTCAAAACAGTTTAATGTGAAAGGAAGTAAATTTAAAAGAATACTATTGTCATGGAGACTAATGAACTTGAAGATCTTATGAGTTCATACTTATCCCAAGTAATCAGTTCTGACCTTTCAAATAATAGTCTCAGATGAACTATCCCCAGAAACGCAAGGGCAACTTATCAGTACAGAACACTGAAAGGTGAATCATTGCAATGTTTACAACAAGAACAGGTGAGCATCTAAGCACCCAGCCCTAATACCAAACATGTTATGGGAAAATTGACCGGATTGTGATCACCAAAATAATTGTCTGGACCGTCCTGAACAAAAAAATGATTTGATCATTTAGAATTTTGATCTCAAAGGGTTAAAAGTGGGTAGCGCACAAACAATGCTTTCAATGATTTGTCATGTACACTATCCCATAATCTTTGGTCTCTGACAATGCACATGTACATCTGAGTCCTCCAGTATGAGTTCCTAATGGTCTCATGTAACCAGGATTAATAATATTTAGCAAAACAATCACCATAAACTGCCACTTACAAGCTCCTTGGATATAAGCCCCCCTCCAAAAGTATTGAAATGAATTTGATTAATTATGATGTTTTTAAGGTTAATAAACCCTTCTTAGGGAAAATCTGTCTCCTTCACTGGTAAAAGCGCCTTTAAATAAGTACATTTGGCAAGTACACTTAAACTAGCATAGATATAGCTCTGCAAAATTGCGAAAATTTGTAGACGTTTTATGGCAGAAGAAAAGTCCCCCGCCACTACCGTACAAACATCTCTAAAATGTTGTGGCATTGAGGAGCGGTATCTTCATTAGTTTTCAATGAATCACCTTTATAGTTCGCAATTTTGCTAATTTAACGTTGCTCATTCCAGTGGAGTAGACAAATTTTCCCTAACTTGCTCATGTCAGAAATATAACTGTGGAAAGGTCTATTAAAAGCAAATACGTGCAAAATATATTTTGATCAGCACTGCTGTAGCATGTTTTGAAGTGCTTTTTCTCTTCCTGCTAGAAGCCCACTTAGATATAAGCCCCCCTCCCCCCGTCTCCCCCAATTTAAAGGCCCTCCTAAACCTGCTTACAAAAATGTACCAGCCCAGGGCTAATAAGTGGCAGGTTGTGGTATTGATAAACAAGTTACATACTTTCTTCTTGCACTATTTATTCTTTTTCTTTGCTTTCTTATGACAAATACTGACCAAAGTGTATTTTTTCCATAATGATTTTGGATCCCTACAATGGTTTCTTCTGCACATAGGTGGAAGGAAACAAGCCTTCTTGGTTAGATGAAAGATTTCTGCCCTTCCACCAGTTTTCATCTTCTTTATCCAATACTTGTATTTTATCTCCACGTTTAAAGTATAGCTCTCCTTCCTCTTCAGGTGTAAATTCATAAGCTGCGACATAAACTTCCTGCAGTGTCATTAATTGGAGAAACTGCTTTAGACCATTTTAGGACTAATGAATAAAGCTAACTGGAACTATCATTTTACAAACAAAAAAATCTACTTTGTAAAATATCAGGTGCAGCTGAGCAGTTTTTACACACAAACTGTGAAAATTTGTTGAATGGCTCAATTTGTTTCTAGATACACTGTAACTTCAAAGCATTTGTGACTCTGATTGGTAGTAAACCTGAGACCACAATAGTAGGAGGAGATACAGTTTAAAGGATGCATCATTGTGGCGGCTGCAATAATAATGTAGCCGGAGAAAACTGCCAACATTAAGCGATGCCTCTGTTGCAGGTTTCCCTGCAAAACGACGTCTGAAGAATGACCCGACAGAAATTCCATACTGATGAAGTGCAATTACCCAGATCAGGGTAGTGACACGTCATCAAGGTATGAAATTTCAGCACTTGCTCCTCAGACATCTTTTCACAAGGAAACCTGCAACCGTGGCATCACTTAATAATGTCAGTGGTCTTCTCAGGCAGTAATTTATTGCTGTTATTAAGAGACTTTGATATGGTTTGTGTATGTCACTTCATAAAAAGGACAGCATTGTTTCTGGGTACAGTAACAGGGACATTTCAAATTTTGATTGGTGTAGACAGGCAGTCATACAGTCAAGTGATAGATAACCAACACCGCGGCAAAACGTCTACGCATGCCCCAGGTTGAGCATTTCCGGTCTCTTTTTCAGTCACACTTTCCACTCAGATCAAAGTCTCCCGCGCGCTCTCGGCTTCATTCTGTGTGCAGCGTGTGGTTCAGCTGTTCTGCTTCATGCTACTCGTGTTTTTGACTATTTTGTAGTTATTGAAATTGCTTTTATGGATAATCACGTACACATCACGGAGACAATTAGTCGATTAGATTCAGAAAAGGTAAGATGATAATAATTCAGTGTGTAATTTTGGCTAGAGCGTCAGGTAAACTGATTTTCATTTATGAAAACAAAGTTTTTGACTGTTATTTTTCACTTAACCTGGCTGAAACTAAGACATAAAAAGTTATCATTGCAAGCTTGTATATTTTAGTTCTAATTTTCAGTTCTTCAGTTTCTCATTCTTCATGTCTTAAAACTGATTTGAGCTTTATTTGGAAAACGATAACACACAATCGCTTTGTAGTTTTATTTACCAGTGAGTTTTACCGTGTTTTGAAACGAAACTCTTCCGAGTTGATTGCCATGAAACAAGCTTAATTACACTTTTGAGGTTGGCAGCAAGTTGACAACTCTATTTATTTTTTTCATTCTCAGAATCAGAGAGCGAAAGCTGGTTCGATGGCTTTTAGAAGTTGAAATTTTCATGCCATGTATTTAGCAGCTGGAAGTTTCTTGTTTGCATGAGATGCAGCCGAGCCGCATAGTCTGAAATTACTGAAGTCTTCAACCAAAGAACAACCATCTAAAAGAATTAAATAGGCATTTTCTTGAATGAAAGTCATTTATAGGCATGTTTAGTTTCCTGGCACTGAAAGCTCCGGGTGTTCATGACTGCAGTCATCAAAGTCGAAGTTGTTATTAAATACCGCCCATCTTTTGTTTTGGGTTCTTGTTTTCTCTGATAATAAAAAAATTATTGAATGGGCTAAAATTTTATTTTCTGGCTCTAGTGTTAACGATAATGATAGCGTCTTTATTTTGGTTTCTTTCATGAGTATTGCCATTCTTTTCTTAGTTATTGCCTTCTCCCAAAAACTTATGCCAAACCAGTAGCACGCAAGAAAGCCATTAAAAACAAATTCATCTTGTCGAGAAGCTCGCGACCTGCAAACTTCAAACATCATTTTCACTGTTGGTGCAAACAGATAACCATGTGGTGCAAAAGTTTGACACTAGAAAAATATATAAGCTTTCGAATGAAGTGATTTTTTCGCCCCCTTTTTTGTCTGTTTCGCCCTTTTTGCTTTTAAACTCGGTGCGACGGCAATGTCATGCTTACGCAATTGGTTTATATACTAGACCCGAAATAAAAAGCTCACCAGATGTTAAATTTTGTGCTCATGCCCAGTGCGTTTTGCCGCGGTGTTGTGATAACCATAACTTTCTTGGATACCAGATTACATCATTATGGGAAATTAATGCTCCATGAAATTAAGGTATTGGAAATTAACGTAAATTCAGTGGAAAACAATTTTCAAATAAAGGAAATGACCTTGAAAGAGAGGTAACAAATTTCAAAATAAAGGAAATAAATGCAACATTTACAAAGAAATAAAACTTGTGGAGACAATAGGATTAAAGTTAAACTTGAAATCCGAAATGGATACTTTCTTCTAACCAAAGGGTTTAAGGGAAGAAATCAGGCCACTTCAAGCTCTACACAGTTTCTCTGTTAGTGGCAGAACTCCAACCTGATAAAAACAGTCCTCTTTCTTAGGTGTCAAGAATGTCAGAAGGTATTGAGAAATTGGAGTCCAAATAATGGAAATTAAGGTCATGGAAATTAACGCTACACTTAATTAAAGGCACTGAAATTAAAGTTAACATCAATTCACCCTAAATTAATGCAAATTTTGGAAATTCCCGTTAATTTCCTATAATAAGGTATGTTACACACAGTGCAAAAGGCGACTGACCCTCTGATAAAAAGATTACTAAAGAGTTACAGTTAAGGTACCCACCTCTCTTTCCTCTACCATGTCTTTTAAATAAATTGTTTGTGATCTACTGACAGAGGAGGTGCGATGATAATCCACCAGCTGATTCAATGAATTAAATTTTACAACCCACAAGAAATACTTTCCAGCTCCATCACGTAGAACTTTAAAGTGTTGCACATTACCACCAAACCTGCAACACAGAAAACAACAAGTTTAGTACCCACAAATGAGCTGTCAACCTGACCATAATTAGTGCTTTATTAATCTGGTTATCAGAGATATTGGTCTGCCTGAAGAAAGTCTGATTTATATTTTGTACTCCAGATAGCCTGACTTAATTTATTCTTTTATGTTCATACACTTACAGAAATAACTTTCCTTTACTAACTTGTAAATTTAATATAAAATTTTTGGAGTGCATATTTTTTGTATCTATAGATACTGTCCACTTACATCATGTAGACTAGCTTTAGCTATTTGTGGCAAGTGAGAGAATAAAAATAAAAAATTGGAATGACTGACAAAAAATGAAAATGATCACCTTCAGTGAATTGTTTTGTACACGAAATATGACCCATCCCCAAGCAAAAAATGAGAGAGGTGGCAAAACTGTCACCCACAAAATCACACATTATTTTGTTCTAGAAATGGTGCAAAGAGCTCTAGCAAAAGCTGGGAGACTGCTTTGCATTCTACTAAGAGGGAGCAATGGCTGCCACTTGCGGCCTGATTAGCCCTATCTGGGTTTGGTTTTCAGTTTTTGAGCTTGATATCTGCATTTTTCTATTTTAGTGGGCAGAGCAGCTTTTCCTTTTGTGAACATTTGTTTTTTTATAGCAAGGAAAAGTGTTTCAGGGTTTCCATAGCTGCTGTGTTGGCTTCGAAGCGCAAAGGTACAAATTAATATTTTGACCAACTACAAGATCTTCTGAAAAATAGAGTGAGATTTGTCAATTTGCCTTTTTTTTATGCTGACTTCTGTGATTTTTCACTTTTCGTTGACTTTCAGTGCAGTTCCTTGTTTTCACTGATTTCTTTTTCTATAAAGTGTTTCATAGTTCGTAGAGGGGACTAACTATGAGTGTTTGTAAATTTTAATGCCTGTCCACTATTGGTCCCAATCTCCACTAGCAACAGTGTTCTATTAACATGAGAAAAAGGGTGGGTAAGTTACAAAATAAAGCGAGCATAAGGTAGCATGCAGAAGTGCAGAAGAAGAAACTCTTGGTAACACAAACTTTGGAATAATAATCCAACATGGTGCAGAAAGATGGGAGCTTTATTGACTTGAGCAAATTAACTCTGTAACACTTGCCTTGTAGGAAGGAGAGGGACATGTGAACAGTGATGCAAAACATTGTTTGAGACTTGAGATATCCAATAAATTGTTTACTCCTTATCTTGAATCCACCAAATTATTCACTAATTTATTCTAAAACTAACACTCTTGCCCTCTCTTTAACCAAAAATGACAAAATCTTACCTCACAGATAATGAAAAATCTCCTACAAAACAAACAAAAAAACTAAATTACTACGCATTTTAAGCATTAGCTAATCACTACTTACGCTAGTATACAGTTAATGATGCTACTTAACATTGACTAGTGTTAACTTTCCAGATCTGTGCATTACGCAAAAAAGTGTCACCAACCAAATGTTTACAGTAAAACTAATTAAACAATAAAAAAATTCTGGTATTGTTTTTATGAAGGTAAAGAGAAGCTCTGTTTTCTACAATATTACTAACCTGCTAGCGTTCTAGACTAAAGATTTCCTTTAGAGTGTACAGCAGCTGTTTCATCAAGGCTCAATACAGTAAAGAAACATGACATCACACAAAAAACTCAAATATGTGCAATTATGGGATTAGTTGACAAATTTAGAAAAAACAAGATGTTCTTCTGTTGTCTCCAAAACAATCAAGACAATTCACCAATTTCCACCTACAAATAATAGGACACATTTGATTGACAGAAAAATTTGTATTTACTATTGACATGTTTCAATAAGTGCGATTCCATGATGCAAAGAAACAAAAATGGCAATTGTATTCTGTGCATGGTATAATATTTTTACTGGTCATCTTGAGGTTAAATGTGAGACTGGGTTGACTTTGAGCTGATTTGCACTCTGGAACTCTGTCCTGGAATTCCTGCACCTGTTCTGTAGATGCCATTTCGAAATCAGATGTTTTCTTACGCTACCTGAAGCATTGCCCAAAACAATCCTACAGTACAACTTGACACAAAGCCGACCCAGTCTCGGTCAAAAGTTACGCTGTACCTGGTGCACTCTCACTCTCCCTAATAAGGAATGCCCCATCGTGTGACTGCTTCATAAGCTTTTCTTCTGCCTGTTGCCTGGTCACACTGCCTTGAAACCAACTGAAATTTAATAATGACGAAAAGCGAAATAATATTGTTGGGTAAGGCTGGGTATGACATGAATAACTACACATGTATGCAGACTGAGGAGAATGTTACATTCAGACTACAAACACACACACACGTACACACCACATCAGTGACCTAAAACTGGCTGCAGAATTAACACTGGCTTGGTTGGCCATGTTTGAGAAACTCTCAAGGGGTGGTAGAAGGGCAACATTTTAACCGTGCAACACAAAATGCATCCTCGGAGAACCAGGGCCAGTCAGTCGGGCCAGGAGAAAAGTAGGCGCGACAAAAGTTTACAAGCACAGGTGGAAGAGCCCCTGGGTACCAACTCTCACCAGACCATTTCCAACAGTCTAGCAAATGCTAACATCTGATTGGGCACCAAAAATTCTTTGTATTATCTTGCCCAATCGGCAAACAGCATCTCTTGAGTTCTTTTTGTCTGTTCGTACACAACGGCTATTTTCTCGCCATACTTGTTCATCAAGATTGTGTGTGCAAGGGAAACTTTCTACTCTCCTAACCAGAAACGAAGGAACTACCAATGAGTCAGAAAAACGTTTAGGATGCTATCAGCAGGAGCATTCCTCACAAATTTGCACCTAGAAAATTATGTTTCTTACTGATCACAAGGTATCAAAAAAGCAATAAGCTTGACAACGCAAACCAACAACTTGGTATGAGCATCATGCTTTTCTTGCACATTTTTTTTGCTGTCACTGCATGCTGCCAAGTGAAAAAGTCTAATTTCACGTTTTGTGGAGTAAGTAAACAAGCAATGACAAAATTTTCTTCCTCTTTCTAACCGTGGAAATGGTTGATAGGAATTCAGCTCCAGAAGAGTTCGCTTGCCTTTACAAAGTAAACAAGTTGGAGTATTAAATCACGATAGTGAGTGAAAAAACGTGAATTCACTTTTCAAGTGACGTTTTTGTGGCTGTTGCCATTGTGGTATCTGAACCTTACAAATATTTATCAAAGCGTGATTGATGCAGGCTTGAATACCTGTTGTAAGCTCAAGCTTGTATTTTTGGTAAAGCGGCTTAACAAAGATCCTTACATATGTTCCCAATACCCTTACATATGTTCCCATGTTTCTGTTTTTAGGTAGACTGAATTTTGAAATGAGGAGTTTATCAAACTGAAAGTTTCCTGACTGCCCGCATTTCTTTGGTGCACGAGCCAGACAAGTATGGCGAGACAAAAGCTGTCACCTACAAACTCACGAAAAGAACTCACCAGATGCTGTTTGCCGATTGGGCACAATAATGCAAAGCATTTTTTGCGCCCAATCAGGGGGTAGCATTCGCTTGACCATTTGGAAATGGTCGAGTGAGAGTGGGTAACCAGGGGCTCTTCTGCCCGTGCTTAAAAACTTTTATCGCGCCTACTGTTCTCCCCGCCTGACTGACTGTCCCTGGGTCTCCGACGATGCACAAAATGACATGTGAACAAGAAACGTCTTAGTTCCTCAGTCTAACACACCAATTAACGTCTGACTATTTCATAAAGTAATAGGTGATTTGAGAAAAAGACCACAAGAAATTTTGACACTCTTTTCCTGAAGGAACCTTTTTACCATGATCAAGCCAAAATCAAAATGCTGAAGTGAAGAATGGTTAATCAAGTGGAATGGTCACAATAGCAATTAATCAAGACTTCACTTATTAATATTGTTACACTAGCGGTATGTTGACCCCTTGCTCTGGCAAAGATGTATTACATTAAAAGTTTCCTAACTCAGAGTGATTCAGTTTAAACAAAGTGGAATGGTTTACCATATCCAACCACCTAGTACCATGGTAGATCAAGAGAAAACACTTGAGACCAGTGCCAAAAAGAGCCTACAAGGCTAAGACAATAATTATTTATGAGGCCTGACTTGCCTATTGTCTTGAGTTCGGGATGAGCAGGAATCTCCCACTGTAGTAGTGTGCTAATCATCAATGATGATATCATTGATCGAATGAAAGGCCAAAGCAATGGAATAATAATTATTGATTATGGAAAATGATCAATTGACAAAGCCCTGTTGGGGTAAAATTCTGACAAGCGACATACATGGTCTTGGAGCAGTGACATAGGACAGCAGAAATGGTGACAAACGACACGAAGTCAAGTTGAAACTGTGACAGCAACAGAGAAAAGACCAATACAATAATAACACACCCACAGTGACATGACTTCCTCCTCAATACACCAAATAACAGGTTTTGAAATTCTGCAGACTAGGGACATAAGTAACCCCCATAAGAGGGTCTCACTGACTACTGCAAAAACTTAATAGAAATATTTCTTGTTGATAAATAAAATGACAAAACTGGTAATGCAACCAAAATCCATTGATGAGCCTTTTCTGATACATTTTGCATGTTTTTGTTGGATTGAAAAACGTGGTACATGAGCGACGTTTAATTCTCTCTATTGATTTGGTTCACATTTGATTGTGCATTGATAAAAGTGGTCCACAATCATAAAACTAAAAAGTTTATAAATAATACTTTGACTAGCACACAGGTGAAAAAAAAGGAATTCTTAAAAATTATAACCGATGATCACTCTGATTACTTCTGATGATGATTTATGAAACCTCAACCAATTCCCAATACTACAAACACCACTGTAAAGGGTGACACCAGAATTGCATTCGGGAAACCATCAGATCACTCAGTGCCCAAGCTAAAGAACATCATTCCTGGTAAACTTATGTTGTTTTCAAACACTGCCAACAAAACTTTAAACAAATCATCGATCCACACCACACGTGTCGACAAGTGCAATCAACAAAGTCAACAATCAATAACAATCGATAGTAATCAATAAAATTGATTGATTAAATGAAAAACTATAAAAATCGATAGAGGAAGATTATTATCGATTACTCCAATATCTTTGTCAAAGTTTTTTTTAAATATTGATTTTTTTTCTCTGTTTAGTGTCGTCTGACTGACCCAAATTTTTGGCACATTCCAAAAAAAAGTAACGACGTCGTTAAACCGTTTTTCACTTGAAATATTTCTTTTAATCTGAAAAATGAGCAAAGTAACAGCATAAAGAAAAACAGGAACAAAAACAGGAACATTTTTTACAGTATATTGTGTATTTTGTTAATCCAAATCTGTGAATGTTAACTTTTAACGTCGTCCTGGGGTACCAAGGCCTCCTATTCTGAAACTTTTTTAGTTTTTTTTTTTTTTCTCAATCCGACCAACCGACCCAATATGAAAAAAACGAAAAAAAGGGGGGATGGCCTATCAATCAATTAGGAATTATCGATAGTTATCGATTTTAAGATCGGATTTTACCAATTGCACTCGTCAGGATAAATTTTGTGAAAGACGCCATCACCAAATAAAGGGTACCCCTTTTTTCAATTTTTTTTCACGAGGTAAAATTGACAGACATAAACGATATCAATCAATCAGGAATTATCGATAGTTATCGAGTTTACGATTGGTGAGTTTCTGATTTTACCGATTGCACTCGTCATGATAAATTTGGTGTAAGAAGGGTACACCTTTATTGATTAAAAAGAAGGGGTTGACCTTCTGTTTTTCTACGATTCTGTCCTGGGAATATGTGACTATCAAAAAAATATCAGTTAACTTGTGGAAAATTTAAGGTGCCAAACTTATAGAGACTAATAAGCTTAATTTAAGTAATTAAGTTTAAATTCTTGCTCACGTACTCGTGCGGCTTTAGCTCGATGTAGTTCGCTGGAACAAGCCCTTCGCGTCCGTCTTGTTCAGCAGTGAACCAATTTTTATCCTCGCCTTTCCGAATGATCTTAAATTAAAAAGTGGCAAAAATAGTCAATGAAACGTACAAGGAACATACGCAATTCTTTTGTATTGGGCGAATGATAGGATGTCGACAACCAAATTACACGGTATTTCTGGCTTCCGTTTTACCTTCACAATGCTTCCCTTCTTAAAAGAAAGCTCGTCATCTGCAGTAGCATTGAATTCGTGTCTAGCAGTTGCCTCCATTTTCAACCTATTTCCAATCCGGTTTGCCCCAACGTCAACTCCTAGATCTTCATGAAGACAGTGGGAAGTAAAAACAAATATGTCCGACTGTTTCGAGCAAACTTCCGAGCAGGAATGGGACGGATACTTGCCTAATATGGAAATCTTGGACAAAACATCCTGATAGCCTCAGTTTCGTGCTGTTGCGCGTTTCCGCCCGAGTATACACGGCGAAAGCTGGCCTTACTTAGGGGCTATGGGGGAGGAGATTAAAGCACAAAGTGGGGAGTAGCCTGCGTAGCAAGCGTTTCCTCGCGAGGTTCGTCAAGAAAACTGGGACAAGAGCAACTCCGCTCTAACTTTCGCGCAATAACTCGATTGGAAACGCTTGCTACGCAGGCTAAGTGGGGAGCAGATAGAGAGAAGTTTCTCTCCCTTTTTCTAAAATTTTTAGGACAATTAACACGATCTGCCTTAATTTTTCCCCCTTTCCCCGTCTCCCCCAAGCAATGTTGTAGTTTGTGCACCCCTGTACCCTTTACCCTGTCCTAAAAGTGTTTCTTCACCCCAACATTGTTTGGAGGGGGGAGGGGTGGACCAGTCGCGGTATCTGAACATTTGATAAGTTAAGGATGTGGAAGGAAGGTTTTCCATAACCGTTCCAAGGATTTTTGTCCTCCATTGTAGCTTGGGCGAGTGTTTGAACCTCTGCTGCCAAAAAACGTACCCCGCGCATAACAATCGGACCGGGAATCGGACCCGGGTAATCGCAGCAGCAATGACCACGAGTTCGATCTTCATTTGTGAATTGGTCAAGATCAATTTCTCGCTGTTGGAACTTTCTTCCGCGTATTTGTGGATAGCCTGGGCCCGGGGGGGGGGGGTACTCCCTTATAAGGGCTTAATGGGGACGTGCGGCCAGCCAGGGTATGTTTTTCGGGATTTTTGTCTTAAACAGGGTATCGAATCTATCATTTTTTGTCTTAATCAGGGTATCGATTTATCAATTTTTGTCTTAAACAGGATAAATGTCTTAAACAGGGTATCAAAAATCGGAATTCTGTCTTAAACAGGGTAGGAAAATCAGCGATATTTGTCTTAAACAGGGTCAGGATACGAGGGGCCGCGCCGCACCTCCCCACCCAGGGATATATCGAGTACACCCCCCGGGAGCCTGGGCCATAGACAGTCTAAAACCCCGATATAGACTATGTATACGTATATCGAGTTCTCTAATACGTCTCAAATGACAAGTCCGCCTGCAACTGGGTGTCACGTAGCAGCTCTCTAACCCTAAAGCCAATTGGTTCGATACCCTAACCGCGAAACAATGGGAAATAATGAAAACAATGATGTGTATCAATGAGGACACCAGTTACGAGGAGCTCCTATATACTGCAACGCAGGATAATTTGTGGACCATTTTGTTTGTTTTGGCAAACTTTAATTTTTGGCCGATTAGTAAGTTAATTGACCTCACATAAGTACGTTATAAGTGGCATTAATTGAAAATGCAGTTTATTCCTAGATTAGGGTTTCATCGTGTTGCTTGCCGTGCTGCTTAGGGAAAGAATTTATCGGTGGGATTACATTATTTACGCGATAAGCGATATCAGTCAGAATCGGCTTTCCAGGTGACAGCGAGGCCTGGTCAGTGTCCTTGCCTACGAGTCGTTTCGCCAACGTCCTGTTCGCCAACGTCTCGGTTCGTTTCGCTTACGTGTAAAATCAGTTCCCTAACTGATTTTGCCTGATCAGTGGCTGAAAGAACGAGGTATGTACATGTGTATCACAATTCTTCTAAACAAAATAGCTATTCAGATCAACAAAGGAAATGTCCAAAAATATAGAAACGGAAAAATAATGTGTTTTAAGCGTAGCTATATTATTATCACAGCCGGTGGAGGAATTTTATGAAAAATCCATCGGGCGACAGTACAACGCATTCGCATATCGCAAACCTTTTCCAAATTTGAGTCTGCGAATACAGCTAGCCGAGTCTCTTCTCGCCCTAGCCGCTAGGGACGGTTTCTTTTCAGCCTGCAGTGCATGCGTTTTCTTCGGGCTCGCGAAAGCGCATGTTGAAACTCGAAAAGAGGGTAGAAAATGGGGTGAGTCAAAAGGAGCAGGGTATTTTTCTCCCCTCCCCCTCCCCTCTTTGCTTCTTTCGCCCTAGCACCTACCCTTAGGGTTACTATTTTTACTCTCCCTAATCTTCCTCCGTCATAACAAGATGGCGGTTACAACAGTACGAACCGTAACCAAGCAGCTTTCGCCCGCCCACTATACGCCTGCACTGCAGGCTAGTTTCTTTTCTCCTGCGAAACATCCTGGCCGACAGGCTAGACGGCTGTATATTCACAGGCTACCCAATTTGGTCAACGCGTCAACGGTTGGGTGAAGAATTAGCCGCGTGATTTGAGCCAATCAGAAACGAAGATATATTTTGAATGAATAATAATGTACAATATTTGTGAAATAAATTTTACGAACATTTTCAGGCTGTTTCTCACTAAGCTCCCTGTAAGTTAAAGTAAGATCTTGATCAACCTGAACCTCGAAATCATAGGTTCTTACTATGCGGGTGTTAACTGTATTCTTGAAGATTAAACGAACTGAAATTGTGTGTTTTTGCAAACTAAAATTAGCATAACTGTTTTTCAAAGTTCGTTTTTGTTCTTTGTAACGTTTGATACAATGCTCAGAAAGTATATTTGTTGGGCAAGAACCCGCGATTTTGTCGCTTACAATTAATTTCTTCGTTAACTTTATTTAAGTTCTGTACCGCACGAGGAAGCGTAATGGCTGCTCGGGGCAGTACTCTCTATAAGGGCTTATGGGGGAGGGCTCCGCCCGCAAGGGGTGCCTCTTTCAGATTTCAGGTATGTGAAAGGGTAGGGGCTACCCTGGTTGAGGTTTATCATGAAAGGACAAGGAAATCTGTCATTGCGGTCTGTGAGTGGACCAAAAAAAGGTACACGGAAGGGGGACCTTCTCTGTCAAAAATGGTATATAAAAAGGTAAGGGGTTGGATCTCGGGGCGGAGCCTCCCAACTATAAAATTTTGTTCAGTACCCCCCCGGGAATAGCCGTAATATTAACAAAATGATCTCGATTACCGTCACACAGCCCCTCTAATACTAGCCTGTTCCAGGCTTCAAGATAGTCAGGTCCGCTGAATTGAGAAAGCGCCAACACGAAAATAATGAACATGTAGCCTGTCCCAGGCGTTCAGATAGTAGAGCGCGGCGGAAAGTGGGGGAGCGAGTTAAGTTGTACACCGGGAAAACGGGGGCGAGAGCGAGAGAAGTTTTCTCCCCTTTCCCCTTCTAGTCTCCCCTCGTTCTTTTTTTTCTTCGTAAATTTTTCTCCCGCGCTCTACTATCTCAACGCCTGGAACAGGCTAATGAACGTGAGGAAACTCTATCTCCTCTTTTCCGCCCCGTGCCCCTTTACTTTCGCGTCTTCCCCACTATCTGAGAGCCTGGAACAGGCTACTCTAATACAAGTGTGCCATTCACGGTCCTCTTCACGAGGATTTACGCAAATATTGCATCGAAATTCACTGAGAAAAAGTTGCTGTCTGGTAAATAAGAAAACAAAGGGTAGCCACAATTTCAACTTAATATTGTCGGTTTTTTAACCCGGTACTGATGCAGAGACTTCAGTTGTATCACATAATTCTACTTAGAAAGAGAAACAGATGATACCCGGGGTGCTATGGTCTGAATTACTAGGCAGTCTATAGGTATTCTTTAAGCAAACCAACCCCTTGCCCTCTGTTGTGACACTTAGATCCGTACGCACTTTCATCAAATAATAATTATACAATAGCCTGCGTTCCCCGCTAGCAGAAAATAGCCTGCGTAGCTGGCGATGTTTTTGGTGTGATTTTCGTTTTTGGTTCGTATTTATACCAGGGGCACCCAACGAGGATATAGTTCAAAACCACTTAACATAGCAGTGTTGAACGTATTTTAGTATTTAAACGGTAGGTAAAGGCATATTTTTATCCCCTAAAAACTTTTCATCTGTTCGGATTTCCTAGCTGAAAGTCTAGTGATCCGAAAATTATGGCGATCAAAACTTACCTTTTCGAAAATTTCAGCCAGGAAAAGGCTCCCGAAAATTCTAGGTGGCCTTTTTCAGGGTAAATATCCTTTTAAAATGGGTAATTATACCATTTTGTAGATGTTCGAAAATCCTAGGAGAGGCAGGCAAGCAAGAAATTTTACAGCAAATGTTCCGAAAATTCTAGTTCTCAAATCGTCTTCCGAACAGATATTTTCCCGAAAATTACCGTTGGGTGCCCCCTGTTATACGGCCGCGCGCGATTGAGGTCAAATGCGAAAACGATCATTACGATGGTCTGTTTCGACCTTGGTTCAGCTTTCGCTCGGATGTATCTCCTACTTTACGAAGCACAAAATTAAAAAAAAACAGACACCCCCCATCCCCCCTCCAAAAAAAAAACCAGCTACGCAGGCTATAAATACAAATACTGAAAAATAGAGGACTGTCAACAATTTACGAATCGCGGGTATCTAAAGGCAATTAGCTTAGGTAGCAAATACTAATTGGCAAAGAAGGAAAGAAACACTGCATACAGATAAAAATGTTTTGTAACCTTGTTACACTTTAGGCGGCATCAATAAACAATGTGATTCCTGTACAGTCATAGCCCATGTTGGTAGAGTCATTTCCCCTCTGAAGGCTGTCACTAAGATATCAAGTTGCGTAGAAAGAGAATTGAAGAGCTAGGAAGATCTTTTTATTTATATACTTCCCTTTATTGTTTCCTATGAAAGTAGCCAGGGTTCATGCTTGTAGTGACTGGGGAAATACCCATCCCCTGCCCTTTAGTGACAGCCATATTCATAATAATGATAATAATAATAATAATAATAATAATAATAATAATAATAATAATAATAATAATAATAATAATAATAATAATAATAATAATAATAATAAAACAAAACAAAACAGTAGGAAGGAGAAAAAGACTTGCAACCACCCTGTTCTTTCTGCTAAAAATTGTCCAGACAAACTAGATGTTATGTAGGAAATTATACTTTTTATAGACCACAATAAATTTACAATGCATATAGTAAGTGATCAATCGCAATGCTTGGCGTTTTTCAAAATGTCTGGGCTTGCCACAGGTTTCCTTCTCTTCCTCCCATGTAAAATTCCCACTTTTTCTTCTTTCTTGCACTTAAGGTGCACTGGAAAGGAAATGACTGCACAGGCTATGTCCAACAGTCCAAGTCACTTTAACATCAATATGGCATAATTTCCTTGCATATTGATTATAAGGACACAGCTTTGACATTTATTTACACTGTACAGTAGACAACCTAGATAAATTCAGTTTGCAATTTTCATAGTAGCTTTTAGCATCTGTTAAAGTCTTTTCAGTGCCCTCTTTTTCTCTTTTTTCTTCTTATCCAGGGCTTTGTCACTGGCTCTTTTGATCCCTTGCATCATCACTTCTACTCCATCTCCCTTCTCTGAGCTTTCCGCTTTTAACTTGATCTTTGCGTGAATATCAGTAAACAACTGTGCTCGTTTTGAGTAGTCGTCATACTTCTCTAGTAAGAGCTTGCCAGCTTCCTCGTTTAAAGCTGACTCAGGATTTGGGACTATTAAAAGGCATTTGACAGTCTGTAGGAAAAAATAAAAGGCAGAGCTTTAAAGCTGGGTTTTCACACCATGTTACAAAAACTGGCATAGAATTAGGGCATTCACTACATCTTAGAATTTGCTATAGTCTGTTATAGTGGAACCCCATTAATACAATCAACATTGGGCTACAAAAACCTGGTCATAATAATGGGAAGGTCGTATCAGGGTAATGTAAACAACAAGGGAGACATCCTAAGCCTTTTAGAATATGAAATAACAAGTAAAATTTAGTTCTGAGTGATGATTTTTAAGATACTTGCACCATTCACACTCTCTGGGTGTATTCCTTCAGGATAACCAGGATCAAGATCAGTGATGATGACCAGCACTCTGATCATGGTTCATCAAAGGAACTGATGAATCTTTGCCCAGAGTGGATTTATCGGTTCCTTTCATGAACCTTGATCCAAATCATCACAAAGAAACGCACAAAAGTTAGTTGATTCTCACTTGCCATCAGGCATCCCCAGGCTTTTGACTAGAAACGAAGATAATGATTAGGGACCAGTGAAGATAACTTGGGAAATAATTGATAGGCCAATTATAAGAAATGTCGTTCAGTAACGGTAGATTAGTTATGAATTATGTGCAGGGGACAAAGGCCAAGGACAACAGAGAATGACTTGGTGATCACTACCAGCTTATGAAAGCATAATACAGTCTATGAAAAATGCTCACAATCTCCTTTTGTCTTTATGGCCACTGGCAGATTAGTAGGTGATCTACTTAATTATTCACTGGCCCAGAAACAATTTTATGGCTGATCTTCAGATCACCATTGTCCTGTTTGCAAAATTTAATGTGAGGCTCATTGCACAAAAAAAAGGAAGAAAGAAATATGCATATGACTTTACGTGTATCCATGTACAACTAATGCAGGCCCAAGTCATCCTATGCTGGTTAAAACTCACTCTCCCAGTCCACTTACACATACTTAATTTCACATAATTAGTTTACCTTTACACATTTTAGAGGCTATGCTGATTGACATCAGCAATACAGTATTTCAGATTTTACACAATGGTGTGATTTCGAACAATCACCTGATCTTGCCTCTTTGTACTCTGCTGCACATAAGGCCTCCACACTTCCCCCCACCGCCTTCCCAAACTAGCCCATCCCTGGCACAAGTTCTTGCTTGGTCCCACAACCACTATCCTGCCATTACTCTCTCCATTTTTGCCCCACATTATCCTAGGGCATCTAAAAAAACTTTTTGCCTTTTATCAGGAGTCCAAGAAAGTGCCTTGACACGGTGATGTCCTGTCCACATACACAGGACATGTCCAAACCATTTGAAGCATCTCTTCTTCAGCTGATCCTTTCACATCTGCATAATTTGTTTAGCCCATCAATGGACAACACATACTGCCAGTAGATACCCAAAATCCTCTCAAGGCACTTGTGATAGAACAAGTCCAACTTTAATTGTCATTGATATTGATCTTCCATGTCTTGCTACCGTAGAGTAAGACTGGTTTTACTAGTGTGTTGTACATCTAAATCTTACTGTAGTACCGTTTGGAACTTCAGATGCCTGCCAAATGAGGACTTTGCTTTCGCCAGTCAGTTCTGCATATCCTTGTTTGCTCCTCCCTTATTACTGAATATTGCACCCAAGTAAACAAAGTCACCAACCTCCTTTATCACCTTATCATCGGTCAACCAGCTCTTCCTCTGCAATTGACCTTATTAAGGACTGCCATCTTCTTTCTGCCGATTTTTTAGCCAATCCTTGATGCTGTGTCTTTAAGTTTGTGGTTTTCTCTGCATTTGCTGTGTAGCTTTAGTGGAGATGAGAGTAATAACATATCCAAAATCAAGATCTTCTAGCGGCTCCATTAACTTCCACCTCATTCAGGTATTGACATTCTCAGTCATTATAGTTGCTTGACTCAGGACCACCTCCTCCTTCCAAAAATATTGAGCAAGGGTAGTGCAGTTGGTTAGTGCGGCCTTCGGTACACAAGGTCTCGAGTTTGATCCATGGTGACATCACACCTTTGTTTCAACTTCTCTCCTTTCTGTGTAGCTTTGACTAGCTTTAAATACCCTTAAAACAGAGCATTGATGGAGAAGTTTATCAGCTATTACACTGTCACAAGTTGTCAACGTAAAATGTGGTTGTTTTTCCTTTATCTTTTTACTTGATGATGCTGTCTACACTGTAACTTGTGCGATGACACATCCAGATCCGTCTTTCAAAGCTGGGCCAATATATTAACCTCATTATCCGATTTGCATTTCTAAGAGAGAGCGTTGCTCCCTGGAATTCCTTCAGACTGATGGGTTCTATGCTGATACTAGATCAATCTACTGCATTTGGTAGAAGTCGATCAAGGTGGGGTTCTTTGGTGGAACACTGTTCAGCACCTCCACTGTTCTAGTGGCTGTTCACTATATAGTGGTCTGTGTCTTCATCAGACATAGAAAGTTAAAAATTTCCTGTTTTCAATTTAAACAGTTTTTTCTTGTAATGAGAAACAATCCATGTTTATTTGCAGGCATATTTTTCGTTTTTTCACAACAAAACCACTGACCACAACTACTACGAAGACATAGAGTGTCAAAAATTTTATCGCTTTGCATTTCAAAGTTTTTCCGAAAGAAAACTTATGAACTGTAAACCGGAAAACAGAATTCCCTGACTTTTCACTGACTTTGACAATATCAAAGATTTTCCCTGACCTTAAAAAATTGTCAGTTTTCCCTGACTTTTCCCTGACCGTGGCAACCCTGTTCATGTTTCTGCTCTCAGCTGCAATTTGTCCGTGATTTTCCAACTAAACCCTCCAATTAGTCCTTAACCTTGATTTCACATCCTTGTCTTTGCTTTTCACTACACCCTCTGGCTAAGTTGTTGATGGATTCTCATTGATCTTGCATTATATAGCTATCTTGCTCTTCATTTTTTTTTCCTTTCCTTGACAGTTGACCAAGATCGACCGGGAAATATCCATGGTTTGGAGTTCCTCTTCTTCCTACCAAGGACGTTTTCAGCGGTGCTGCTGAATGCCTAGCTGAAATAATTCCATTGTGCACTAATAGCTTGCATTTTCATCTGTCACCTTAAGGACTGCAAATTCATTTCCTAGCATGACAGAACAAACATTCCTGACTGCTTGGTTTTGCAGCTCTCTCTCCTCAATTCTGGTTCTGGAGTTGGGTGGCTGGTTTGTCCTCTTTAACTTGAGATTTATAGTGGTTCACACAGGATGCTGATCATAGGCATCCATATACACCCCACACAACCCTGGTATCACAGAATGAGACAGACTTCCTGGAGAACTTGTCAATGAGAAAATGATCAATCTGATTGTGATATCTGCCATAGGGGAATGTCCATCATTTTTTTTGGTCTTGAGCATCTCCTTGTGAGGGAATATGGTAACAGTGATGACAAAGCTGTTCATCTTGCAAAACTCAACGAGCTTCCCGTCATTGTCGCTGATATTGCCTGTTTCATGAGCTCCCAATATCCCTAATCTGTTAAGGTTTGAAGCCCCAACTGCAGGATTCATATTACCACATAAGATGAGCATATCATGCTTTCTAAAAGCTTCCAAGACATTTTGGAGCTGCTCATAGAAATGATCGATCTCGTTTTCCTCAGCTTCCATTGTTGGCACTCAAGACTTCAATAAACGTTAGCTTCATGTATTTGGAATAGAAACATGCTTTTTTAATGTGCTCATCAAATGGCAACGATTCCAGCATGACTTTGCTAGTTTGGACATCATTGTATATCTCCACTACCATGGATCTCTGCCTGAGAACATAACCATTTCTCCAGGGCTTGAAAAATATTGAATTCAAGGTGGTCCCACACTTTGTGTGTTTGGAGCCACTTCTGGCTTGTCTTAATAAATGATTTTGTTAGAGAATAACTTGCCTGGAGCCTTGCCCATCGGCCAAGTAAGCTTTAACCCTTTAAACCCTAAGAAGTAGTAGGTAGAAGTTGATAAAATATCAAGCAAATTCATCATGTGTGATCATGTCCATAATTCTCATGACCACGCTGTTTTATAAAGCATTGATATTACAAGGAGAAATTTGGTACTGATCACTCTTAAGTCTTAGGGTTTAAAGGGTTAAACATTACTTACCCAGCAAGAAAATCTACTTGTCCTGGACTAACAGATGCGACTTTTTTCAAACCCAAGAACCAGTCCATCTACACTCATGTATTCCTAGTATGTCGATGTTGTATTCGCACATCTCCTTGCACTGCCTTACCTATTTTTTTTTTTTGCATACATTATATACACATTCCAGTTCCCAAAGTTCAATATCTCCAGGCATAGATGGGACTTAGTAGGTTGACAGGCCTCTGTGAACCTTTCGTCTACCAATGTCATTCTGCCCTGCCCATCCACAGGGATACCTGGCTAGTCTCGTTGTTCTTCCCACTGCTATCTTTGATAAATAGTGTGTCTGGTTTCTTTAATGATACTTTTTTTGCAGGTACGGGACATAATAAGACTGTTCCTAGTTTTTGGTTGCCTCACTAAGTGTTATTACTAATAGACATAACATAGTGACTAGCTGGTCAAGCTGGCAAGAAAGACCATTTTTTGCTTGCCAAAGAAAATTTTTTAGGCACTGGCAGTCAAACTAGCTGACTAAGCCCTCATAAATAGGCCTGCATGATACGCAAACAAAAAAGGTCCTGCAGTTCTCAGAACGCCAATATAACAACAATGTAGTATTGTAATAGACTTACCAGTAAAATATGTTTCACTCCAAGATCTTGTTTCCAGTCTTTTTTGAGTGTATTAACACAGATTTCTCCATTACTGGCCACATTTGGGTGGAATATTTTAGTCAAGAAAAAACCTGGAAAGGAGAGTTTTCACAAAATAATGTAGCAAAGCCAACAGAAGTCTTAAATTTTTAGAGATTGTTAAGGCCAAAAACTGGTTCTACAAAACAAACTATGGTTAACTAAAGAATTACTTACTACACATGATAAGTGAATTTTTCATCCAACAATGCATGTAAGCTCATATACTTAATGCTTAATAGTAGAAACTGTGGTTAATAAAATGAAATGTATGGGATATTCTTAAATGAAAGACTTGAATGCTGATTCATGATCTGACAACCAACAAACTACAACCAATACAAAATGTGACTGCATGTACATGTAACTGTTACACGCAGTGCACGCTATGTTAAACTGACATGCAAAACAGATCTACTTCAAAACGTAAATTTACTAAGCTCAAAAGCATTTATTGATCTTTATAAGTACAAACTTAAGTTCACCTTTTGGAGGAGCAGTTGGATAATCTTTTCCCAAAACGAGTTTCACACGGAAAAGTCCTCCTTCATACGGTGTACCGGCTAAAAAAGAGACACGGAAAACATAAGAGCTGACTTTTTAAACGGGGGTGGCGATCAATCAAGAGAATACAAAGCTTTTCTGGTGTAAATGCATAGCCGCCGTCGCAGGGTAAGTTTATACACCATTGCACCTCTATTAAGAGAGAAAATACGTAGATTTCAAAAGCAAAAACGTCACGAAAAAACCATACCAGGTCCTTCTATCGTTGCTTGAATGTCTGTTATATCCTGTTCGTTGACAAAAACCTTAATCCCTTCTGGAGGATCGTTTGTTAAACTGGTTAGTTCTTTGGAAACTTGCTTGATGATTTGGGGATGAAGATTTTCGACGTTCGAACTTGTCTGAAAACCACAAAAATGACAATGATCAAAGGATGTAATTGCAACTTGGCGAAAAGCTGAGTCCAATACACTTACCGAGGCCATCGGGCACAAAGTTTTCTAGGATCAAAAGGTACGAAAAAGGACTGAAAAACTATTCACTAAACGGAAAGGAAAAGTTCGTTTGGAGTCAATTTTGGTAAAGAGTACGGTTTTTTGGTTTGTTATTCTATTAACCAATCAAAACGGAGATTGACCAGTTCACCGCACGCGTATTAGTCGTAAGAACCTGGGTCAAAGTCGTCCCAGCTTTCTTGCGGAAAAGAAGAAGATTTTCAGATGGGCACTGGGTTCCAATCGCGATTGAGTTGAGAAAACCGTGTAGCAATCGCAATATTCAGGGGCACCCAACGAGAATATAGTTCAAAACCACTTCAACATTGTATTTTTAAACGCATTTTAGTTTTTAAACGGTAGATATAGCTACAGGCATATTTTTATCCCCTACATTGTTTTTATCTGTTCGGATTTCCTCCCTGAAATTCTAGTGATCCGAAAATTATAGGGATCAAAACTTACCTTTTCGAAAATTACAGCCAGAAAAAAGGCTCCCGAAAATTCTAGTTGACCTTTTTAGGGTAAAACTCCGTTAAAAATGGGCAATTATACCATTTTTTAGATGTTCGAAAATCCTAGGAGAGGCAGGCAAGCAAGGAATTTTACAACAAATGTTCCGAAAATTCTAGATCTAAAATTGTCTTCCGAACAGATATTTTCCGAAAATTGACTTTGGGTGCCCCTGAATATTATAGAGATGGAGGATGTCGCAATAAAACTTGTTTAAAAGGGAGAGGCGGAAATGACGCCGAAAAAACACCAATGCCGAGATACAACGTTTACAACTAGCAGGATCTTCGTCCACGGTTTTTGCAGTTAATCTAATCCATGATTATTGAGACATTTTAAGCCGTAGGTCTTCAACAAATCCGACTTTCCTGCTTCCATCAAATCATCATGGGCATCGATGTTATTTCATGGAGACTCCGCATTGGTGTTGTTTCGACGTCATTTCCGGCTCTCCCTTTCAAACAATTTTTATTGCGACATTCTCCATCTCTATAATATTGTGATTGCTACATAAGTTCAGTAACATCTGTAAATCTGAAGAAGGCTGGTATGGCCAGCCGAAATATTGTTATAAAAAACAATACACGTTGTTACTGGAATCAGCTTTGCAGTAGTTTTTTTGGACTTCTCGTTTTTGGAGATTGAGTGCATCTGAGGTTGCGTTCGATTGGGAAATCCGGATTTAGATTTTGAAATCCGGAATTCTAAGGGAGAAGCGCCCTGGGGACGAGGTTGAAATCTGTCCACAGGGTGGATTCAAGTCCGGATTTCATGGATTTCCTGGCTCTTGCCTTTTACTGTTCGATTGGGAAATCCGAAAAAGAATTTACAAAACTATTCTCGTGGACAGCGGTCTTGTTTTTGCTAATTATGGATGCGTATGCAAGACCGTTTTTCTTAAGCTGACAGTTTTTCAAATCCTTTTTCGGATTTCCCAATCGAACGGTAGGAAGGAAATCGAGAAACAAATATCCTATCGGACAGGAGAGAGAACTGAGGAACGAGGTTGACGTACCCTGAGTACATCTCAGCTCCCAATAGGCCACTTCCGAGTTTCAAAAGCCCTCACTTTCAAATTGAGGCTAAGTGCACAGCCTCTCTTGAGAAAATGAGTTTTATTTGCATGAGAATGAAAAATCATTTCCATATCAAACAAGAGCCATAATGGGATATCAAAGGCTGAGTACTTAACCTCGTTTTGAAACAGAGGCCCGGGGGAACTCGGAAATGGCCTACCCTCCCATCCCTGACATTTTACGGGCCTCCCGCCCGACTTCCTCGAGAGGTTCTGCGATACACGTATTTCTAGTTTAATAAAGATTTTAGAATGGAAACGAAACGTCAATAAATTTAGGAAATTCAATTTTGAAAGCAAGGACCAACTTACAAAAGAGAAGGACTGGATCCTAATATGTAAAGTATAATAAAGAAACACAAGAAGCAAGGCTGATTTTACGGTCGAAAATATTTGTTTCTTTTACCAATATTTCGGAAGGCATGGCCTTCTTTCTTTAGGGTCTTACATCCCGGAGTGGTCAATCGATAAAAATCGGTAAATCTGATTTGATTGATATCGATTCAATATCGATCAATTTGTAAAAATCGATGACACATTCGTTTCGTTTATCGATTTTTTTAATTTTCACCGATTTCATCAATTTATATCGGAACTGATACATCTGTTGATCAGAAAATGAAAACTGAATTCATAAAACAGCAGATTTATTGACAATTGAGTTGCGATTGAGATTCAAAGGATCAAACATTTATCACTTTTAAATAAATCTTTAAAAAATCTTAATATCTTTTCTTTAAAACCAGGTTTAAAATCTTCTTCTCAGTGATGGCTGATATTGGCCAGGTAGGCGCTCAGCTTTTCAGGATTTAGATCTCCCACCCTTTCAAAATAACGTTCGTGTAGTTCGGAGTGTAGTTTCATCCCGAAGTAATCAAAAGATAAGAAACGAAATCGGTAAAAATCGTTAGCAATCAAGTGATTTTTATCGATTGATAACGGAAAACGTTGAAATTTATCGAGGGATTAGCCTGAATCCCGATTTGAAGAAATGTCTTAAATTTAGGCTAGGGAATCTTTATCTACGGTTGTATTTCTCGTGATACTTGCCTGTGAGACTTGAATGTAACTGAACCGTTTCTGTTGTTATGTACAAAATAAAGGGTTTTAGAGGGAACGTTGCGTGTGTAATAGTTACCACATTTCTCATTTTGTCTGCTGATCACTCGTGGATCAGGTGGATGTGTTTTCTCAGCTGTACAATAAACTCATGCTAAAAATAAACAACAATGGCGGACTTCCGTTTTCAATCGTTAAAATCATGAAAAATCGATAATATCGATTTGACAGAGCAAGTTACATTATCGATTTTCTCCGATTTCCGGTCAATCCGTTATATGGATCGTATTCTCCAAAGCAAAGATCAAATAACTTCCCATAAGGAAAATATGTACAGAGCATTGTTCCTGCGTGTCTGAGCAGGAAATTTTTATCATTTTGTTGTAAATGCGTCCGTAAACATCGCAGCTGAGCATCACAGGCTTGTATGCTGCTCTTTAATAGGAGCGGATGGCGTAAAAGTCATGCTGATTCTTGATTGTTACCTTAGAAATCCGATGTGTCTCAATTTCAGGGGCCGTTAGTGAAAAACTCTCATCTACTGAAAACGAAAATATCAGGTTCAAAGGCACTGAATGGATAAATATATTTCAATCCGATATCAGTCGCTTCAGGAAATTTTAGCGTGTTTACAAGAAATAGAAAATGAAGAAAATGTTACGTATATATTGTAGCTGGTCCGAAAAATTAAAGACACTGAAAAACGGCCAATTATAGACCCAAATATGTATTTTTCGCGATCCCAACTTAGTCACTTTCTATTTTTATGAATTGACCCATTTTTTAGATTGAATGAAGAAAACTTTACTTTTCATCTACAGTACAAACGTTCTGGTACGTTTTCTAACCGTAAATATGAACAACTGTCTTTCCTCCAAAAATCCGAAAATGTGCAACCCCATTCTAATGACTCTACTGAAAATGCGACCCGATCGAGCGGCACATCCCAATTAGCCTCTTATAAGGAAGTACCCCCACCCGGGGAATTGACCTAAGCCAGCAATCTCCGCGTGGCATGCCCCTTTAGACTATGGAAACCGAAACCGAGTAACAAATCTGATCCCCGGGCAAACTTTTAAAACTTGTAGTCAGAACGGGACTCCAACCCTAGACCATCTGGCCGCGCTAGCTACCTCCTATAGAGCTGAATATCTTAGGATTTTATGCAATCAACTTGATCCGAACAAGGATGAAAGCACTGATAATCGTGTATTCGACAGTGAACTCAATGGAACTGCAATCCCGTAATATATATTGAGCAAGGATTAGCGCTTGGCCTTGCATTGCGTAGTTGACGGTCCCGATAATCATTCCCAGCAAGAGAGAAATTTTCTCTCTTGTTTCCAGATATGTTTTCTCTGAAAATATCCTTTCGGAGAATCACAAATTGCCTAGACTGATTTTATATAGCTTGAGGAAGGCTAAAATTTTTCTAGATGACCGTTGCATTCATGTACAATTACCAATCGAAGCTTATCTAATAAATTCCCTAAGATATTCTGAAGCGGGTACAGGCGCGAATCTAGGATAAAATACTGAGTGTCGAAGCGCAAGCTTTTAGCGGAGTCCGGGGCGGGCTCCCCCAAGAAATTTTTTGGATTTTTACTCCTTGAAGTCCCCTTTCCTGGGTTTCCGAGTCATTCAGACAAGATATTGGCCAGATTTCAACTTGGAAAGTGTTTTTGTTATCAAAAATGTATATTTAATATGAAAAATGTGACCGATTTCCGTAAAACGGTGGAAATCGGTGTGAACCAGCGCCTGTTTTACTCGCATTTCATTCCCCAGGTTACCCTATTTTTCGAAGAAAGAGGAAACCCAGGAAACCAAAAATTTTGGGATTCAAAAATGCTATTGCTATGGAGAGAAGAATCAGAAAAATTCTCACTTTGGTAAAACTTAAAATTGCATCTAAAATTTCGAAAAGTCTCGGTGCCCTAGGTTGGCCTAACCGATACAAATTTTAAAAGCGCCGCTATTTATTGAGATCTAAGAGTACTCTGGATAGCCCAACAAGGGTCTTCAATGCATTTAGGAGGAAAACTTCGTTGGGTGCCCCTGTTTTTAGTTTTTTTAAAAAGGCTCTCTTTGATGAAAGCAAGTCTTGCTATTTTCAACCCTTAAAAAGCGAGCCGTTTTATGCTGATGAACGTGATATTTACGTATTTGCATAATCTTTCAATATTTCAATCCTTTTTTTTTCACACTATATAAGGCATTTACACAAGTGTACGTAAGTAGGAGAACAAAGTAGCTGATAAATAATCATTAAACTAAAACGGAAAAATTTCTTGCCACAACTAAAAGCTACACTCACAGGTGTATACTGCATGTCACTCAATCTTTCGCTGACGTTCACATGTCCCTAGCTCCTACAGGCTTCTACTCGAACGTCTAGGATACTCGTTTATTGACACAAAGTTATCAGTGGTAAATAGTCGTAAATAAAAGCTGGTCTGCAATTATTGTATTGTATATTTTACGTCTTAAAAATTATCTGCTTAGCAACCAAAGATCTCAGTTTTTTTTCGTTGTCGCCTTCTGAAAATCATGATTTTGTATGCTGCATTTTAGAAAGCATAAGAAAACACGGAAACACATCATTGAATTAACAAGCTTACGATCACGGGGAGGTCATACGGATGTCGACGAATGGGAAAAGGTCGATAAGAGAAGACCTTTAGCGTGATGAAAATAATTGAACAGAGGTGAACTATCATGAATCTATGGACGAAAATAAATATATTTTATATTATTTTTCGGTTTGTTTAATATTCCTCTTGTGAGTTTTTTCCTGGTATTGTCAGCTCAGAGGGAACAACTCTGATATAGTCTGAAATCAGTTGACTTCGCACATGTTCAGTTTTGCATATTGTGCCGGCTCACATATATAGACCTATATAGTTTTCTAAACCTTACGGCAACCGAGCAGTGTAAGTAAACTAAAACGAGCCATAAGTTGTTGGGTAATTGTTTATTTTCAATGGTTTTGTTTGGCCTTTAGGTAGGTTTTAGTATTTCGATATACAGATCACAGCGTAGGGATTATCTGATTTTTTAAAGGTTATAGTGTGCACACTGCTAGGTTAGGCAGAGGGGAGCGAAAACGCGCGGAATTAAACCGACGGCCGGGTGCGAAATTCAGGCTAGCGAAGCGCGATAAAAAGGCCGACGGCATATACAGCAAAATTTTTCTCACCGTGACTTCCTACTGAAGGACTTTGAGAAGTCTAAAATGGTCGCTTCTCTCGGTTTTAAGGCTGAGAAACGCGTTTTTCAGGTTTTTACGTAAACCTTATCACACAACAAGGTCCGGTTCTACTGGTTCCAAAAAGCGCGATCGTCCGTTTTCAGCGGGAGTGGGAGGGAGGTAATACAAGAACAGCAAAAACAGACTACTCGGTTTAGCAGTTTTAATTTCCTTTGTAGTGGTAATCCTTATCTTTCCCCAGCGGAAAATTACATGATGGTTCAACGATTTCATCCGCAGTAAAGCTTTCCCAAAGGTGCAAGTTTCTGTGGCGTTTTGAAAGCTGTTGAAAAAGCTATGGTGCTGTTGGGTCTGAGAGAAATGTAAACAACAGCAAAAAATATCTATTTTACTTTCACATCATTCAGGAGCACGAACCACTTTCCTAATTTCCTCTTAGATATGTGTGTTCCTTCTTTTAGAATTTTTCCTATAATAGCTTTGTTTCATTTTTTATTATTTTTTCGTTAGACCGAGGCCGAGTTGCTTTTGAAACTATATTTTGATATAACGAGTATTTTTAAGTAATTCTGTATTTTTTAAGCAATTTGCGTGCGACTTCAAAGAACAGACCCAAGACTAGTGACATATGACAGATGTTTCTCACGTGTGTTTTCTTGCTATCTGATTGGTTAAGAAACTGACCTTCTCAAGAATGGGGTTGAAATGATATGTTGCCATAAAATGGCGTCTCAGAAAGAATTTGGTTTGCGTCATTGAAGGACCAACAGCGACGTATTTACAAGAGACTGTTTTCTCAGACATATCGGGGGGGAAATTCGTTTCAAACGTGTCTTGTTCGTTTAATGAGAGATCGAAAATCAATCCCTCAAAGTGTGTCTGAACCCCGCCATTTTTGGCTCGTGTTCATTGACTCAAGTGGATTATTGTTCCATGTTTCAGGTACTTTTAACTTAACACGCATGGTCTTTTATGCTTAATAATTTACGATTACAGTTTTTTAAGTGGAGTTCGAGTGCGAAATTAGACTGGTTACCTTACAACGGTTTTTGTCTGGAGTAAAGATTTCCAGTGTATAAATTGCTTCCCATGTTCTTTTACAAAAGGCAAGTTGCAAAAAAAAAAAAAAGAAGAAGAAGAAACTTAGCGCCCGGCCGCCAGCGAGAACGATCGTTATAACAGACATGAAATATATGAAATATTATCACTGAAACAAGGTGCTACCAAACTAAAAGGGGGTTTCAAAGTTGACCACTAATACAGTACTACACGGCGGAATAATATTGGCTGGCCAAGCATATTTGAGAACATAGAAGTTCGCAAATACCGCACGCATTCACAGACTTCACTTGGCGTTTCCGGTCGCGAAGTGATTCCAGCGATAACCGAAGGTTGCCTAGCATTGGCGATGACATGCGAAAAAGGAAAATTTATAACCAAACGCTGCTTTTAAATTTATTTTAATTCAAACGCTAGTTCTTCTGGTTTCCTATTCCCCATTATCGGTGCCGGAGTTATAGCTCGAAAAGAGGTTAACACAGCAATTAAAATGATCCGTGTTTAATTGTGACAGTTCCTTCAAAACATCGCAGAGAGTTAAACCAGATCACCCAATGAGTGAGTTCCTAAACAAAATTAAGCGTTAATTCAAAATGCAAAATGAAAAACAATGTTAGGAACGAACCGATTTTTGTAAAAAATATATTATAGACTGCACGGTTCGTCTTAAGAGATACACCCTCTAGCAACCAACGACGGATTTGACGAGGCATTTCCGATTAAAATTCCCAAATGAAAAACTGGTTGGTATTGTTGTATCGAATTTCCGTGTAGTGGGTTAATGATTATTTTCGACTCGCTCGACCGAACATCAACTGTGGCAAATAGCAATTTATTTTCTTTACGATAAATATAAAACGGTCTCAGGAACAGATTAACTTAGAAGTTTTTCATCTTGTTGACTGGGAAGCAATCAACCGAGATCTGTCACTATTGTAGTGTGTTTTGTAATGTAAATCTTGGCCCAGACGAGACGCCATCGGATGAATCTTTCTTCAATATCGTCGATTATTGTCTGCGCACGCGTACTCGACCGAAGTCCCACTGCGAAAGCAAAATAGGACGGAGTGTTTTTTTGTCCGCAAAAGTTGGTCCGCTTTCGCGGAACAAGGCCTCAGAAGGTAAATATTGCTCTATAGTTCTCTTCTATACCTCTTGCTTCGTGTCATGTTTATATATTTTTTGCGTCAGGAACGAAGTTCGGTTGAAAATTATTGAAAGTGTTCTGTGCAGTTTGCAAAGATGGCTGGTTGGCTATGGCGTGTCACCCGAGAAGGCAACAGTTTAAGACAACGTGACGACACTGAATTCGCTTGCGAAACTTGGCGGTTTCAGCCGGCCAAAAAATCCGGAAACATGAACTCGGTTGTTACTCGAATATTTTGGTTGAAATTCTTGCGTAAATGACGCTTTGAGCTGGGCTTTTAAGGCCATCTTTTATATCCAGATTTAATCGCCTATTTTTGAGTTTAACTGAATTGGAAACGTGACGAAATGAACCTCGCAAATTCCATCATATTAAATGGCCCCAGACCATGTAAGCAATAACTTGTCTCTCATCTGTTTTGTCTTAAGTTCGAAGTAGCTAGCCGTTCTTATAAAGAAGGGTAGAGAGTTGTTTGGAAAGGCGTTGAAAAATATCGGCAGCAATCTACCAGTTTATGTATCGGCACTGACACGGTTCCGGCGCATGTATTGCTAAAATCGAAAATGAACGATTACATTAAATATGAAGGGAAACGTGAAAAATGAGGAGACCAGAACCAGCAGATTTAGAGTTCTAACTTAAAAACTAACAGGCATTCCTCTATTATCGAAATTCTGCAAAATGTAAACTTCGTTTAGCACGGCCCGTAACATGTAATCGGCTTCCAAATTCATGTGCGTTCAAGCCTATTTGCACATTGTATTGTATTTCCTGGCTGGCTACAGCGAGAACAAAAATTGCTTGTATTAGCCTCAAAGGAATAAAACGCGTTCAAAAAGTAAAGTCTTGTGAATGAACCTTTTGCTTGTTGAACTGTTTTTGCGTGTTTGACGACAAAAGATTGAATGTTTCGCCCCGGCAAATTGCGCTCGAGGTTTTAGTTGACGGCGTAAGTGGCACATTTTCAACGCGTGTTTTCGAAGTCTACGCTCGAATGAGCACGTAAGAACGCATAAATTTGCAAATCGCCGATGCGATTTCGGGTTAGCTGAAGCGCTTTCTCTCGCCATAAAGTAACAGTCACTTTTAAATTTCGTTTTCAAATGGTTTCTGTCTTTAAAGGCAATGTGGGTATCTTCGGCTGATGCTTCAGTGTTGTTAATGGAGATATGGGCTTCTTTTGAAGTAGACTGCTTGTGTTAATTAATATTCATGGAATTGTTTGCCTAATATTCATCGTTTATGGTTAGTGTTTCGTGCGGTGGGTCTTAAGTAATTTAACGTCGGTGTCCGCAGAGGAGAGAATTTTCAATATATTGTGCTTTATTATGGTTAGTATTCTTCGAAACGTCTTTACAGTGACCGAAAATTAAAAAATACAAATACTGTGCTGAAGAAAAAGGTGACCGTCAGAGTACTTTCACACTTTGATTGGGCATAAGCTGAAAGTGGATGCACAGAAATTGAAAGCCTTCCTTATGTTTTGTGAGATACATTTGTGCAGTTTATAAGTTATATACTGATTTATATATCAATTAATGTTAAGTTTTATTAAAATGTTTAAATTTATTTTGAGAACAGATGTCAAAATTTTTATTTCTTTCATGTATATTATGCAGATTAAATAGTTTCATTGTTTCTAAGCCAATGAGTCTGAAAGGTCTGTGATTTTCCAAAACTTCTGTTTTGTCTGTCAAATTTTGGAATGATAGAAGATTTTTTTTCTTTTTATACTGTTGTAATTTTATATCAAGAATTAACTCATTTTTGTTCAGTAGAGTTTTTATTGTATGGTGATGAATCAAACTGCCTAGGAGCACTCATTACTACAGGAAATTTATTCTTTCCCTCTGAACTTTTTGCAAGATTTATCCTTGCCTCTTCGTCTTTGGTATAAACTTTTAGACCATAATTAAAACAGATAAAGTTAAAAATACAACCATGACAGCTAAAAAAAATGCAACTCTCCAAAATATCTCAGCAACAGAATTTGAACAGTCATTATCATTACTCTACATGCTCTAGAGACACTGAAATGTTTTGTCAAGCCTGGTTTCTGTAGTTCTATTTTATACTTTCCTTTTTATTCTTAGTCTGATCTGTATGATGGTTGGTAACTCTGAAAGTATGTGATTCCTTATGATGAAGTAATAACATGGTTATTTTTGGCTTTAAAGATAACTTGCACAAATAACACTTCTTAAAAACTTAACAGTAGTGAAAGTCCCATCTAGGCTCTTTCTTAAGGCTGTGTCACAAAATGCATTGGAATTTAAAAAGTGGGAACGCACAGCTGCCACCAAATTGAGTGACACTCTAAAAGAACCGCTCAAAACATTAAAAGAAGGTTTAAATAACACAGCAAATCTAAAAGAAGGCGCGGGTGGACTAATTTGAAGAAGATTAAAATGGATTGCAATTGTGGTTTTTGTAAACATGTTGGTGGCCTAAATTACTAACAGTTTCTCAAAGTTTATTTTTGATGTCTGTAATGTTTGATAATAATATTATTAATGCTTGGGAGACACATTTCTTTGACTTGAGGCTGTGATTTTGTAATTTAATACAAGTAATTTTGTCACTAACATTAACTTCCTTTACAAATAAGGAAGTGTAAATGGCAATTAAGCAAAATGAACTAGACAGCCATGACAGTCACTTGGTTCTCTGTTGTGATGCTTTAGTTAAAGTTGTAGTCATGATACGTTTCCTTAGACAGCAGTGGTAAGTGGCCTGCAAGCTTAGCTTGCTGATGAGGAGACTTTCCCTAGCAATAAGATCTTTTTTCGTTTCCTTCAATAGTAGGGTGGATTCAATAGCGCCATTTCCATATAACCATTGCTTTTTGCCATTGGAATTTTTACTTTTTAAAGCTCGAACACAATGAAAATTTTGATTAGGTAAATATTAAGTCATAATATGCAAATGTGTTGCAAATGAATCCACTCGTGGATAAACCAAATTACTTTAACTTAAGTAGAAATGTTTAATTTTGGTCACTGGAATAGACCCATTGATGCTGATAGACTTCATAGAGTCGACCCATTGCTCAACATGTGTGTATGCTTTGCGATTGTCTTAAATGAGACCTGTCTTGTAGGTTGTATGTTCAAAATGTCCCTAGTCTGAATTTAAAAGCCCTTGATTGATGTGTGAGGAGGATGCCAAGTCCCTTTTTACTATTTTGTTTACTATTATTGTATTTGCACTTGTCTTCATTGCTGATGGAATTTAAATCAATCTGTGTGTCGTTCATTGCTGCTTTATCTGAGTGTGTTAAGGTGATGATGCTTGTTGGAATTTACCCCAAGAGAGCCTTAAATATTACTACTCACACATTTTCTCCAATCTGTCGGCAAGGTCTCCTACATATTTCCTTAAATTCTTTGAATCAAACAGTCAATGAAGTTGGCAGTTCGTTATCAAGTAATTAGATGTACTTGTAAATATATACAGTCAAACTCCCTTCATACATACACTAAGGGGCCATAAAAAGTGTCTGTATTGTAAGTGTCTGTACAGGGTGTCCATATTGAGCGGGTTAAAATTGAGAGAACATTGACTGTAGGTATTTTACCTGGCATTATATGGTTTCTAGGGTGATGGACAATGGCAATAATCAGGATGATGAGCAACAACCTCCTGCACCTGCTTCAGATCTGTCTGCAATAGACATGGATTTTGAGCAGCTCACTTCTGAACTACCTGCTGTAGGCAAAAACACATTGCAGTTTGATAATGCAGCTGTTGAGGAGGATGCTGAGTTGTCTCTCAGTATTGAAGATGATCCGGACACAGGGAATCCCACCAATGCAGATATGAAGATGGAATTAATGCCCGTGGAATCAGATGTAAGTTTCGCAAATAAAATATTGTGTGTCTTTTTTTAACCCAGTCCTGAGTGACCAAGATCAATTTTCTCGTAATGATATCCATACATTGTCAAGAGATAAGGTTATGAGAAGTAATAGAATGATCACCTAAGAGAAATGCCTTGATCATTTTTCAAATTCTCTCAACACACTCTTTGAGGAAATGTATGGAGTTTAGTTTGGAGAATTTGTATCTGGAAATTGGGGCTTAAAGGGTTAACTAATTAATAAGCCTCTGTTTAGTAGTGACTACCTGCAGGGACAGAACAAAAGTCACTAACTGGTGGCTTTCATAATAATTTTTAATTATTAATTGCCAAGGAGCAGCCTTGTGAAGACGCGAGGCTGCGACGCAGCAACCTAATAGATCAGAGCCGTGCGCAATAGTTCCAGGAGCAGAAAAAAATCTCGAATCAATGAAACATATAGTAATGTAAGGCAACGTTTATGATGTAATGCAGAACAGAGAATGCATTGTTTTTGAGCAAACTCGTGATACAAAATCCATGAGCCGTGTGCGTGTTTGTGAGTCCCGTGCTCATCCCCTCATCAACCAATCGTTGGGTGGATATTCATTTGCATCAAAATTTATTGTGTCTTGGAAGCAAAATAGTACGTAGTAAAGTTGGGATTTCAAATTCTTTACTCAGTGGAACTCTTTAGTTCACCATTTTCGTAAGACAAACGTAAAGCAAGGGGCACGCATACACCAACCCATGATCCGACTTCCCTGTGTGTGGTGGGAAAACTGCCGTGCTGGGGTCCTGTTGTGTGGAGCTGGTGCTTAAAGGAATGCTTTGCGCTACCCACCGCAATAAGACACAGGGGTTTTCTCTGTTCTTTGACCCGATGGTGGAACAACTGTCTATGGCTACCACTGCCTGCATGATATGGCTGTACGCATGCACATGCATGAGGTACTGGCCAGGACGTGGGTTGGTGTATGTGTGCTTCTTCTAGTTTAAGGAGTTGCACTCAAAGGAGTTGCCCCGGCAGTAAAGGGTCTTTGAGACACAAGTTTGCCCCATTCATTGACCTGATGATTATGCCATGATGATGAGCCCCAGTAAGGGCAAAACAGTTGTCCATGGCTGCCACTCACCGGATGATATGGCTGTATGCATGCATGAGGTACTGGCCAGGTGGTGGGTTGGTGTTTGTGTACCTCTTGCTATGACTATTTTCATGCTAATTTTCACTTATGCAATCAAATTAAGTTCATTCTGTTTTCATAAATTACTGTAATTCATTACATGTCTAAACAAATTGAACAGCACACGCATGCACTCTCTTTTTCTATAAGAATATATTTTATAAGAATATCAAGGCTGAAATTTGCAAAATTTTAGGAATATTTTAAGAATAAACCCCAGACTGAGATTTTGAAAAGGATATAATTTTGTGTGTTCAAAAACTTAAGTACCTTCAACTTAATTATTCCATTCTCCAAACGGCAAAACTTGCCAACAAAACAAAAAGACCTGCACTAACTATAATTGATCACCCCAATATATTTTAAAACGGAAATGCCATAAGCTATTGTCATTGAAGAATAATACAAGAATATTTTCAGCCTAAAATTGGCAGAAAAATAAGAATGTTCAGCCTCGGCTGGAGAAACAACTTTCTTATGAAAAAAAGAGTGTGGGTAAAATCTTTGCTTGTTGGCTCAAAGCAAGTAGCTATAGCTATATAGTTATGATATTATAAATTATTATGATTAGAGGTCCACCTGAAAACAGCATTAGATGTGGTATATATTTTTCATGATATTTAAGCAGAATAATGAATGAATAATTACATTTAATGTAATATTAAATAAATGATTCAGTCAGGCATTTAAATATTGATTTATTCATTAGCTTATATGTAGTTTTCTATTTACGTTGTATTTGTGCAATGTGCCTCATGCAATTTGCACTTACTGTTTAGTTGTGGTGTTTTTCAATTTTTTTAAATTGATTTTCAATCCTACAAGTTAAAGGTATTTGTGAAAATAGCCATGCTTTCCACAAAGAATTTATTTTTCATGAAAATACCGTAGGGTTTGCATCCAGAAACAGATGATGCTAGCTGCGAAGAACCAGATCCCACAAAGGAAGATACACTAGCACCAGAAGCCATGACAGAAACAGAACCAGCAAATTCAGATACTAAAGAATCCAAAGTTACAGAAACGGGTGTCTCTACTCCATCAGTTTCCTTTGATGACAAAGCTGAACAAAATTCGCAGGAAGAAGAAGAGGAAGAAGAGGAAAAGCCTGTGAAGTTTGGAAAAATTGTTGATCCTCATGTCTTGGGGTGCTGTGAATTCTGTGGTGGTCCTGTAAAGCGGCGGAGGTTTTGTTCTCCTCTCAAAAGATTCTGCTCCAAGGGTTGTTCTAGAAGTTCAAGGAAAGCTAAAGTAATGTTTCCTTTATAAATAGAAACTAAGTGTTAGCTTGTACATTTATACTTCAAAAGGCTTTGGCTTAGGATGTAGGCATGTAAAAGAGCCTGTTTACATGTTCTCAACATTTGTTCACGTATGTTTGGCTTAACCATTTAATGGCAAAACGTTTTTAACAAATTTTCCAACATTGTTAAATGTATTTATTGAGAAGTATTGAAAGCTTGTTAATGTGCAGTTTGTGAGAGCAGTCACACCTTTATTGGTTCTTGTTTCAACTGCCGAGAAAAGGCATCTGCTCTCATCACCAGATAGTTAATGTGTGAAAGCAAATTAATTTAATCCAGTAGCAACATTGCTTTAACTTTCTTTCCTTGAAAACCATAAAATTAAAATCCTTTATTGAAAGCCCCCCTCTTTGATAAGGCCCCCCTTTTCAGTGGAGGAAAGTTATGAAGCCCCCCCCTCCTCTTGTTAAAGCACTCCTCCTTATCCTTAAAATAGAATGTGTTAAATCATAACTTTGCTTGAACCAAAGATACCTTTTATTCCTTGCTGACTTCACAAGTTTAGTGATGTAGACAGCTTATGCATTTGTCATGGATAGGCTGGGCCTATAATAATAATTATTATTTATATATGTTATGTCAGAAAAAGGAGATTGAGGATATTATCAATGGACAGGAAGTGGATGAAGGGAACTCTTATACCTGCACAGTAACAGGTAAGTGCATGAGTCAAAAAAAAATCGTACATTCATAGAGAGAAAAAGTGTGATGTCATGTTACTTCTTGATCTTAACAATCTCTCATGACAGAGGCGGCCACTTGCTTTTTTGAACGATAGAAGTACCTGTTCCTTAGTAGTATACAGTGCAATCATGCACAGGAAAGTGTTGTTTCTTTTTTTTCTGGAATGTTTGCAGGACAATGGTTTGTTGGGATCCAGAAATTTTGCCACCATGCTAACATGACGTAACAACTTCTCCACTCTGTGTTATTATAAGTATAGCTAATAGCATGATTAATTTGTAGTGATGTTTGGCATAAAATACCATGAATGATATTTCAAAAGTAAAATTCAAGACAATTTTGAAATATCACGAGTGGTATTTGTGCCAAATATCACGTACAAATCGTGCTATTATTTGTTTATACTACTACCCGCAAAAGATTTGTAATTTTCACAGGTAGGTATTTCAAATTGACCTGAAATACCACTGCTCTAAGCCACTCACATTGCAGAAATGTCTCATGTAGTAGTATAACTAATGGTATCTCTAGTCACATTCATGGTGATAATATAAAAAAACCATTTTTGCACGTGTGGAATGATTAGTAATGATGTAGTGGAACATACGCCATTTTAAGGACATTCAGTTAGTAGACAATTATTATTTGGTTCTAATTTACATGCATGCAGATACCATTGTACCTGCATAATGCCATTATACTGTACTTCTTGTTGTTTGAAGCAGGCATGTTTTTGTTTAACTGTGGGGAGGTTTGAAAAAAAGCAATGGGTGCTTTCAAGCAATAAAATGTGCATGAATATCATATCTTCTATGAACACAGGGGGCAGTTTGTCATTTCAAGCATTAAAACGGGTGCTCGACTGGAGAAAAAATGATCAATGCAGGCAGTGGGTGGGAGCACTAAACAAAAAACAGTAATGATAATGAAGGGAATTGTCAAAAGTAGCCGGCTGCCAGCAAAAATCGCTGCCTACTTGGTTAGTATGAGCCGGCTACTCTGCTTAGCATTTATTTACGGATGGGGTTTTTTAATTATTATATCCCTGGACTGGCCGCTCACTTTGACAACTCAGCTGTCTACTTTAAAACGTTCTGACACCCCTGAATCATGCTCATGTTGGCTTTGTCATTTCCTTGAGAGTTGTTAATTTTGTGTGTGTTTTAAGGGAGTGAGGGTGAGGCCCCTCATAAAGTCACTTGGACTGATTACATGGAAGCTGCCCTCAGCAAGGCTGCTCCTGATTGTTGCTTCAAACATGTGAGTGTCTTATATAATCTATATTGTGATATTTTGCCAGTTCTGGACGAACTTCTGGGTAGTCTAAATTGTCTCAGCTTTCACTCGAGCTATACTCTGCCATTGTTGTTGACTGCAGTGTAGCAGGATTAAAATGAGCTAGCTGGCCTGTGCCACTGTTCCCCAGGACACACCTTCACTGAGAGCTGTAACTGCCATTGACATCGCTCGCACTGTTTTTGACATCTATTATCACTATTATTATTATTATTATTTATTGCTACTATTATTATTTAATTTTTTATGTATATTGTTGTTGGAAGTTGAAGAATTATTATAATTTTGTAAGTAATATTTATTTATTCACCCAACAGACGACAGTTGAAGTTCCTGGCTTAAAACCTGGCATGAAACTGGAAGCGGTTGACAGGAACAACCCACCTTCATTCTGTGTTGCCACGGTTATACAGAAGGTTGGACAAAGAGTGCGCATTCGTTATGATGGGTTTGGAAAGGATAGTAGCAATGACCACTGGTGTAACTTCCAAGCAGAGGAACTTCACCCAATAGGATGGTGTGCACAGAATGGATACCCTCTACAACCACCAAAAGGTAAATAACAAGTCATGTATTTGTATAGAGTGTTTTCACATGACGTCGCGGCAGCCCTGTTGGTGTCCCAAAACAGTGAAACGGTGGCCATGTTGGTGTCCCACACCAATCCTTTTGGAGTTGAACTCTTTTCTTATGCAAATGATCTCTTTTGTTCCAATAAATTTGCATAGATGCTGGCCACGTGAGTGAAAACACTTTATAGGTGTCTCCTTAACCCTTTAAATCCCAGTATCAACATACAAATTCTCTAGACTGCATGACCTGTATGCATTTCTTAAGGAATTGTTTATGAGAATTTGATAAAAGATCAAAGCTTTTTCTCATTGGTGATCATTTTGTCAATTCTCTTAACTTTTTCTCTTGATAATGTAAAACAGTATTGGAATTGTTAGGAGAAAATTCATTTTGGCCAGTCTTGGGAACTAAAGATTTAATTAGTAGATTTAGTACAAGTGTTGGTTTGGATCTTAGGGGTGGTTGAACCCCAGGGTAGTTATTACTGAAACCACCAATGTTAACATGCTTAAGTTGCAACGGATTTGTCCTACCACATTTCCTGTCACATTTTTATAATTTCTGTGTCCTGTCTTGACTCGATCATTTTGATGTCGTTGATTTGTAAAACACAGTGCTGTCCCAAATTTGAAAGTATTATTTGACTGATCCCCTTTAAAACTCATTTAACTGTAAATAATTTGTTATTCTGTTTTATCATTTTAGGCATTAATAGCACTCTAGAGGACTGGAGAACTTTCTTAACTCAGACGCTTACTGGTGCACTTGCTGCACCTCATGACCTTTTTAGAAAGGTATGTGGTGATTGGTGTGCCAGTCATCGATAAATTACATGTGTAATACTACTGTATGAGAAATTTCTGCAATTTGATTGGGTGGTACTTCAGCTTAATTTGAAATACCTACATGTGAAAATTACAAACCTTGTTTGGGTAGTAGTATAAACAAATAATAGCATGATTTGGACATGTTGTTTGGTATAAATACCACTCGTGATATTTCAAAATTGTCTCAAATTTCACTCGCCTAATGGCTCGTGAAATTACGTGTAACAATTTCGAGTTATCACTCGTGGTATTTATGCCAAATGTCACTGCAAATCATGCTGTTACCTGTACTAATCAGTCATTGATCAAAAGCTTACATGTAAGTTGACCCATATAATAATCAATTATAGAAAAAGTTAAATCAATATGTGGAAAAATGAAAAATGAAATCTTTGCAATTAGAAAATATGTTAAAAATAGCGGGTTTTTTAGTAGACAGATATTAATGCAGCTATATAAATCTATTGTCTGTTTTTGTTGCGCTCTTTACAAACATAGCACAAAATGAATCCCCTTATGGTCCACAGTAAATAAAGCTCAAAAGTTAGATGTTTACTTTGACTTACACACACGTGAAAAATAAGTTCCATACTTTTGAAGAGATTTTTCTAATTTTTTAAAGACAGTGATCAGTCCACTGGGTCAATCTGATTATTGCTGATATAATATATTATTCTAAGAATCTCAGCCAATTCCCAACAACTGACACAGTCATCTCTGCGCAGGTAGATCTGTGCATGTCTGCATTTGACTGTTGTTGTTTTTTCTAATAAACCTGATTCTTTTCAAGCAGACTCAAGAGCACTTCCAGCCGCGTGTTCATGGTTTTGAAGTTGGCATGAAGTTGGAGGTAGTTCACCCAATAAAACCATCAATCATCTGTCCTGCTACAGTGACTAAGAGTCTTGGGCCGTACTACTTTGCCATCACCACTGATTACCAAGAAGATGTCCCTTCTGTCACATTCTGTTGTCATAGTGACTCTCCAGGGATATTTCCAGCGGGGTGGTGTTCTAGGCATCAGGTTGAACTTGCCGTCCCTGCAAGTAAGTGGAAAGAATATCACCAACTTCCCTGGAGAAAATAATATGATCATTAAGTACAAAAGTGTCGAAAATGCACAGACCTGTTTTGGTTGAAATTTATGCTTTTAAAAATGCACTTTTTTGAGTGTCAATGTATTTAGCATGAAAGTACTAATTGGGGACACTATATTTTACGTTTCCAACTGGAGACAGCACTGACATGTGGTCACAATTAGAGCCACGTGAAGGTCTAAGCCACTTGCAGTGCAAAGGGAGTACCTTCATTTCTCAGTTGTCTTAAAGACCCTGAGTATTGGTCCGACCCTGGGAATCGAACCCATGACCTCCTGCTCTGTAGTGAAGTGTTCTACCGACTGAGCTACATGTCCTGCTGCAGTTAAAAAAGAGTATTTTTGGGCATGGGAATTTGGTAGTGATTCTTTCGGTCAGTATAAAACACGGACTGCGGACTGCGGACCATGGACTGCGGACTGGGTATAAAATATGGACTAGGTATAAAATGCGGATTCCGGACTGAGTATAAAACACGGACTAGCTATAAAACGCGGACTACGGACTATGACGACTTTAAAAAGGTAAAACTGAGAGAAATGGAAAGCGGACTAGCAAAAACAGTAGTCCCAGCTTTAACATTCCCTTGGCTGTTCACTTAGTCTATTCTTCCCACGGAGAAGGAAGGTCATGCCGGTACTCAAGGCAACTGAAATTAAACTCTGAATTTTATAAAAAGAGGGAGTTAGAAGAGATTTCAATTTGCAGTTTTAAACCAATAAGAAGCAGCGAATTTAAAAAAATAGTGCTGGTGTTAGTCAGATCAGTAAAATTCTTATCAGATGCCATAATTCCGTTTCAAATAAAGCCTTGGGAATACGAGGACTGAATGAGGAACTCAGACGAGAAGGTCAATGTAGGGGCATTCCGCGATGCACAAAAGCAGTATTTAGGGGGAAGGGATTACTCTCATGCGTGAATAATAACCGAAATGAGTCATCCAACGTTATATTCTAAGCGATGATTATGATGGCATGATTTACACCCTTCTCCTGATCCCCGGACGGTGGTACTACTGGGTGTTCTTGGTGGGGGTGTGGGACCCGGTTCTCCGAATCCTGACCTTATTGCAGACCAAAAAATGTCATTTTCCACATCCGTTTTCAGACCAGATCTCTAAAATCCATACCCATTTTCGGATCTGGCCTAATTTAGCCTGTTTCAGGCTCTCAGATAGTTGGGGAAACTCCCCAGTTTTGTCCCATTTTATTTTCGTGTTTTCGCTTTCTCAATTCAGCGGACCCAACTATCTCAGAGCCTGGAACAGTTTAGGTCTAATTAGGCAGAAATTATGTCGTCATTACCAAGTAAGAGGGGAAACAAAAAAGTTCTCCAAATGCATTTCGAATTCGCACACTTCTATTTTGTTCTTATTCATTTGGAATTGAAACGATAAATACGTCCATTCATGTACGCTCCGGAAGTTCCCTCGAAAACCATACCCGATTCCACACCAAAATGGGCAAAGTGTTTTCAGACCAAAAAGGCCCCAAGCCCCTACCCTTTCATTATATAATGACAATGACAATGACAATGCTTTATTTATTTGGAGTCTTATACAGTCCTATGTACATTGACTTTATCCAAATAATTAATTCAGAATCATAAGACAAATTGCACACTAGTGGACACTAGTAGTTATATAAGGGAGTACCACCCCAGATCCTGACCCCTTTCATGATTGTTAGAGACCGAGACAAGGTCTAAAAATGGGTGTAGAAAATAGCATTTTGATCCGGCTCATGATTCAGAGAACTGAGTGGCCCACCTCCACCAAGACTGATTTATAGGAGTATTTACAACTTTAACTCACGTGTCTTGCTATTTAGCGATCTTTTGATCTTATTTTTCCTTACCTAGAACCAAATAGCACCATTTTTACAAAAGTAGTCCGTAGTCCATATTTTATACCCAGTCCGCAGTCCACAGTCGGCGTTTTATACCTTGTCCGTGTTTTATACCCAGTCCGTGTTTTCCAGTCCGCGTTTTATACCTAGTCCGTATTTTATACCCAGTCCACAGTCCGTAGTCCGCAGTCCGCAGTCCGTGTTTTATACTGACCGGTGATTCTTTGGGTGGATATAGTCATTTTCATTGGTAACAAATACAAAAGTGCTGTGTGACAACCCAGGCTAGCGGGGCAACTGGGCCCGCGTCAGGCTTGCATTTTTTATTACGAGTTTTCCAATGGCAAGCAACATTTGCAGAGAAGAAATTAATAATAATTAATAATTGCTATTTCTCCAGGCTAATTAGTAATATTATTATTCATTTGATTTTTTTATGTTAATTTCTTGTGAAGTGAACGACTGTAAGGCCACTTGCAGAGCGAGTCAATAGTTTTGTCGAAATTTGTGTCATGCGTGTAATGACTGTGTGGATTGGGAAGGGGCGGCAGAAACACAAGTTGGCTTTTTATATATTGGGTTGGTAGTTGCAGTGTTGTTATTGATATGTGATGTTGAGTTGTTTGGTCTGTTGTTTGTATTTTCACTGTTTTTGATGATCAAGAAATGATTCTGGCTGGATATTTTGACTGCGGAAGTATTTTACAGAAAACATTGACAGAGGCAATTGGGCCAGCAGCTTCAAAATACAAGCGAAAATTGAGATAAAGGAAGAATAATAAATTGTTCCTTTATCTCAATTATTGTCAGGCATGCAATTATTGTCAGTGCGACTCACTTAGCAAAAGAGTTTGTTTAGGCTGGCGATATGTCTCTCCAAAGTGTGTTTCAATTTGACTTTTTACCGTCGAAACCCTGCAAAAAGTCTTTTTCCCTGTCATCTTTTTTTTAAAATAGCTTTATTGGGTTTCATTATCTGATACATAATTACGTAGAAACTTTTTAAAAAAGCAATAAAAAGTGGGAGAAGAAAAAAAGGAAAAAAGGTATTATATCCAAAGTGGCAAAACCTTAAACAAGACCATAAGGACTTAAAGAAAGAAAAAAAACTAAATATAAAAGGTCAAAATCAATTATTAAATAAATTATTATCTCATTTGGAATTCATTTTACATGGTGAAAAAGTCAAATTTAGTTTGCGATTTTTCGCACTGATGGATCAAAGATTCAGCACCATACTTCGGCCCAAAGTATAGTAATTTGCATGCTAACTGTACTGCCTTTTTTGTATTTTTTTTCTCAATCTGGCGGACAAAATAATGCTAAATATGCTTTTCAATACACTTTTAAACATAAAACCAGACAATGCGGAAAGAAGAAGAAGAAAAAAAAGAAAGAGTGACCTTCATGACTATATTCGCAGCTGATCACCTATCTAGTTATTAACCCTGCCGGACATGGCTTTAAACTTGAGTTGTGCTACTGAAAAACCTAGTTTTGTGAGGGTTATTGCGAGATATGTTTTGTAGTAACATGTTAGTTCTTTGAATCTTCAGACTACACCAAAAAGACATTCACATGGGAAAAATATTTAGCCATTTGTCGTGCACCATTTACACCTGCTCCCTTGTTTAGGGTAAGTGTGATTAAGAGGCAGATCAAGAATAGTTAAGGCATGGAAACTGCAGTAATATTTTTTAAATCGTTTTTTAGTGTTTATACTACTTACATGAGAAATTTTCTGCAATTTGATTAGCTTAGAGCATGCAGTGGTATTTCAGGTTAATTTGAAATACCTACATGTGAAAATTACAAACCTTTTGCTGGTACTAGAATAAACAAATAATAGCATGATTTGTAGGTGATATTTGGCATAAATACCACTCGTGATATTTCAAAATTGTTTCAAATTTCACTCGCCTAATGGCTCTTGAAATTACGTATAACAACTTTGAAACATCACTTGTGGTATTTATGCCAAATATCACTACAAATCATGCTATTACCTATACTAATCCATTTCACCCCTCAGTATTTCTGTTAGCCGGATAAGAAATTTGGTTCAGATCAGCCAAATTGAATAAGAACTGCTTGACAAGTTACCCAGATATTACAATAGGGACTTTAAGATCCAACGATGTGATGACGACAAGAACGTCGCTTAAAAAGTCTTTATAGCGATTATTCCTACCCACTTACTTCGTCAATTGTAGGCGAACCCTCCTGAAGCTGAATTTCAAGGGACCAAATTCAAGCTCAGAAAGAGAAATAAAATTTCTTCGTCGGTTGTTTACGTCCTCCATAAAACGCGAAATTAGGAATTTTCACGTCGTAGTCATGTAAAAACGGGAAAGAAATGTACAAAAAAGTGTGATGCACGTGCAAAGTTGTTGTTTTGCTAATTAATTGTTTTTTTGACATTCTTGTTGTCGTCCGCGTCGTTGGATCTTAAAGTCCCTATTATTGCCGTTGAACCTCCATGTTCAACCTCCTGTTGTATATTGACCAGGTCCTCTCCAAAACACCATGTTCCCAGTCATAGCCCCATAAGTAGATCTGCTTGTAAATTATGCAACCACCTCTCATAAGTGGCTGGAAGCACTTTTTGTTCTGACCATTTATAGTTTTCCAGTACTGTGTAAACAAGGGACGAGCAGGAGTGTATTATGCCGAGAGTTTTTAAACCTGATAATACGTACGTACATGACTGAGAGTTTTTTGAACGGCTTCAAAATCTCTGTTATAGATCAACTCATTCTTGTATTAATATTTAGATTTGGTGTTATTGGTTTAAAAATTGGACGTAAAGTTTAGCTGTGTCTTTGACTGATATCACAGGAAAAAATAACGGATTCCCATTTTTGGATATTTTTGGGTATTTAAAGAATACCCATAAAAATCCCAAATTTGGCAAAGTGACACAAGTCCCAACCAGGGAATTCCCAACCAAGTTCCCAGATTGGACTTGTCTCACTCTTCCAAATTTGGGATTTTTGTGGGTATTCTTTAAATACCCAAAAATTGGGAACCCGTTATTTTTTCCTGTGTATAAAGACACTCATTAAGCATTAATTTCTTTTTTTTATATATATGAATTATTAATGAGTTCTTGAATTGTTTTTACCCTCTTTTAAGCAACCACTGGATGCACAGTGTATAATATAAGTCTCTTTATCTGCTGTAATTGTACAACCCAGTGAGAAAAGAAATTTCAGCTGCAAAAAATTCTGAACCAAAACATAGATCTATGTGTTGGGACTTCTTCTCAGAAGAGACCCCTTGTAGTTCAATCCTGGTAAGTAGCCACCTGCCGTTAACAACTCCACTAAAATAATCTTTACAGTTTGGGTGGCTTCTTTAGGCAGGTTCGACTGAATAATAATAATCATTGTAACTGTAATGCTCCAGTGCTTAAACAGTGTTTCTAATATTTTTAATGCAGAAAATAAAGACTCATAAATTCAAACCTGGCATGAAGCTGGAAGTAGTTGATTTGGAGCAGCCGCAAATCATTCGTGTTGCCACTATAACAAATGGTATGGGGCGGATGTTACAGCTGTTCTTTGATGGCCAGCAAAAGTTTCAGTTTGTCGATTTTGAGTCACCTGACATTTACCCCATTGGCTGGTGCAAAAGAACTGGACACCCCCTTCATTCACCATTTGGTCCAAGTAAGTTTTGATTGTGTAATCAGGTTTAAAAAATGTTGATGGTTGGTTTGTAGTGTAAGTAGTGCAGTTTGCTGATCTAGCTTGAGTTTACAGGCACTCCACACAAATACAAATTAATATATACTGTAAGGGGATTAAAATGCCCAACTGCAGGAGGCAACCAGTCTCTATTCACAATGAGGCCTGACCAAGGTTTTGAACTTGGAACGACCAAGAAACAAACCCAGTTAGTGGCCAGAGAAGGAATCAAACCCAGGACTGCCAGATTGTGATTCTGACATGGTGACCATTGGGCCACGCTTTACATAGTGTTCCCCCATGCCAATCAGTTTATAAGTGTCCAGTGTTGATCTAGCCTGCAAGCTGGCAAGCTCTCCATTTGAAGTGGTGAGCAAAGCAAGCTGCAAAGAAAACGAAAGCTTAAGCCACCAGAGGTAGAGGAAAAGGAGAGCTAGAAAGATCTCTGAAGGATTTTTATTTCTGCTTTTTTAAAAATGAATAGCTCCTTACAGTTGTAAATAAATTTTGATTGATGACAGGCATGGCTGTCTGTGCATGTGGGTGATTCTTAAGGTTCAATTTGGTCTTGAGTCCGCACTTTATAGAACCTGGCATAATAGAAGAGATTGCAGTAAAGAAGTTTGCCAGGAAATCTAGCTTCTACTAAATAGGACCACCTTTTTTGTATGTAGTGGCATTTATGAATTTCGAGAAGTAGAGTGGATTTCATCTCAAAGTGAATATGTGGAAGATAGATATGCTCAGAAAAAATCATTGTGGTGACAAAAACATTGTTTTGAAACAGTGGAAAGCTTGGAGTGGTAGCTAGCTTAACTTTCATATGAGGTCAAGGCTTTGACTGACGGCTGTCGCATTTCTTGTCTCTGATACAATGTTTTTAGGCTTTATGGTTTCTGGGGTGGAAAGAAAATTTATTAAAGATTGCTTTAAATCCCCTTTCCTCACTCTCGCATCTTCTCTTGTTTGTGGCTTGCCCATAACAGAAAAGGAGAGCTTGCTCACACGGGTTAGTGTTGATCTCACCTTCCCACTCAGTAGCTTTTCAAAGAAACTGGGCTGCTAAGACAAGGTGGCAGATTGACAGTAAACATTTCACGTTTAATTGCTGCCCAGTATGACATAAGTCTGTTTTTTTTAGTGAACGTTTGAGTTTTGAAGTTAATCTTTTCCATATCATTGAGGAGACTATTTGATCATTTACTGTTTTTTTTATTTCATTACAGTTCCATCAGATGCAGTAAGGTTGGTATACCCTACGTGACTTTTTTTCAGCTTAAATTTTTGCAATTTGCTTGAAGTGCATTTCTCTGTCCTTTTTTTAAATATTTGCTGTGTAATTGATCAGTTTTTTAGAGAGCTTTAATGTTATTTACAGGTGCAGTAAATTTTGTTCTTGGTCCAGTGAACAAACAGATCGTCGGTGCCATCCCTAGTGGAAAAGTGAATTACTTGAAAAATAAGTTGTAGTGTTTAAAGGTCTCCGATTTTTTAGTATTGTAGCAGTCGTATGAATTAGTCACGTGACGGCTAATGATAGAGAACCGCAGGAAGTTCTTAACCCCCATCTCTATTGAGGGTTGAATGCTGGCATCTGATAGGGATGGCCTTAATTTGAGTTTTCTTTTAATGTCCACCGTCTCCTGGTCAAGGATCGTGATCCCCTTCCAGTCGATCTCGTGGTTGGCGTTAGACTGGTGTTCCCAGATTGTAGATTGTTTAATTTGTTGTTTTATCTTTTTTGCCATGTGACTAATTCGACAACAACACAGAGCATTCATTGCTGACGAACACTTTGCGGTACTGTCAAAGGCTCCAATATTAAATAATCTGAGACCTTTTGAGTCACTAGAATTTATTTTTCAAATTTCAATTCCAAGGTCAAGAATAAGCATTCATGGAATTTTGAATCACAACCGACTTGTCAAGACTTTGAGTTAATTATACATAAATGATAATTTCAGTCACAGTTGTAAAATTCCGTCAATGCTGTTACAGTAGGACGGTGCAATATGAGCAAAGCAGTGAACTGAAAAACAAAATCAAAATCCTTTGGTTGATCTTTGATAATACACGTACATTTTAAACTACAGCAATGATAAAGATTTGAGTGATGGATAATAAAGTACAGTGTACATGTAACGTTTTGTTGCAATCTGCAGCTCATCTGATGAAGAAGAGACTTTAGACTTGCCGTCATTCCTAGAGGTCATGGGAAGACAGAACCAATCCCAAACAGGGCAGCAAGCTGTTGGTAAGTTAGCTCTATCAAGTTCTCATTGCGTTGTTTAAGAAAATTCTTTAAGAACAGTTTTTGCATCAGATTTCATTTTTCTGGACTTTATATGATTTGCCTGCTAGTAATACGTGGAAGGAGATTCGATGCAGTTACCAATCACACTTGATATACAGTAAAAACCTGTGACTAAGAACCTGGTTTTTAAGAACCTTCGGGGCTTTGGCAGCACAGGAGAATTTCAACTTTTTTAAACGTTGCAAAATAGTGAAAATTGGTTAGAACTGTTATATAAACAGGGGCGGATTTAAGGGTGAGCCGAGAGGGCCGCGGCCACCCCTTTTTCTTTGAAATTTTGTATCATTTTTACAGAATTCTCAGAAAAAATAAAAAAGTATCTGTATAGCTGATAAAAAAGACAAGACCGCAGATTCCATTCAAGAAGCAATCTATTTTTCGGCATGTATACTTTGAAATTGCTCTGAGTTGCAGATACCAATACCCTTTTTCCATTCACCATTGACGATGTGAACCTTTTTACCTTCTCAGGGATGCTTCCAAAACGAATACCATCGATCAGGTAGGGAGATCTAATGACATCGTGTTAATAGTTTCGGTTGTAAAGTGAAACAAGCCTGCAGTGTATTCTGTTATAGTCTTATCGTATTTAGCAAAGTCAGTCAGCAATGTCTTTAGTGCTGTGCGAAGTAGGTCAGCAAAGAATAATAAAAAAACAGATTGTCATTAATAATTTAGAATCTGACGGAAATACTGACTGGATGATTGATTGATTGATCGAACAATCAGTTGATTGAGTCAGTTTTAACCCCCCCCCCCCCCCCCCCTCCCACCAACGAAGCACCTCGACCACTCCATTTATCTGATTGGCTTACTGAGAGCAAACAACCGTTTCCTGGTATGTTGTTCAGCTTTCTTACCTACTCATTGGCATAGGTCCTACCTATTGCTTTGTTAGAGTATTATTTATTGCTAGAGTTTGACAAAAGGCTCCTTGAAACTCGCCTTTATAAAAGAAAATTAATGCTATTTCTTCGCTCAGTGTCACGCTTATAAGGACGGGAAATTGGAAGAAACCTAAGATGGAAATGAAAAATAAATAAAATAAGGCGAGCTAAAAGGTTAGCAAACGAAACGTCGAGTAAAAATACCGCATGAGAGAGGAGCAGATATTTTGGAGATATTTTTTAACCCTAACACCAACAAAAAACCAGTGTAGTGTGCTTCCATTCGCTAAATCAATCAAACTTTACTGTTTCTTTGATTGTGTTTACGTGTTGGCATTTCAAGGACCTACCAAATGGGATTTTTTTTCCCTTTGATTTATTTAATTCTTGCAGTAAAATCGAAAAGGATGACAAGTCGGCCGGAGAGGAGAGCGACATCAGTGACGATGACACAGGTAGGCGGAGATTTCCGATTGGCTCAGCCAGAAAGTATTGAAACGGTCTGACCAATCAGGTTCTACTAGCATGTTGTGGATTCAGCCAATTAGGAATCAGGATCCTTGCAACATACCACATTAATTTAACCTTTTATGAAAGCCAGGCTGTCAATTAGAAACTCGTTTAGCTGGTAGTTTGTTTGATACTCGATGCTGCTCTACGATGAAAAGGCATGCTACCAAAACATTGAAACGTTGACTCTTTTGCCAGGTTCAGAACGCTTTTATCACAACAAGAACCAGATCTTCTTCAACAAAAGCTGTTGCTATGGTCCCCTTTTGGACCCGGACAAGGTGTCACAGTTGCCTGAGGCCACCCCTCCTGGGAAGGTCAGTAGTGTTATACGCACAGGACTGGAGATGGTAGCAAAGGCGGCTTTCGATCCTGAAAAGGTGATAGACCTAATGCAGGAAGGATGCGGAGTACGAGTCGTGGTTAAACACAAGGGCAAGATTCTAAAGAAGGTAAGAGAACCCACAGCTTTCGTGGTAGTCGTTGGATAGGGAAGGGGGCAGACGGAAAATCGTGTGAGAGAGAACACGAAGGGCTTCATCACGGGCAAACTTGAGAAATTTGCAAAAGTTATGCGCAGTTTAGACTACGAGCTGTCTCTCTTTTTTCTTGGTCCGTCGAGCAAAACGCGCGAGACACGCAAATGACCACGCGCGTGACTGAAGGCGCGAGGCGCTCAACGCTCGCGCGCGCGTGCACTCCCCTTACTAAATCTGAAGAAAAAGAGAGACTGCGCGCAGTCTGCTCGCAGTCTTATTTTCATTTCAAAGTTTTGATACCATTCGGACACCCGTTGGACACTTATTTTCAGTTTGCTTTTCCCTGGGGAAAGAAAGATACATTTTCGGACACCCGCTTAATATGGACACTTCATTATTACGGGCAGTTTGCTTTGTCCCTGGGGAAAGAAAGCCCTTACATTTTCTCTAAATTCAACCCGCTTAATTTCATTATTACTACATTCAACCCTTACTTTTCTCTAATTCAACCCGCTTAATATGGACACCTCATTATTACGGACACCCTGGGGAAAGAAAGCTCATTATTTTCGGACAACCCGTTTGGACCTTTGTCCCTGGGGAAAGAAACCCCTTACATTTTCTCTAAATTCAACCCGCTTAATATGGACACCTCATTATTACGGACAGTTTCCTTTGTCCCTGGGGAAAGAAAGCCCTTACATTTTCTCTAAATTCAACCCCCTTATTACGGACACCTCATTATTACTCGCAGTTTGCTTTGTCCCTGGTGAAAGAAAGCCCTTACATTTTCTCTTCATTCAACCCCGCTTAACGCGGACAGCCGGTTATACGGACACTTTCTATAGCCCCCTTAGTGTCCGTAATAGCGGAGTTTGACTTCGAGGGGTGCTGCCGACCGGAATGGACAGGCTCACATAAAGACAGATACGGCTAACATGTGAAATTTGGATTAATTTACGCTCAAGCACATGGGTGGGTAGAATGAGTTATCAGTTGAGAAGACAGAGGGACAGATTGATGGGCACACAAATGTTTGGGTGGACAGACAAAATGATCCCGAGAGTTTAACCGTGTGGTTTTTGTAAATGATAAGCACCGCAGGATAGACAAGAAGGTAAAAAAGGACAGAGATGATGGGTTGAACAGATAGACAGACAACAAGGCCATCAGGCAGAGTAATTCACTCTGTCAAGAAGTAACGACAAAACATTCGACTACTTCTCGTTTTTCCCCCTACACTTCTTTTGTGCTTTACAAGAGAACAGAGAAGAGTCAAGGCTTCTTTATTTGTTTTATGATAAAGAATCCGTTAAATTCCCGACGCATTACTTTCTAATTTTCAAAACAAACTTGAGCTCCGTTTTTTGTACTGTCACAAAGAACGCTTTTTCAACCAATCAGAGTGCTCGTTATATCTGAACTTTATTAAGAAGACATCGGCGGCTAATCTAGATCTTTAAGTAAGTTGGGTCCTCGCTCATGTGGTCCCTAAAAGACGAGAAGGGAGACCGGCCTCGACTCCATTTTTCTTGGCCCTGCGGGCCTCGGTTTGCTCTTAAAAATGAGGTGGGGGCGCGGGCTCGGGCCTACCCTACCCGAGATCGACCATTAGAAATCCTCTCATTTGAATGCTTTTATCAACAGGCGATCTCGCGGGTGGACTCGCGGCCAAAGCTAGAGCGTTACTTAAAGAGGTTTTGCCGTCGTCTCATCTGTTGTGAGTATTTCTTGAGTCTGAAGCCTGTTCCGACGCCATGCCCTGATCAGTGCCAGGCAGATGGTAAGTAGGGGAATGGGGTTCATCATTTCATTACCTCAGTCGACCCTTGTACCATTCATGAAAGTGCTGCTATGTCTGCCTGTAGAGTGTGTGGTTGTAATCCGGCATATTTGGTCTGTATTTTAATAGTAAGAGCGTTTTTTTCCATCCGGAAGTTCTACTTTGCGAGACATTTTTTAACCAATGGTGCAACTCGCCTAACACCTTCTGGTGGGGTTTTGTTGACGTTGGATTCAAGAAGGAAGTTTTAGGCCCGCAGTGAAGATAAAATAAATGAAACAAAAAGAAGCCATTCAAACTGTGTTTTCACGGAATATCTGTCGACATCTGAATGTGAGTACATTAAGTTAACGGGTTACCGTACAACAACGACAAAGCCAAAAAAATTCCGGGCCATGCGCGGAATCAAAATAAAAAGGAATTGTTTCAGTATTTTGACACTCTATAGCTCTATCAGCTGGGATTTAAGAACGAAATCGTATTCCAGTAGTGAGAAGTAAAAGAAAAGAAAGAAAGAAACCTTTAAAGCTAAGCGTTCACAGAATGTGTGTCCAAATCTGAACCTGATTACAGTTAGTCCGCAAACGCTATTCCAATCGCAATATTTCAATAGTATATCGTTAATGCACTTTGCCGGATACCCACAATTTGACGACTGTAAATCTACTCAAAAAAGACTACAAAACACATACTGCCCTTATTTTACGGTTCACGTCTGCCTTGTAAACAGTGCGTTACACATTTCTTTTGAGGGTAGATTTTCCGTTCCTTTGCTTCAAATTTTTCATGTAGCTCTTCTTGTCAGACCCTTGATCCCATGTGAAGTGACCGGTTTAAAAACTTTATGATTTTAAAATCAAATTGATTTTTGTTTCGATTTTGCCGTTTTCAGCATTCTTTTTGTAAAATTTTATTACTCATATTCCTTTCACAAAAAATAGCAGTCAAATTCGTATTTTGTAGTTAAATTATGATAACAGCTGACGACAGTGAAAACGATTCCTTGTCATTGGCTTTTTACATGTTGGTACATTCTTTGTCTTTCACTACTAGAAACCTACGTTAAGTGATAGAATGAAACGTTTAAAGGACAGCTTAAATATGCTCTGGTTAATTTTCCTTTCTCTATTTTAACTTGCATACATTTCAACAAATTCTTCTTACTGGCAATTTAGTCTGATTAAAAAAATGGCAGAGAAAGGACAAACGAATTAATTCTCGACTTTGACGTTTTCCTTGACGTCGCCTTTATCGGGCTGTGTAAGTTTTCTGATGCACTTGAAAAAAATCTTCCACTACTTGAGTAAGTTATCTTGAAGGAGAATGTAAATCTAAGTTTTAAGTCTATGATTGAAGCCCATAAATTTGACCAGTTAGAAGTCCTTTTTTCACATTTTACTGTATAAGACTGAAGAGTATAAGAGAATAAGAGCGCTTTCTTATTACTATTTTTTCTTTTATTTAAGTTGGAAACCAATTGTGAAGATTAGGCTTAAGTTTAATTAAAAAGTATAAACGAATTAGAATAACAAAAAGGAAAACTGCTGTTTCCGGGTACCCGTTAAACTCATGAAGGAAAGTTGTGGTTAATAATTAATAACGCCCTTGTGGTAATCAGATCGTCAACTTTGAATTTAGCTAGATCTTTGGCGTTTCATTTGAGAGTTAGATTAGATTACTATCAGAATGTTGATGTAAATTGAGATGGAGAGCGCCTAAATGTCGCCCGTGTCTTGACGGCCATGCAACAATGTGCTTTGAGTACGAAGAACTGAGAATCGTTTTGTCTGCGCCTTATCTTTAACAATATCGTAACTGTAGTTTCAACTTCGTTGGTGACCGAAAGGAATGATTTATTTTGTGTTTCAGATCAAGGAAACTTACAAGGTCCCAAAGGGCTAAAAGCTAAGAGATCTCGCGAATACTTTGAAGTCAAGCATCTCGGAGTTGAGAAAAAGAAACGTGGCCGGAAGCGAAAGTCAGACTACTTACTTCCGGTCGATCCAAACAGTGTTGTTACGAGGGCTCTTGGAGAGAGCGGATTACCCATTGGGGCGCCTTTTAGTGTGGTTCAGGGACAGACCACCTTTTCTACGACAACCGCCATTGCTCCTGTTCAGAATGGTTCCGTAGTCACTCAAACCCCAGGGATTCCCCAAGTGACTCCGCAGGGAGCCACCCCTGGGGTTTCAGTCACGACTGTTAGTGCAGGAGCTCCGGGATTCCAGACGTCTGGCAATGTGACAGTGCCTCGTTCAGCTACCGCAGTAAAAGGCATCCCGGTGATTGCTCCGCAGGGAAAAGTTCCCATGGCCCATCCCCAGCGTTCCCCGGTGCCGATTAACGCTTTACCGGGAGGAAAACCAGTTACAAAGGAGGTAGAGTATCTGAATCAATTTAGGTTTCTAGGAAACTGCCCACCTACCCCTCTCCTAAGTCAACATTAACACTTACTTCTCACTTAGGGCAAAATGTTGGGTTACAGAAGGGGTAGGTGGGTAGTTTCCCATAAACCTAAATAAATCCGAGTATCTATCACAATTAAATTAGTAGAACTCTACTTGTATTCTGTTGCGGTTCTTTCACTGTTATTTTTTATTATTGGCTCAAGTAAGTTGAGGAAATCCAGGTTTTATGCCAATAAAAACTTGCTAAAAAATTTTCGTGAGCATACTCTTAGAGCAGTTAGTGCACCCTAGGATCAGAGGAGCAAAACAGCAAATACTCGCAGCTAAAATGTTGCAAGGTCTATCAACAATTCAATAGGCACGTTAGGGTGAGACTTAATTTCACGATGTCAATTTTTTTTATTTTTAGGGAGTGCAGTCGCATAACCCAGGAAGCGCGCCAAACGTTCCTTTGACTGACGGCTCTAGTCGCATTGTGACCAATGTGTCTAGCCAAAGGTTTGCTACAAACGCTACCAGCTTAGGTACCACAATCACATTCGGCCGGGCTCCTCCTAACGTCACCATATCGAATTGCGTCCCACCTCCGCTGACCAAGATAGCCACCGAGGGCAGCAGCAGTCATGTGACCACCACCACTAACGTGACGGTGGAACCGCATAGTCAGCTTGCGATTCATGCTGTGTCCGCAGTGCAAACGGCCAGCAGTGTTTCAGTGCCGGCTCCTTTCTCCTCCGGTTCTTTACACGTGCCTCCAGTTTCAAGGCCTTCGTTTAGTACCGCCACCGCAGGGCAGATGCCAGTTGGGACTGGGTACAAACCTGCGACGAGCCCCCCGGTATTTCCCAGACAGGTGTTGAGTACGAACCCCGGCGGTGTAATCCGCCATCCTGGAGTCCATCCGAATCCCCCAGGGAATGCCTCACCAATACAAGTAAAGCCAAGCAGTGGAACCACTCCTCCTCCTCCTCCGCTAGTTCCCAATGCTCGCGTAACCCCTCAGGGAGTTCGACCGCAGGGAATGTACGTACCTGCTCAAAGCAGCAGCAGTAGCTCCATTTCACAGCCGCGTCCAGTATTACATTCCCATCAATCTCCTTACAGTCCCATAGCTGCCAGGAGTGGAGTAGTTAATCATCACCCTCAAGGAACTGCCCCTCTCCTTCTAAGTAAATCTTCTGGGGTCACTAGTGCAACCCCTCAAGCTGGCATGGTCGCAAGGGGAGTAGCGCAGCCTGGAGCCCTTCCCGTTTCACAAAGGCCCATCATGCCGAATTATCATGGCGTTCCCCGTTCAAGGAACCCTCCTCAAAACGCCCCTCCGAACATGAGGTTCTCAAGTGTCAGGGCCCCCCTAGGGGGTGGATTTGCGAGGCACCCTCTACCCATGCGTCCTCAGGGGAATGCTGTAGGAGCACAACAGCAGGTGAGATTGTCATTTTCGCAGAGACAAAAAATACATCAGCGTATGTTAATTCCATGAAGATGACGGAAATAAGCGAATTTCAGTCAAACCCCGTTAATACAGACACTAAGGGGGCCGGCCATAGAAAGTTTTCGTATTAACAGGGTGTCCGTATTAAGCGGATTGAATTTAAGAAAAATGTAAGGGCTTTCTTTTCCCACGTAAAAAGCAAACTGCCCGTAATAATAAGGTATCCGTATTAAGCGGGTGTACGTAAAGCGGGGTTTGACTGTAGTCGGTAGGGCTCTTGTATCCGACGGATTTTCGAACCTTCTGGTTCTTTAGAGACCTGAGGGCCAAGTTGTTGGAATGCCGATTAGTGCTAACCCGGGATTAAATTTTATTCTGGGTTTCTTTTATGTTCAAAAACATTTTCTCAGTTGATTTTCTCTCGGTTCTTTTTAGAGCATCGAATCATCAAGATGTAGACCCGCAAAAAGAATTAAAACAAATTAGAATCTTAACTTACTTTTAAGCTTTCATAGCTGAATTTAAATTTCGCATTAACCCTGGGTTGTCTTAAGCCAGCTTTGAACAACTCGGTCCTGGTTGAAGTTGTGATTATTGACGTTATTTTCAGAGCTTCAAATTGCGCTTTAACGTGCCTACGGTGTCGGGAACAGTACACCAGCGGAATATGGGATCTAATCCACCTGTAAGTTTCGTGGACGCGAAATTGGTGACGAAATCTCGTATCGGTCCAACACCGATACAGCCCAAGTCTTCTATAGAGCATCTGGAAGCTCTGACGAATGCCACCAACCAAGAAGTGAAGATAAACGACGAACCAAAGATAAAGGAAGAGGAAACGAAAGTGGACGAAGAAGAGGAAGAAAAGGGAGAAAACGAAGAGAAGTCTGCATCACCTCCAAAAAGGAATCTGTGGTGGCTGAAAAAGAAGCGGAGAAAGCGGCCACGACTGACCTATATTAAAACGAAGTATCGTCGCAAAGATGACGAAGGCGCTCCGAGTACTTCCGAAGTAACTCCGATGGACATGGATATAGAGGACGATCCCGAAGTTGAAGTGGATGATGGTCCCTCTCAGTCGTCCTTAGGAGACAGGCCCAAAAGAGGACGACCCCCTAAGGGCGTTGGGTTCCGTTTCAAGACTGAAAACTTCTCGAATAGTGATCCCGACTGGGACGAGTCGGAAGAAAGAAGGCGAGTTAAACCTGTGGTCAAGAAAAGAAAAGGAAGAATCAAGAAAGGTATATGATTGAAATTTAATTGCTTGATAAGAACCTGGCCCTGGTTGTTCAAAACCTGGATAGCGATTTATCCGGTGAGAATAAGTATTACGAAAACCAAAATTGCTATACCGAGTGGATCAGTAATTTATCCAGTGGATAGTGCTATCCGCCTTTCGAACAACTGGGGCCTGGTATGATTTGCGATCAGTGGAAAGTGGGCCAAGCTCCCTTTATAAGTACTTTCCAGTAGACTGCCATATCCGGAGTAGGTGAACACTTCCTTTTTCTATGTCATGGTGAGCGCCACTTTTCTCGTTAAACTGCTGAACTGATTTAATAACTAGTAATTCTCACTTGGAACTCTAAAAGAAAGATATCAAATGATTGTAACGAAGGGAAACAAAGTATTATCGGTTTTTGGACATTTTTCGATAACGCAGGAGTTTAACCTGAAAAAGTTGGCCCGAATTTTCAAGTTGCAATCCGTTGCAAATCGAAAACAATTCTTCATAGTCTATACTCTTATGTTCAAAACTTTGCAGTGAAACCACTCTCCTGCGGATCGTAGTTCCGCTTGAGTTTTGAACATTCTGACATTTTGACGTCATTCCTATGGTCGACATTCGACAAGAGTGGTGGACGCTTGATTGACCGGACGCTTTAGCTAGCGCTCCGCGTTCTCGCATATGTGTATTTGTCGTTAGGTTAGTTTAGATCATTTCTTTTTTTTTTTTGTTTTTGACTAATGGGAGACAAAGTTAAGGCGTTAAGAAAAGAAAACGATGATTTAAAGAGACAATTGAATAATCTGAAGAAGTGCATCAGTAGTCTGTAGTCATAACTGTGTTGTCTTTTATTATTAGTAATACCGTTAGTTTATCAGTAGTCTCTAGTCATTGATGTCAATTTTAGTTTCCTCAGTTCTCTTGTTACTTTTAGTTGTATTTAGTTGTATTTATTTCCTGTGAACATAACCCCCCCTAGATTAGCTTAGCATATATGTATGCATCCATCTATGTATGTAAAATTGTTGTCGAATTGTTAAGTCGACATTGATTGCTTGTTAATGCTCGATTCCTTCTTCCCTAGATTCTACTGAAGTGACGTCACCGAAACTGAAGTCTCCAGGCTTGGCTGGACCATCACAAATCCCAGGCTTCTCTGGTGCCGTGGTGAAGGAGGCTGGAACCAGTCCCCCATCACATTTGGCTCGTTCACCCCCATTTTCACCTCGGAGTTTTCAACGTGCACATGCTTATCACGGAACAGGCATCCCTGGCGATAAACGTGTTATTTCTCCTAAGGGCTCTGTGTCTAAAATGGTGCGCATGAGTTCTGGATCAGATCCCAGAGGTATAGTTCTCTTTTAGCATTTAGCTTTTTGAATTATACGCTGTTATTAAATGCCCGTCGAATACCAACCCATTTTATCATGTTTTAGTATTACGTTTATTTGCGCAATAATAAATAATAAATAAATAATAACATTTATTTGTACCGCGCAAATTCAACTATACAGTTTTCAAATGCGCCTTACAATTAAAAATTACACGAATGAATAATTATCTAGTCTATAAATTACAACATAATATCAGAAAAGGCTTTTTTAAAAAGGTGAGTCTTCAAATTACGTTTAAAAACTTCAAAATCGGAGGTGCATCTAAGATCTCACGGAAGATGATTCCACAGTTTTGGTGCGGCGGCTACAAAGGCTCGGTCACCAAGAGTGGGGAGAGTCCTGAAGTTTGGATTTGAAAGCAGATATTTGTTATTTGATCTGAGACTGTAGGTAGAATTAGGTTTAAAGTTAGCGTTAGCATTATCAAGCAATAAATATTATTATTAACAGTCGAACTGATCTTTATTGCTACTATTCGCCACTTAAGAAAGGATCCTTAAATAAAACTGTCCGAGACCAGGTTTTATGAGCCCGCGAGACTGAGCACCCCGCCAAAACCCTTGTTTTCACTAAGACCGCTGGACGCCACAACCTGCTTGAGGTCATTGTTATTTAAGAGGGAGTCTCCCTAAAACCGGTCCACTGCGTTTCGGGTCGGAAAATCAATTTCCTTTAAACTTTGCCCATGAATATATCTTAGTCCAAAAGTAATTGAAACCGCATTAGTTTTTGAAAATATTTCAAAATAAAATTTTTCGGGAGGAAAATCACTTCAGCACTCGGCGGCCAAATTTTCGCAGTGACAAAGAGTGAAAATAGGCCAAATTGCCGAGTTCACCACTTCAAAGTTTTGCACTTTCAACGATTTTTTTCACTTCCTAGGACTAAATTGGTCCTTAAATGATGTAAAGGACACAATTTTGGTCTTTCAAAAACAACTCGTGTCTACTAAATATTTTTTGATTTACACCCACCGTGCCGTACGCAGGAAATGACTCAAAAATGCATATTTTCATCCTAGCACTGTGCAAAATCCCCACATCTTCTAAACAAAATGTCTTTTCAGACCAACAAAGGGAATGTTTAAAAACATAGAAACATAAAAATATGTTGTGATTTTAACGATTTATCAGCACAGCTGATCGACGAAATGTGCCTATTTTCTGTTATGACTGTTTACAATACACGATGCAAGGTCTTAATGCAAATCCCGAATAACACAATAATTCATCAAATGTATCAAGTATTTTAAACTTTTTGTGACTTTTGACATAATAGAACATCATGCAGGAAAGGAAAGCCTTTAAGCCGAACGCATTAATACTACAGGTGTACCTGTTTACGGCGCTTGATCCGATCGAATCGTCTTCGCTGTGTACACAAAACTGATATCACATGATGGCGCCTGTCACGCATTCCTATATCTGGAATCGTTACGCAGCGAAAACACTTTTTGCTAGTCTGACTAAAACTGACAGGCAGGAAATTATCTTATCAATAGAGTATTCTATTATATTTATTGCTGTTTTCGTTGACAAGCTACAATATCAAGAATCATGCATGCATAAGTGCCCAGTGCATTAACAACAGCAACATTGTAGTTTTCCAAGAACAGGCTCCTATCCATTCAGGTTACGATTTATAAAACAATTGGTCGTCGCTATGAGCTTTCACTTTGTTTTGTTTTATGTTTGTCGTTAATGTTTTTATTTATTATTTTTTTAAATATATTTCATATTTCTGGTAGCCCGTGGTATTAAACCGACGAGTACCTGTTCTCGGTCTTATCAAGCTCCCTGACTCAGGGTGGGGTTAGGAATAGGGGTGGAGTGTGCTTGCTAGGAGGAGGTCGGCTAGACTGTTCACAGTCCTCTATTTTTCCGTAAATCGTCGGTATCAAGCACATTCTCTAACAGGTGGCCTTCTTGGTTTTAAAATGTACTGGGTTTAGCCTGGGGATGACTATGAAATCTACTCTTGGGGCAGCGGACCCAAGAAGGCCCGCACATCTGGACGATTTTACGGAAAGATAAGGGACAGTGAACAGTCTAGTGGCCTGCAAGCAAACATCCCCCTTGCTATTATCCTAGAACAAATCCTGTATCTTTGAAATTAGGTTACCCTGCATTTAAAACTGGCGTGCTGGTTTACCTCGTTTAGGGCTTTCGATTTGGACTCTATTCCTTCCGTTTCCGACTAGTAGTTTTAGCCAGGGCTAAAAGCGCCGCTCTGACTCGTTAATATACTAAAAGTTGTACCCCAGAAAAAAAAAAATTAATAAAAATCGTGTAATGCTAACCGGTGACGGCAACGAGAAATGCAATAAAAAATCAATAGGGCTTAAGAGCGAAAAAAAAAGTTTGCACGTGCAGCACATTTTTTTTGTACATTTCTTTGCCATTGTTTTGCACGACTTCAAAGTACGTGAAACGTCCTAGTTGCACGTTTTATGGAGAAAAAATCGTATATGTTCCCACGTTCCATTTTTGTTTCACTGCCGCTCATTTTAACCTTGCTGGCCGCTAACATTTGTCATTTTCTCATCGCAGCTTTGAATTTTTTTTATGTTTTTTTCTTCCGCGATGAACTTCGTCTGCTTTCTTTTTTTTCTTTTTGTTTTGTTTTGTTAGTTTCGCTCTAGCTCTTTCTCTGTTATCGGTGTCAGTGTAATGGTAGTAGGGGGAAACAGTCGAACGCACGATCACGTGATTACGAAATTTTCTCGCATCTTACAGGTTACCATTTTTTTTTTTTTCGCGCGCGCGAGAGCTTCGCTAATGCTCATTCTCTATTACGGAAAGTGGTTAATTATTAATAGTGCCATATTTTCAAATTCTTGTCCGGTTATTGCCGAAATGCACATATTAAGCTAGCGATTTTCCTGAAAGGTTGTGAATTCACAGTGAACCCGCGGAAGAAAAATGAGTAATAATAGGCAGGGTACAAACTCACCGAGGTAGAGTCGTTTTAACTTCTTCTCGCGTCTTTTCCAACAATCTTTTTCACTACACAAGAGCCCTCTACAACCATTTTAGTTATCTTTTGAAGAAGATCAGGTTTCCAGGTTCTTGTGCCAAATGAAATCCCAAGCAAATTGCTTTTGAAAGAAAAAGAGTGATTTCTGTGAGCCATCTCGCGGCATCAGAGGACGTTTGGCAGCAATTGTTTCCACAGCTTCGCTGCCATTTCTTTCTCCAGGTTCCTCATCGTCCGCTTAGTATGTATAGTCTTTTATTTTTTTTCAAAAGATTTTGTTATAAAAATACTGCGAACAAAATCGTTAAATTTTTACTTTTGAACCACTCGGCTTTGGTAAACATTCGTGTGCGATCTGCGTTGCCAGCCCTCTGCCCCTCAAGGGGCACCTCTTCAGCTCAAAAATGGTATACAAAAGGTGGGTTGGATGATCAGGCTGGAGTCTCCCAGTATAACACTTTGTTGTATACCCCACCCCCTCCGATAGGGCGGAAAGGTAAGTTCGCTAATTAGACATATTGGTGTTGTTGTTGTTGTTTTGTTTTTGCAATTCTCGTTGCCGTTGCAGGTTAGCATCACACGATTTTCTTTTTTGCTGGAGTACAACTTCAAGTATATCAACAAGAGCTGCTCTTTTAGCCCTGTCTAAATCTATATATTAGCGAGTTTGAAAGAAATCGAAAGCGCTAAACGAGGTAAACCACCATGCCACTTCACAGTCCTTAAATTCTTTACTAAGTCCTTAAATTTTCCGTAAATTCGTCGGGATCAAGCACATTCTCTAACAGGTGGCTATCTTGGTTTCAGATGTACCGGGTTTAGCCTGGGGACGATAATGATACAGATACAGTATTTGTTCTAGAATAATAGCAAGGGGGGTATTTGCTTGCAGGCCACTAGACTATTGTTAATCCCGGGGGGTACTTCCTTATAAGAGGCTACTAGGGATGTGCCGCTTGATGGGGTCGTATTTTCACGACTGGATTAACTATAATGGGGTCGCATTTTCAATAGAGGTACTAGAATGGGGTGGCACATTTTCGGATTTTTTGAGGTAAGACAGTTCTTCATATTTACGGTTAGCAAACGTACCAGAATGTTTGAACTGTAGATGAAAGGTGAAGTGTTCTTTATTCTAAAAAATGGGTCAATTCATAAAAATAGAGAGTGCCTAATTTGGGATCGCGAAAAATTACATATTTGCCCAAAAGTGGCTAAGATGGGTTCTATAATTGATTGGCCACAGAATAGACTATAATGGGGTAGGGCTCTGAGAGGGCAGCGGCACGTACATACATACATACATACCCAGCAAACCCCCCCCCTCCCCGGGTTGTTTACGCACTATAGGTTCTTATGCATGCATGATTCTTGATTTTGTAGCTTGTCAACGAAAACAGCAATAAATATAATAGACTACTCTATTGATAAGATAGTTTCCTGCCTTTCACTTTTAGTCAGACTAGCAAAAAGTGTTTTCGCGGCGTAACGATTCCAGATGTAGGAATGCGTGACAGGCGCCATCATGTGATATCAGTTTTGTGTACACAGCGAAGACGAGTCGATCGGATCAAGCGCTGTAAACAGGTACACCTGTAGTATTAATGCGTTCGGCTTAAAGGCTTTCCTTTCCTGCATGATGTTCTATTGTGTCAAAAGTCACAAAAAGTTTAAAATACTTGATACATTTGATGAATTATTGTGTTATTCGGGTTTTGCATTAAGACCTTCCATCGTGTATTGTAAACAGTCATAACAGAAAATAGGCATATTTCGTCGATCGACTGTGGTGATAAATCGTTAAAATCACAACATATTTTTATGTTTCTATGTTTTTGGACATTCCCTTTGTTGGTCTGAAAAGACATTTTGTTTAGAAGATGTGGGGATTTTGCACAGTGCTAGGATGAAAATATGCATTTTTGAGTCATTTCCTCCGTACAGCAAAGTGGGTGTAAATCAAAAAATATTTAGTAGACACGAGTTTTTTTTTGAAGGGCCAAGATTGTGTCCATTACATCATTTAAGGACCAATTTAGTCCTAGGAAGTGAAAAAAATCGTTGAAAGTGCAAAACTTTGAAGTGGTGAACTCGGCAATATGCGCCATTTTTACTCTTTGTCACCGCAAATATTTGGCCGCCGAGTGCTGAAGTGATTTTCCTCCCGAAAAATTTTATTTTGAAATATTTTCAAAAACTAATGCGGTTTCAATTACTTTTGGACTAAGATATATTCATGGGCAAAGTTTAAAGGAAATTGATTTTCCGACCCGAAACGCAGTGGACCGGTTTTAGGGAGACTCACTCTTAAGGTCTTCCCTTAAGAAACGAGAGGGAAACTGGACCGAGTTAACGTTCGCAAAGACGTCTGGGACTGTCACGGGGGACAGGGAAAAAAACAAATTGGCCAATGGCTGACCGGCGCCTTCCCCAGTAACCATCCCAGAAACAATTTGGGTGTTCCAGTCCCCTTCTTGTTTCTAAAATGGTGAATTTTTGTACATATGAAGACAGAGAAGGTATTGCAGAAGTCTCGTCTTCCCAGGCCTTCTCGGTCAATGCTAAAAAACTTGCTCGGACTAAGTGACCCGAAACGGCCGCGGCAATAATGAGGCATAGGGACTACGCAAGATTAATTACAGAATTGCTTGCTGAGTGGCAAAGCGCTCATGACCAAAACATTTTAATTTTGCTGATCAAAAGTATGGTCACCTACAAGGGAGTAAACTTATCTAAATTCAAACAATCTGTTTCTTTGTAGGTCATCACTCTCTCTCTGCATCACGATACTCGCCTTACTCCTCCTCCCCCTCGCCTCACGCACCCTACTCTCCCTCAGGACATCGGTCCACGCACCCAAAGCCACTCTGCGTTGATGTCGGCACCAACACGTCACTTCCGGGCTGCGTGAACGGCAGGTCACCTGACCTTCCCGCCAACCCCGTTACGTGGTCAGTGGAACAGGTGGTGAGATACGTGCGCTCAACAGACTGTATAAATTATGCGAATATATTTTTAGATCAGGTAATTATTTGTGAAGATTCATGTTTTTATGTTGATTTATACCCTAAAGGACTGTAAAGCACTTAAGTATTTACTGCAGTACTGTATGCAGTACTGTACACTGAAGTAAAAACTAAATGAAGTTACCCAGGGGGCTCCTGAGTTACTTTTTTGAAGAGATTTGTACATACAAATAATTCAAATTGAGGCAGACCAGCTTGCTACTTACATACGTGACTAATCCGAGGAGTTGAACTTTGGACATTTAAGATTGGAACTACTTCTTCCGAGATATATTAGGTTGAAAGGAGTGCGCATGTGGAGTAGGTGTGATTCGGGGATCCATCTTTTATTGGAGGAGTCTGGGGGCCTACCCAAGAAAATTTTTGTTCTTGCGGCGTCCCTCCTGCAAGGTGCATTTTAATCGACTAGCGACAAGAGTTTTAGCCATGAAATTGGCAACTTTATTTAGTCATGCACGTTTGGTTTGTTTTCATCAAACGATGTGGTGAGAAAAAAATACGAAAAATGTATTACTCTCTTTAACGTTTTCTATGATAAGCCGGCGTTTTTCGCTTGTCCCTTTCCCAGACCCCTTTAGCTCTTTGACACTCTTTTAGCTCACTGATATGTCACTTGTTCTTTCACAGGAAATTGACGGAAAAGCACTGATGCTTTTGTCACGTGACTCTCTTATGCAGTTTACGCGCATGAAGCTGGGACCGACTCTTAAGATGTGCAGTTACATAGCTCAACTGAAACTTCGAGCTCGATGACACGCGCGTAATAAATTTCGTGTGAAATATGACTGAAATGCACAGTGGACTGTAGTGTCTTCAGGACGGATATTTCAGACACAGAGGACTTTGTGGATAGTTATAATTTTGTATAGATTTAGAAGAGGGGGTGATCATACCTAAAGCCTAAGAGGCGCAGTGTGATTATTCAAATTCATTTCCCTCCCATGTCAGGAAAAATCTCAACACGCACATCATAAAATCTGACTGTGAAACAAGTATTACCATGTGACCGTACTGCTAAAGGGATTCTATTTTATTCAGTGGTCACACGAAATGATTAGCTTCACAAACTGAACTGACAGATTTAATAGAACCATTCTTGACGAGTGATGGAGCTTATTCGCCTCCTTTGGTAACGTTGTGGGATCATAGAGATGTAGAAAGGTGGAACGAGGGCAATACCAAATTCATCTGTATACTGTAAGAGCAAGGTCCTTTATGTTTGAAGACGTAAGGGGCTTCAGTAGAAGAGATACTACAAACTGAACCGATGAAGAGTGAATTGAAAAGAAAAAAACATGTCCTGTTTTGTTTTACCAGAGGTTCACTCTAAAAAGAACGCTCTTTCTTCTTGATGGGGTAGTTCCTCCCCCTCCGTGAGCATGAAGAGCCATAAAAACAGCAAGAAAACTCTTTACAGCGCCCGTATAAAAATTATAATTCCTGTCATTCGTAGCCTGCACAGTAGGTGTTGGTGTAGGTGTTGGGAGCGAGGAATAATTCTTCGATTGCTCTACCATCACTTTGCATGAATAAACTGACAGGGGTGCAGATAACGCTGAAAAGCTTGTTCAATTTTCAGAGGAACTGTGAATGAAGACAACTGGCGATCAAGATAACAAAATAAGAATCAGATAGGAATAAATATATAAATAAACATAGAAGAATCCCGAAGTTCAAAGGAAAAAAGGGCACCGTGACAAAGACCAGCAGGTTTCCTTTGAGTTTCCATTTGTCATTACGTTTCTTTTCCAAAACTCTGTTATATTCTGTTTTAGTATATACTAAATAACAATTATTCACCTCAGTGTCGGTGGCTAGTGGGGGTTATTTACCTCGACGCCTCGCGGCCTCGGTAAATAACACCACTAGCCACCTCCACTGCGGTGAATAATTGTTATTTATCCGAATTTTACATGCAACGTTACTGTTTATGTTTACTACACTGAAGAGTGATAGTTTTTGTTTAGTTTACAGCTTTTTTGAGAAAGGTTGTTGGAAAAAGTGCACGCGACAATCCCAATTTCAAAGAAATTTGAAAGAATAGTAGGAGAGGCCGTGGACATATGTCTGCGAGTGCTAAAGGAAAGCAAAAAAAGTAGGTTCGACAGCTGCAGTGTCAGGAACGGTGTGTATTGGTCATAACCCATATTATCTTTCGGAATTGTCGCGTGCAAATTTTTCCGACAACCTTTCTCGAAATAGCTCTATACTTTAATTTGTCTTTCTTGGACAAATCTTGTCGGACAATATACAATGAAGGAAGTTAATACAATTATAGGAATTATTATCGAGGCGTGCTGTGCGCCAATCATACTTGTAAGTGTATTCATTCATACGTTAGATAACATTTTGATACTTCCGAAATATTAGAGAGTATAAATTGTATTTTAAATAAAAGTAATTTTTGTGACTTTGTAAATGAGTGTTCTCGAAAACGATCACAGAAACGAATGAGATACAAAAAGTCGGAAGAAGAGCCCGGGGAAAGGGTGGGCCTTTTCTCCATTTTTCCTGAGACCCTACCTTATTTCAGATCAAAATACCCCTATGCATCTGTCTCTAAGCCACCCTATTTCAGACTTGAACAGCTATTCTCAGGAGACAAATGATGAAAAAAACAAGAGCAAATCCTACTCTCTCAGACAGCACAAAGCCCTACCTTGTTTCACAAAAGGGAAAAATCGATAACCAATTTCTTACCTTTTGCCTGTCAAAAGTAGGTAGAATATATAGTTTGTATAAATTAAGGAGTTCCCCTCCTCCCCCCGCTCCGCCCGTCCCCAGGCCCTTTAAGGTCTATGAGCCCGCGATAACACAAGGTGCAACATTTGTTAATCAAAACGTTTCCCCTCTCGTTCGACAAATGTGCGACGCTTGGAAAGTCCAAGGTGCCAAAGGGTTTTTTTTTCCTACTTCCTGATGGAAATAAGACAGTCGGGGGCGACGCCCTGAGGAAAAAACTGAGGGCACGGTTTATCTCACGCTAGATATTTTGGGAACGGACCTCTCCAGAGCTCTGGAGTCGAGGTACGTTTGGTAGGAGTGGGCCTAGCCTGAGATCATGCCCTCTCCCTATTATCCCTTTTATACTCTCACGGGAAAAATTTAACTCCACAAAATGGGAGATTTGGCGACATAAAAATTGATTAGACTCACGAAGAAGCCCAAGCATGTTAGAAAATCAGCTGAAGAAACTAAAAAGAGGAAGAAAAATCCCCCATCACTTCAAGACCGAATGGCGCGAACTATTTAACTATTGAGCCGATCGTGCAAAGAGGGTATGTCCAGCAGTTTCAAAGATTCAAATAATCATATATGAGGTACTTACCACAAAAGAAAGATGGCGGACGGTGAGTAAGCATAGGATCGTTTTCTCTTCCAATAGAAATTCATATGGCCTCTAAAAATTGCTATTATGTTTTATAACCACACAGAATTACGAAATTGCGTCCAGTTTCGTTGGCTTCACGAATAGTTCCTGTTTGAGGTGCTGCATTAAGGTTTCTTTGATTTTTCTTGCTAATTTCAGGTCAGCCGGAACAATCTTTAGAAGAAGTGTTAAGATCTATCAAACACGTGATACTGGTTCTATCTGGCAAAGGGGGAGTTGGTAAAAGCACTGTAACTACCCAGATTGCATGGACTCTTTACCATCATGGGAAAAAGGTTTTTGTTTTTGTTATTGTTGTTGGAAAAGTAGTAACATAAACAAGGACAACCAAGCTTGACTGCAAGCCATGTCTCAAATAATTTGCCTGATATTACTGATAAGATGAGTAAAAACTTGCAAGAAGAGCAGTTCAGGTGGAAAAGAGAACAAGAAAATACTGTGGAACCCTCCAAGTTAAATTTTTCCTTTGGTGGCCATTTGGCGACCACCTTTTTAGGTTTAGTCGCCAAAGGATTTTTCTAGCCACCAAAATATACATCAATAATTAAAGTTTTAATAATTGGTTGATAATTAATTGGGGCTTAAGAATGGTATTGTTCAGCCAAAACAATGTTTCTAAATGCCATTTACCGTATTCACCAGTGTATACGGTAACTTATAATCCATGTCGAGTAACATCCATGTCGTTTCCTCTAGTATCAGTTTTCTCTGGTCGCCAACTTGGTGAGTATTTACTGAATCAAGTCACCAGTACCAAAATTTTAGTCGCCATGGCACAAAAAGTGGTTGCAGCTTGGAGGGTTGTTAAAATGAGTTAGCACGTTTCTTCAATAGGAAGTTATTTTGAACCTAAAACCTCTCAAAAAAGGGATCCATTTTTTGTAGGGCTTAGTGGTATATATCCACTCTGTAAATAGTTGCCAGAGTTCCCTTTCTCCGGGTGATCCCTATTTGACTGATAGTTAATCTGACCATTTTGATGGCTCATCCATCTGCAGTACAAGTTACCCAGTTGACACAAAGAGTTCAAAAAATTCTCCCATTCAGTCATCTGGGATAGGTAGAGATATTCTTGCTGGGCAAGTAACTTTGTTAGCTTGCTTACCTAATGGGCAAGGGCTTATGCAAGTCATCTTGTAAATACATGTAAAGCATTTACTAGGACAAACAAGCAGTGATCCCAGGCAAGCAAGATGTGATAGCTGCTTGCCTGAAGGACATGGTGAAAATAACAGTTTTGCTAACGGCTTGAACGCTTTCCCAAGTCGTTTTAGCGCTTAGTTAACAGGTTCTTAACACTTTAAGCCGTTGAACGGTAAACCGTTAGTGTACGTTTTCCTGGAGAAGGTCACATATACCAATTTTGTTAAATTCCTGGTTCAATTCATAAAGCCTTTTTTGCTTTAATCATCTTTCAGGTTGGTATTTTGGATGTTGATTTATGTGGACCAAGCATTCCAAGAATGATGAATGTAGAAGAGAAAGATGTACACCAGTGTTCTGCTGGGTGAGTGATAAATAACTTCCTAGTAATTTTGTAGCGGAAAAAAAATGAAGTACAAACCTAGCCTTGGTGAACGAAGACTAGAAAAATTGACGGTGAATCTGGGAATCATTTCATCCAGTCTTGCAATCTCTAAGGAGTATTAAATTGTGATGAGTTAGGCAAGTTTGTTTCATGTTTGTGTTAACTGTTCTAAGTTGTAGGATTTTCAAACAATCATTTGGCCATTGTTTTGAATTAAACCATTTTCTACCTGTAAAATAAATAATAATGTGCTTATCACCAGCCTGAGCTTAATATTCATCACCTAGCCTGTACCAGGCTCTTGGTCAGTGGTCATTTGGCCAGTGTTTTGAATTAAACCATTTGCTGTACCTGTAAAGTTAATAATAATGTGCTAATCACAAGGCTGAGCTTAATGTTCATCAACTAGCCTGTACCAGGCTCTTGGTCAGTGCAGAGAAGCAAAAAAACAGGCAAGCAGCGAAACAGCGAGCGAGTGAAAAATTGTCTCCTTGCAAATGTGTGCTAATAAAATTGTAAGGAGAAAATGCTGAAGATGTGATTGACCATATTTTCTTTAATTCGGTTGCATCATAAATGTCATTTGGCCTTAATTTCTTTTAAATTCATTTCAGATGGGTTCCAGTTTATACAGACAAGGATCAACGACTAGCCGTCATGTCAATAGGATTTTTATTAAATAGCAGAGATGATTGTGTAGTGTGGAGGGGGCCAAAGAAAAATGGTATAAATTTGTATTCTTATTAACTTTCTTTGACTCATATTTCAACCTGTTTTTACTCTATGGGCAAGCTTTAAGTAGAATTCTCTTGGTTTTTAAACTCTGCAAATATATGTTTTTTATAGCTTTATTATTATAACGTCTATTTGTGGCTTTCTGTTCTCCTCTTTTTTGTATTCTTTTTAATTTTGCTGGGCTTTTACTTGGCTTAATTTATGTAGGAAGCACCAGAGGGTAGCAAGTTAGATCAATTTTCTCTTTCACCAGTCAAAGCAACATGAGTTTTTGCAATTATGCACTGTCCCTTAAACTAAAGGAATCAGTCACATTTGGGCATGGTTCAAAAGATCTTTTTATCCTTCATGAATCATAAAGACTGTCCATGTAAAAGTGTACATAATGTTAAAGATAAACCAGTGATAATAATGGTCATGAGGGTCTAAAACACTTTCTTTTCTTAGTTTTGTAGTTAATTATTTTTATAATCATTTTACTGTGTAGCAATGATCAAGCAGTTTTTATCAGATGTGTGTTGGGGTGAGCTGGATTACTTAATTATTGATACACCTCCAGGTAAGATTTTTTTTTTTATCAATAATTAACTTACAGTGTAAAGGAAAATATGTCTAGCAAATCAAAGAATAACTACCTACATGTAACAACTGCCAAAATTAATGTAGCTTTAGTTACATGAATGAAAGAACTGAGACCAAACTTCTTGCAGTGTACATGTATTTTATTTTTCTTGTTACATGTAATTGGTACTATGCCAATTTAATTGTATATAGCAGTGCTGGATCCTTCACAGCGGTCAAACGAGTGAAATTTGCAAAAGTTAAGCGAAGTACTTCAAAGTTAAGGTTGCTACTTTCACTATCGAAAGTTTAGGGTATTACCAACATCCTGTTAGTTTACTAAACTTTTTAAAAGTTTCCTACAAAAGTTCTAAGTGATTGAAAACTGATGCTGACGTTATTATCGGCACCATTTTTAAAACATGATTCTCTTTTAGCGAGAAGCGTTTTCAGCGAAAAAAGCTCAAAATTTTGAGAAAAATGGAAAGATAGTTATGTTGACTAACTGATTTATACATCTTTGCCCATTTTTCTCTAACTGATAAATGAAATCCCAGGGATAAAAAACAAAAATAACGATTTAGACGTTTGACCGCGGTGGTGCTGGATCCAGACCTTGAGATAAGGGGGGAGGGGTGGTCATCCCAACCCTTAGATAAAGGGGGGGAGGGGGGGCTATCCCCCCAAACATTTTTTCGGCCCTTTCAGCCTCACTTTGGTCTGAAAATAAGGGGGGCCTCAGGCCCCTCCCCTGGATCTGCCACTGCTTAGAGCCATGTTTGTTGTTGGACCGTTTTTAATGTTTTTAACTCCAGGGACATCTGATGAGCACATAACAGTCGTGGAAAATCTTAGGCATTACAACCCAGATGGAGCCATTCTTGTCACTACTCCTCAGGTATAAGCCAGCTCTTTCTGTAGTTTTTATTTCAGTCTAGTTGAAATAATCAACTTGAAAACACAGGCCATCTGATAGGAAATTGTGCGATTCTTTCAGGGCTAATTAACATTGTTTTACCAGGTTTCAAAGGAGAAAAATCACTTGAATGTTGTTTAACAGGCAATTTAAATGGCAAAGAATAAACAAAATAGTTAAATTTACATGATGCCATTACACCAGTGACCCCCAGATTTGATAGTTTATGATCATTTGTGGCAAGCAGTGATTAAACTGCACATCTATGTAGCAACATGAGCAGTACATGACAAATGAAAATAATGCTAAAAAGATATTAATTTTGACTTGAAATGGTAACACAACTTCTTGTAATACAGAGGTTTTCTTCATGGCCCACAAAATAAAGATAGAAACAAACTAAATATTAATTAATAGTACAAGTAAGAATCACAACTGCATGGAGGCAAAGCAGTTGGTTATTTACAAGCTATAATCAAACAGTTGAACTCAGGACCCTTTCAGCTAGGGTTATGATAGGGTTTGAGGTACTCAGGGCCTTCCGATTGTATGTCCAGTATTCTAACCGCTTAGCTATGCTGTCTCAACTTATAAAGTCATTTTTTTAAAAAAAATCTTACTCAGTTTATTCAGTTTTCAAATTAGACACTGACAGTGTCTTAAAAATGGCAAAAATAATAATAACAAGTGAAATTGCTGAGTTTTCTGACAGTTAGGCGATCTCTGTGGTCTCCACATTGCTCAGTTCAACTTTCAGCTTCTAATTTAAATAATTAGTAAGCTTGTACCTAATTTAAGCTGATTTGAAGCAACATGTAAAGCAGTTGATATTATGCACATTTGTATCCAAGTTATAAAAATCATTTTTTTTTCGAACTTGTTTGAGCCTAGATAGAGATACTTAATACTCACTAGATACTAGATAGAGATTCTAGCACAGGGGCCCCACTCACATATTTCAATGACGGGGGGGTCCGAAGGATTTTTTTGGGTCTGACATTTTGGCCAAAAGGGATTTTTGTGGGTCTATGAAAGACGCCGGGATTTTTTTGGTCTCGAAAACAACAGAGGGATTTTTTGGGGTATTGTATTTTTCATCAGCTCAAATCAAAAATAACATAAGCGCAATTTATAGTTTTGTTTTTGACCAAAACCAAAGTTGAAGTTGGCATGTTTTAGCTTTCCAGAAGATAAATAATAAAATTTGCTGATGCAAAAACACTGAGGGATTTTTTGGGGTATGCTAAAAAAAGTAGGGATTTTTTTGGGTAGACAAATTCTGAAGTTGGGATTTTTTGGGGTATAAAATATGAACCTCTGTCGGACCCCCCCGTCATTAAAATATGTGAGTGGGGCCCCTGGGGATTCTAGATAGAGATACTTAAAGGTGATGTTACACATGACGATTGGCAACAACGATTTTGAGCGCAACACAGTGTGGCAATGTTGCAACCATTCGAACCAATGTTGTAATGCTGTGTTACGCTAAAAATCGTCGTTCCAAATCGTCCCGTGTAACATCACCTTAATAGACTGAGATACTTAATACTTGATACTTAATGTGGTTTTTAAAACACTTATCATTCAAAATATTGTCATTCTTGATCTCCAGGGTGTTGCCGTGTCTGACGTCAGAAGAGAAATTTCCTTCTGTAAAAAAACAAAAATTCCAGTCTTGGGCGTGGTTGAAAACATGAGTGGATTTGTCTGTCCTCATTGTAGTGTAAGTTGCCCAGGCAGAGAATTAGTTGACAAAATCATAATTGAATTCAGTGTAGAGCATGGCAAGAGATGAAGTGCAGTACTGTACATAGATAATATAAGCAACCACTCAACATTTAAAGATTTAGTGGTTGCTTATGGGAGGTTGTTGCTTTATACAATAATCAAACAACATGCCTGGGATCTTTTCTGATTATGTCCCAACACAACTTCTTTTTGCCAGAAAATTAATTGCTAAGTGCACCTTTTTTATAGCTCCATGTTTACTGAGAGCTGTTCCCAACTTCATTTAATGTTCTGAGTATTGCAGTTAAACACGAGCAAGCATAGAGATCAGACCATACATCTATGGATGGCCAAATGGTGCAAAATTTAAGACACAATATTGGCCTCATGTTCAAAAATTTCTCATCAATTACCTTGATAAGAACCTTTTTGAAAGTGAACCCAATTCTGCTTAGAACTTAAGTTTTGACGTACCATTTGGCATTCCATATGCATCAAGCAGTTGCTTATATGCAATTAAAAACAATGGAATATTATGGAACCTTCTAATTTCCAGATCGAGATAAGGATAGAGATAGCTGACTTTTTTTATTATTGCAGGAATGTACAAATGTGTTTTCTAAAGGAGGAGGAGAGGCTCTAGCAAAAACTTGTGATGTTCCATTCTTAGGTAACAGCACCTTCAAAATATTATTAGAGTGGAGCCTCTTTTCTGGAGACAACTTTTGGATTGGGACGAGTGTCCCCTGAATGGAGATGTCTCTTTAATAGAGTTAAATGATGCAAAGATTATATGTAGTGGAGCCGTCATTCAGGGGACACCCTCAGGACCAGGAAAAGTGTCCCCTGAATGGAGATGTCCCCTCAATAGAGGCAACTGCAAAATGGAACCTCCATTCAGGGAACACCCCCAGGACCAGGAAAAGTGTCCCCTGAATGGAGATGTCCCCTCAATAGAGGGAAATGCTAAGTGCAAAAGATGCAAATTAAAGTGGAACCTCCATTCTAGAGGTGACTGTAAAGTGCAAACCTCCATTCAGGGGACACCCTCAGAACCCGGAGAAGTGGTCACGAATGTGGCCTAAGCTCAGGTCCCAAAGTCAGCACCATATGTGGGTTGAGTTTGTTGTTGGTTCTTATCCTTGCTCTAAGATATTTCTCCATATAATCTGGCTTTCCCTTGTCCTAAAAAAACCCAACATTTCCAAATTTTTAATTCAGTCTGGAACACACTAGCCTTTTGAAATGAGCTTTTGAGGTATCCTAAGTATTTTGTTGGTAAAAAAATACACTTACATACCTTTTCAGGCACAGATCCAACTGGTTTCCATCGTATTACAGAAATCGTTCAGATTTTTTATGATAAATGTATTTTTAGTAGAAAACTTTAAACTTTCCAGGTGGCAATCTGGAAAATGGTTGGGACAGTCAGAAAATATCCTGTCTGAATGAGTCAGCACCTAGGAAAGGGGAATTTGGGGAGTTAAAATGCAAAAAATTTCCAGGGGGAGCATGCCCCAGGCAGACCTCCCTAGAAGTAAGAAATCAGTCAGTATTTATTCTAGATCCGCACCTGGTTTTACATGGCAAACTGGCCTTCCCTTACGCTGTCTTAGTGACCCACTGATCATTTTTTTTTCTGTTTTATCTTTATCTTTACATTTTAGGTTCCATTCCACTGGATCCAAGTCTAGCACAGTCATTAGAGGAAGGAAAATCATTCATGGACCTTTTTCCCAACTCACCAACCCTCAGTGCACTAAGCGAAATCACAAACAAACTGTTAGAAATGGATAAGAGTGTGAATACATAAATGAATATCATTAGTGGTAAAAACACGCAAAGCTAATTCAATAAAAAAAGTGGATGAGCAAAGCTCTAAAATCAAATGCCACAGCGGCATAAAAACCACCTAAGAGCTTTTATTACTAGAACCCTCTGTTAGAACATGCTCTGTGGTTGGGGAACTTGGCAATTTAGCAGTGGCAGATCCAGGGGAGGGGCGGGGGGGGGCCTGCCCCCCCCCCACTTATCTAAGGGTTTGGATGACCCCCCCCCCCCCCTTTCTCAAGATCTGGATCCGGCACTGTTTAGTGGTTGATATCAAATGTTCTCAAACTCATTAATAATAATTTAATAAAGAAAATACAAAGGTTGATTATGTTTAACAAGTGTTTGGAAATCGGATGACTCATTTTGTTTGAGAAGTAATATCGAGCATTCGACACAGTGTTTCATCACCAGATGAAACACCTCGAAGATTGTCAAAAATACTCTCCCGGGAAACATCCCTAGCAGCGAGAAGCGAGAGAAGACGGCTTTACCCATAGCCGGCTGGGCTCCTGTCGTAGGCTATTTTTGTCTCGAAGGGCGTCACGCTCTGTTTATCGCGTGACGACATAATAGCGAAAAATATTACGTCACGAACGCACAAAATGATACTGGGTTCTTGAATTTCATTCGTTTCGCGTGCACAAGTTCCCGACGAGCACACTTGACAAAGGATTCTCGAGGAGTACGTGATTATTGTTATAAACAGAGTCCTGGAAACAGTAAGTACTTTCGTTACGAAGTACACTTAACATTTACTGTCGATGCAAACGGCGTTTGGGGTTTTTCAAAACAGTTACAACTAGCAGAACACCACAGTACACCGATTTGGACGACAGAAATTTGCCAGCTTCGTGATACATTCTATACTTTAACGGATTTAATTTCTCATCCAGTGATCATTATCGATGGTATTTCTCTTTTTACGGACTTGATGCAAAAATGCTCAAACAAAAGTTAAGAGGCTACAAACAACATCGCCCAACGGTTGTCTACTTGTCTACTTGCTGTGTCGAACAGTGCTGTCTGATACGGACCGCGCCCGAAAATTTACGAATATACTCCTATCAAAAGTGGAGTTATATTTTGCAATATATTATTATATCATGTTCAAAATATTCCCCAGCAAACCGCAGGAAAGATACCTGTTGTGCCACGAGTTCCCATTTTTATTATGCAACAGATCGTTTTATGTTTGCAATTCAATTTTATGGCTATTAGTGTATTTTATCAGCAAACCGCAAAATTCGTCGCGACGTTAAGTTGCCCTCTGCTATGCGGAATCTGCCACCGTAACGAATCTAAGAACGCCCTTCAAGAATAAAATCACTTCCCGTTAATCTGCAACAATCAATTTATGTAACTCATGAAGCAGAGTTCAGCACGTGCGGTGGTGTTGCGTGACTTACGGAACCCCTGGATCCCTCCTCTGTATACGCCCCTGCTTACTAAATGCCTTGACCAGTAGTTTAAAAAGGTATAAAAACTTTCTTATATTAAAAAAGTACTGGTAAAAGAAATTTGAAAACAGTTAAAAACAGGAGTGGTGAACCGCAGTGCGACTTGATTAAAGTTGAACCACCTGACACCGGACGAAAACAGTGAATAGTCATTCAGTGATTTTTTAATCCTCTGTAACATCACGATCCACCACAGTTGTAAGAGAGAAGTAAATTTGCTCTATAAAAGCGTGAAAATACACCCGTTTTTTTAGAGACATTATATGATCTTCTTGCTGCTCCTAAGTAAGCAACATTGATTGGTTCGATGTCAGGGGTACGTGTGTGTGGCATTGAGTTTTGTATAAAAAAAATACAATAAGGGGTAGTGCTCTTTTTGTCTTAGTATTAACAAAAGCTGTGTCATGGGGATGTGGCAGTTTTGGCAGAAATGACACCCCATAGTTAAGTGGCTGGGTAATTTAAAATCCAACCATAAATGGAAAGGTATATGCAACTCGCCATTGTCAAAGATTGGAAAACAACAGTTTAATCCTAACTGAAAGCAGTTCTGTCTGACATGATAGTCAAGAAGCACACCAACGAGCATCACGTTTTGTTTACAGCTCTGAAATTTGCATAGTGTAAGAGAAGTAAATGGGGACTGGACCCTGGTCTCTTGACTCTCAAATTTAGACTCTGGTCTGTTTAAGTTAACACTTAGTTGATAACAAATGAAGATTTTGACTCCCGAAGGATGTAAGTATTTTATCGTAACATTGATTGTTGTGGTTTTTGGCTAGTGATATGTTAGAAGTAAGAAGAACCTGATAACTTCAAATTACAATTACTAGGACCCCATGGGTACGTTCTTTCAATGACAGATTAAGAGAATTCATCTAACCCCGCGTATGAAAAAAGAACATAAAACCTATCTATAATCGAGTGATCGTAATTTTGCTTTGTTTCACCTTTTTGTTTACCTAAGAAACAGTGACTGAAGTCCAGAGTCCAGCGTCCAGTCCAGATTTTAAGCTACGCTACGAGAGGCCAAAGTTCTTGCTTTCCACGTGTCTTTTACGTGTGTGTTGCCCTGAATATAAAGAATAATCAATAAGAGCTGAGCCATTTCGGGTCAGTGATTCTTTGATTGTTATTCCAGACAGAACCTTGACAGAACCTTGCAAAAGGTTAGTAACATGTGTTGTTGTAAATTTTGAAATTTAGCTCTTTCGATGTAAATTGCGTTAAGATCTAGCGACCAAGTCACCGATCCTCATTAAATGGCTTTAATCGTGGTGTCGCTTGGAACAAATCCACCCGCAAAAGATTTATGAATTTCAATTTTGAAATATCGTCATACTGTATTTTACAGAAAAGGAGTTTTTATATTCTTACCATTTTAATATTCTCTGGCAACCTGTGCATGGACAAGATACATGTCAAGCTGCATGTTCAATTGTCCTTTTTCTCTTTATTATTCATTTACATTCTAATCAGCAACGTGTAAATATATTGTTGACCACCCTTCATAAACTGAATTGTTACATCCGTCAATCGAATAAACCAGATGCAGCCCCTCTTTAGTCCAGTTAGTCCGTCGATCGAAACGATGCTTCGTGTACATTCTTATCAGTATCATGTAAATATTGTTAAACACCCTCCATAAACTGAATTATTACATCCGTTAAACGAATAAACCACATGCAGCCCCGCTTTATAGTCCAGTTAGTCCGTCGAGCGAAACGCAGGTAATCGCGGAAAAGCATGTCTCAGATGGGTTGCTGATGCCGCTTTGATTTCAAAGTAAGAATTAAGTTCGACGAAAGAACGGCAGAAGCGTGGCGTTTAAACTGGGCGGAAAAGTGCCCCGTTGAAGAAAAACAAAAGGCTGCTGGCAGTTCATTAAAGGAACTTTCTTAAAGAGTAAACGTAATCCCCCGGGCATTAGCACTGTTTTCTTCTTGGATGCCAAATTCCCTGCGGCAGTGATGGGTGGGGACGAAAAGAGGAGGTGCCCCACCCCAGGTCGTGTCCAATCAACACGTCACTGCAGCAGTTTTTTTCATTGCACGGTAAAGTAGTGCCATTTTCAGCATTTTAGTGAGCGATTTTTCGTTGTTAGGTACGTCATCCTCTCCCTCTATTAATTAAATGTTCGTTATAGCACTAACCATTAACAAAGACATCAACGCAAACACCAGCTTGTGATTCTCATTTCATTATTGTTGTTTATCTTGTTTTGACTGTCTCGTTGGTAAAAAAAATTCTCATTGAATAGTCTGTTGTAATGTCAGCTGTTTTGAATATTGTCCTCACTAAAGTTTTTTCAAATCCTTAATCATTCATCAGAAGATTGATTCATGTCGCTATAACACTTCTGGCTTGATGAGCAATAAAATGAAATGGCCATAAAATCGAGAAAACAAAAAATTAAAACCTTTACAAGTTTTTCTAGTCCTTGACAAACGAGCTGATCTGCTTGCCTTTTCCTATAAATTCTCCGTATGTGGTTTGATGTTTGGATTTCGAGTCAGTATCCCTGTGCTTGTGAAAAGCCCGGGGTAGCCCCGGGTTGGCAAATGCCCGACCCTCGGGTAGCTCAAAATTTGCGAGTACCAGACCAAGGCGCCCAAATGTCACGCACCTGCCGGGGTTGTGCGCAGCAGCTTGTATTTCATGTTAACCGTGTATCCTGTATTTGCGGCAGTTACAAGATCACGTGTTATTACTCATTTTACATTTTTAAAAGCAGTATAGTGTTGATATTGTTGTAGACATTAGCCAGCCCGCAAGCGAACAGCGAAAAAGCGCACTAGCAAAACCGCGAGGGGTGGGAAAGATGTCGCGTGACCTTTCGCGATATCCCCCAAGTGGAGAACTTGCTTGTAGGTTATTAAAGTAAACACTATTTATTCCTACGTGACCTAAGGAAACCTAGGGTCGCGTCGGTCTCTTCAAGAGTAAGTCAAGTACTACTATTATTGGTTGTCGGACGTGCCACAATACATGTAAACAACGTTATATACTTGATGTTTTTTTAATGGAACATGCAACAGTCTGTGATAGCTGGTCAAATGTTGGGGTTACGAATTTTGGCTTAGTTCTGAAAATAGGGTCGCAAAACGCACTTACTTATAAACTTAACGAAATCACGACTTCGTGTCAAACAAATATGTTTCCAAAGTTCAAACGTGACAAACGGCAAAAGTGAACTTTGAAAAACTGTAAGGCTAACAATCTTTCTCCCTTCCTTCCGTAATGAAACCCAAGAGAGCACAACGAACACAAGTTTCTCCGTTGAGATTCGTATTTCACTGAGCTACAATTCTTGAACTCCGCTAAAAATATATATAATGGATTGCAAATGGTGCAGATCGGCCTTCGCTTGCCTTCATCCTTAATTTCGGGGGCGTTGGAGGTTTGCTGTTCCACTTTAATCTGTTTGTTCCACTTTAATCTTGTTGATAGTTTGTTTGTTTGTTTTTTCTTCCTTTCAAATCGGTTTTCAGCTCTTATCGCGGAAACCTCACACCGACTCGAAGCGCTCGAAAAACCGATTTGAAAAACAAACAAACACGTCAAACGCGCGCGTCTCTCTCCAGTCTCACTCTCCGTTTTTAGCACCGCTCTGGCGGAGGGTTCAATTTGATAAAACTTTTACAAGTGTAATTTCTAAGAGCGGCTATTATCTTTTATTAAATTGACCTCTGGACTATCCTTTGACTGTTCGCGCGTCCTTGACCTACGCAAAAATACGGACTATTTCGTAGTCAATAAGCTAACCGAATATTGGGATAAATACTTCATATCTCGCTTTACGGTTTTCGGAAATTATGAACATATTACTAATTGTGTCATTTTGTTCTGTAGCAAAATGGAAGAGTTCAGGTCACCTGAAGAGTTCATGTACTACGTGAAGAAAAAGAATCCTGGAGAAGACGAATTTCACCAAGCAGTAGAGGAAGTTGTCAGGTCAGTGTGGGGATTTATTGAAGAGAATCCTGTATATAAGCAACAAAGCATCCTGAAAAGATTGGTAGAGCCAGAGAGGGTAATAATCTTCAGAGTTCCTTGGAGAGATGATAAAGGCAACATACAAGTCAACCGTGGATTCCGAGTGCAGTTCAACTCTGCCCTCGGCCCTTACAAGGGTGGTCTTCGTTTCCATCCCACAGTGAATCTAGGAATTTTGAAATTCTTAGGTTTCGAGCAGATCCTCAAGAACAGCCTCACAACTCTCCCCATGGGTGGAGGCAAAGGTGGCTCTGATTTTGATCCCAAGGGAAAAACTGACAGCGAGGTGATGAGTTTCTGTCAATCATTTATGACGGAACTACAGAGGCACGTTGGTCCGAACACAGATGTTCCTGCTGGGGACATTGGAGTAGGGGGCCGGGAGATTGGATACCTTTTCGGACAGTACAAGCGGATCCGAAACGAGTTTACTGGTGTGCTGACAGGAAAAGGAATAGGCTGGGGCGGAAGCTTGCTTCGTCCAGAAGCTACTGGGTATGGCCTCCTGTATCTAGTTCAGGAGATGCTCAACTCCAGTGGAGACAGCATCAAGGGTAAACTTGTCGCCATTTCCGGCTCTGGAAATGTTGCCCAGTTCGCGTGCGAGAAAGCCACTCAACTCGGCGCCAAGGTAATCACACTGTCAGATTCAAATGGAACCATTCACGATCCTGATGGCATCACGGCGGAGAAACTGGCATACGTGCTTGAGCTGAAGAATGTCAAACGAGGGCGCATCCGTGAGTACGCTGAGAAATACGGCGTGACTTACTTCGAAGGAAAGAACCCGTGGTCCATAAAGTGCGACGTGGCTCTTCCTTGTGCCACACAGAACGAAGTTGGCAAGGAGGACGCTGAAGAGCTGGTGAAAAATGGGTGCATCTTGGTAGCAGAGGGTGCTAACATGCCGACCAAGCCAGAAGCAGTGCGAGTGTTTCAGGAGAGCAAGGTTTTGTTCGCTCCTGGAAAAGCATCCAACGCTGGGGGCGTGGCAGTATCCGGTTTGGAGATGAGCCAAAACAGCTTGCGAACGGCTTGGACAAGAGAGGAAGTGGATGAAAAATTGCAGCAGATTATGAAGGCGATTGACCATCAGTGTGTCAAGTACGGGAAGCTCCCAGACGGGTCTGTTGATTACGTAAAAGGAGCCAATATCGGTGGTTTCGTCAAGGTTGCTCAAGCAATGATTGACCAGGGACTGGTTTAGAATAAGTGAAAACAAATCCTGTGATTCGTCAAAGTAGGTCAAACAATGATTAAGAAAGGACTGGTTTAAAATTGCTATTAAAGTTTGGTTTCCATATCTGCATTTGCAAAACCCTCTTGGGGGAATTCTCACGTTAAAAAGACGGGGATGCTCGTCGTCTCACTCACGCGTGTAAACTGTAGGGTTTGGTCTATTTTTTAGGGTGTTTAGCCATACAGGTATCGCTTAGGGTTGCACATAAAAATATCCATAGAACAAACTAAGCCCATATTACTGTGTTGAAGACAGCATTCAATGTCAAAATCTTTAGCGCGGTTAAAATCATGGTGGTTTCTATATGTTTGTCTCTCTGTTTTAGTACAGTCTCAAAAAAGTTTGGGCAACGCCCAGATTGGTCTTCTAATTCTGATTTTCCAACTAGTATCTCCATCCGTTTCGTATTGGAGTCTCCCCCGTGTCGAAGGGCAACGTCGCAAAAAGGAGAAATAGAAAGTTTATGATGAGAGCCATGAGGCTGACATCCTATCGTCTCTGAGCTTCCGAACTTTTTTTCCATATATACGTCTTAGCGTGCTCGCTGCAGTCGCCGATTAGTTATAGGCTCGGCGATTTCAGTCGCTCTGTCTCGTACGGTCTTAGTTCCTCCCCGATAAGAGAGTGATTCTAAAGGAGGAAAGCGAGAACGACTAACATTAACAGTATGTGATAGTATTTAAATATAGATATCGCTTTGCAGTGAAACATTTTGTAGGTTTAGCACGAACTGGAGTGTGAAAGGAGTTAAACCTGAAGATGTATATTGGAATATACGAAACGTAACGTTAAAATTTTATTTTATTTTTTTTCTTTTCTTTTACAAAAATGCGTTTTTTCCTTATGGATATCATAGGAGTTATTCTTATCAAGGGGGAAGAGAGACCCTGCAAACGAGGGACCAACCTGGAGTCGTCACTCTCTCAAACGTTTTGCGAACAATCCAACGTTGCGTTGGTGCTACGCACATATGGAAACTAGGCTTTCACCTATTGGGATGACTATCATTGTTAATTTTGACTTTTGGTGTGATTTTTGCTGTTGTACTTTTTTAGAGTTTAATTATCTTAGAATTGTCCTGTTCTGGAAAATGTCACGGAAAATGTTTGCTCTGAGTCAGTAAAAAGTCAGAAAATTCTATGTTTTCAGGCTGCTATAGGGCTTTGGAAACTCAAATTTTCAAAGAATAGTCCGTGAAAAACAAGGAGAACGAAAAACTAAACATAGAATAATGAAGAAGAACATTTTAGAACTAAGGTCGGGAAAATTGTTCAGAGGTCCTGTAAAGTCAGAGGTTTTTTTTTCGTTTCATTTAAGTGGCAGCCCTGATTTGAGACAGGCTCGATTTACAATGACTGAAGACTTAAGATAAACCCGTGCTAAACGGGACAAGAATTATCGGTGGAAATCAATATGAAAGAACATAGGATTATCCGTTTGTCGCTGTTGTTGTGTGATACTTTTTCTCTAAACAATTTTAAATGAAGTCGACAACCTTTCGCGTCGTATAAGTTGTAAAAGAGTCGACTAAGATTACTGATCTATTAATAAATCCTCTTTTTCAATCGTGTATTGTCAACAATACGGTGCAGTTTAGTCTCGGAGTTTTAATAGTAGAGCTGGGTGGGACTATTGGTCACTAACTGTGCATTTAATGTAAAAGAAAATCAGATTGGTTTAATAAAGTAGACACCTAACCATGGGAAATTGATAGGAGGTTGTGAATGGGGGTACCTCGATAACACTAAACACTTCATTTTTTCACTTTCTAACATGAAACAGTTAAATTTTAGGCATTTTAAGGTGACTCGAACCAGTTTTTTGGGGGGCGTACCATCCTACTTTGAAGCTCTCTGGTATCCCCACCTTTACTTTTATCGTAAGTCTAACACATAGAATGGATAACATATAGATCAATCTACAATATAACATAAAATTTTTGGCGATCGGAGTAAATGTCACGTGGTTATAATGCCACGCCCCTTTGAGGTCTGAGTCGAAAATCTGCTGTTGCCGGCATTTTTTCGTGAAAATCTCTCGGCTACACATAGTGCGCATTAGTGCCTTGCGCTGAAGAGAGTTTCACCAAAATCGCAAAGACCCAATTCGAGAAATTCAGCGGTTTCCAAATTTAGGTCATAATTTATGCGAAAATGATAAGCAAACTTTACACGGATTATATCTAATAAACTATGAGATTCATCCCTTTATTTTGGGCATCGTTATAACAGATGGGGCCTTGCAAGTCAGCAAAACGCTTTAGGGCCTTGTAAATGCGCGCGATTTCGAGCAAAGCAAACATATAGAAATTATAGTTTTCGCTGTTTGTTGACGTTTGTCAGCGTTTAAGAGTCCTTCTCACGAAAAAAGCATTTTCTTAAAAATTCGATATTCCCGTCACGAGTTGGTTTAATTATTGGCTTGCATTAAACCTATGAAAAAATGATATTTTTGTAATAGTAAGTAGATTTAGTGTGTAGCACTTCTTGATTTTTTTGCAAAGGCACAAGAATTGATTAAAAATTGTTAGTTAAACCTCTATGTATCACGCGATGGCCTATCTCACTGTACCAAAATTATTATATCGCGGTGAGCATTCGGAAGTCAGCCAAGCGCGGTCATTGCACGCGTGCTGAACAAGAATGCTGTATAATGACAGACTAGAAACAATAGGCAACTCCCAAAGCACAAACTCAGCCAAAACGCTAAAAATCTGCAATGTTTACTCAAGTTTGGGCTTATAGAAGATAATGTCACAGTTTTTCAATGACCATGAAATTCAGAGTCCGGGTAGTTAGTTAATCAATTGTGGCCCTGAAAAAATTTGAAGGAAAAAAAACTACGAATTTTTAAGAAAATGCTTTTTTCGTGAGAAGGACTCTTAAACGCTGACAAACGTCAACAAATAGCGAAAACTATAATTTCTATATGTTTGCTTTGCTCGAAATCGCGCGCATTTACAAGGCCCTAAAGCGTTTTGCTGACTTGCAAGGCCCCATCTGTTATAACGATGCCCAAAATAAAGGGATGAATCTCATAGTTTATTAGATATAATCCGTGTAAAGTTTGCTTATCATTTTCGCATAAATTATGACCTAAATTTGGAAACCGCTGAATTTCTCGAATTGGGTCTTTGCGATTTTGGTGAAACTCTCTTCAGCGCAAGGCACTAATGCGCACTATGTGTAGCCGAGAGATTTTCACGAAAAAATGCCGGCAACAGCAGATTTTCGACTCAGACCTCAAAGGGGCGTGGCATTATAACCACGTGACATTTACTCCGATCGCCAAAAATTTTATGTTATATTGTAGATTGATCTATATGTTACCCATTCTATGTGTTAGACTTACGATAAAAGTAAAGGTGGGGATACCAGAGAGCTTCAAAGTAGGATGGTACCCCCTCAAAAAAACTGGGTCGAGTCACCTTAACACTAACAGTAAAAAATTCTTTGAAACAGTAATTTTTTTCCAGAAAGAAGCAAAAACGGCTCCAAAAAGGCCAATATCATTTTGTTTAGTATATCAAGGAGTTTTTGGCCATTTTACGACAATTCCGGATTATTTCACAAAAATCCTGAGGGCTACCGAAGATCCCCAAAGACTGCCGAAGAAGTCCGACCATTGCCTAAGATTGCAATTAATTTAATCCTTTATTATTGCCTAAGATGTCGGAAGAACCCTCTAAACACTTAACAATATTTTCTTAGGAAACAGTAAACATAAAAAAATTGACCAATTTAACAGCAAACACTAAAGATTATGGCCAAATAACGCGAAACACTAAACCCCATTCGTGCGGCCCGGCTATGCTTTTCCGGTCACGTGGTTCGTTTCGGATAAATCACCGAAATGTATTGACCGAGGAGGCCTGGGTAAACGCCGTACCTGGACTTAGCAAGTTGTTACACCGAACCAAGATAACCAAGATAGCTAGCATTTTATTGCATTTTATAACTTTGTATCAAGAAGCGAAATTGTTTCCCTACCTGTGCACCGACCGGATGCCGGCAACCCGAACCGTTTCCTATCAGCTATCTTATGAACAAAAATTATGCCGCAAAGATGACACAATTGAAGAACAAAGACAGGTTTTTGGCAAAACAACCGTTTTGGGTTGATTTTCCATATTTTGGGAGGTCTCCGAACCACAGACTGCGATGACATAAGTCACTGTTTGTTGCAAGAAATGATGGAGAGGAAGCCGGACGCCATGCGAAGCCAAAGTATTTTCAGTTAGTTTTATCAGGAAGTTATGGGCTCCCGGTTTGATCAGCGTTCATAAAGCCAACACGAGAAAATCACTGCGAAACTACTCCATTAGAAGGTAGGTAAGTCATCTTGAAAAGAACTAATACATTTGTTAAACTTAATGTAGTAAAAATCTTCCCATTTTTAATCCCTACCTACCTGAATTTTCTGACCCCCAAAATGCCCAACTGTGCGACCCCATTCTAGTAACGCTATTGAAAATGCTACTCCATTATATTCAATCCAGTCGTGAAAATGCCACCCCATCCAGCGGCACATTACTCCAGGAAGTACGCACCGGGGCTTTATACTATTACATCAAGAGGGGAAAACAACTCTCTTGATTACAGACATAATAAAAAATTGTTTTGATCGTGGAGACAAACCCAGCTAGTTGTTTTCTTATACGCCTAGATTAATGGATAATTGTCAGGTTGAAAGTTATGACTTTGATTTTACAATACATTGTTTGTGTATGGTGGGCTACCCGCGGAAACAACTTTTGAACTTGTGGCTGGATATAAACCCGTTACGAAACTTTGAGTGCGTTCAATTCTATTAAGTCGGACAGACAGGAAACTCTGCAAAAACATTGCATGACAAATACTAGTTATGAGAAAAGATTCTAAACTTTCCTTCCCTGTCAGAACTTGTCCCTAAAAAGTTTAAAAGCTTTCAAAAACCATAATATGATTATTTCGTTCTAGACTGAAGAGCCCGTTTTTTAACTAGATTTAAACATACATCACATTGGTCAAGGATAATCTTGACATGGATACCGTTGTATAAAATACGTTACCAGACTTCAAAGGGACATTTCGAGAGAAAAGATCCTCGTCATCGGCCTGTTAGACATTTCACGCGTGATTGGTTCTATATACTGGCTGGAAACTGGGAGTTTAGCCCAAGTCCATTTCTGCTTATATTTTTTGCTACAAGCTTAGGTTGCATCGGTAATTCTGAAAATTTCAGAGGATGTCAGAAGGTTGACAAGAACTTTAAGGACATACAGGAGAACCCCGTAACTCAAACTCTGAAGGGAAACGTAAAACAGCTCGAGTAATCGGGGTAAATTTCAGTGAAATTTTGATCAAGCACTGAGGGGCACCCAACGAGAATATAGTTCAAAACGACTTAAACATAGCATTGTTACACATATTTTAGTATTTGGTAGATATGGGCATATTTTCGTCCCCTAAAAATTTTTCATCTGTTCGGATTTCCTAGCTGAAAGTCTAGTGATCCGAAAATTATAGGGATCAAAACTTACCTTTGGGAAAATTTCAGCCAGAAAAAAGGCTCCCGAGAATTCTGGTGAGTTTTTCAGGGTAAAAATCCGTTTAACATGAGCTATTGTACTATTTTTTAGATGTTCGAAGGAGAGGTAGGCAAGCAAGAAATTTACATCAAATGTTCCGAAAATTCTAGATTTCAAATCGTTTTCCGAACAGATATTTTCCAAAAATTGACTTTGGGTGTCCCTGATCAAGGGAAAGGAAATTTAGTTCGAGTTAGCAGGAAATTCGAGTCATCCGAGTTCGAGTAATCGAGGTTCTATTAAATGGAATTTGACCCAAACTATTCCCACAGTCCCTCTCAAGGAAAGAAGAAAGAGAACTCAGAGGGAACGAGGATGATTCTGATCAATCATAGCTCGCGCATTGTTTAAGTCTCGATGATTTTATCGACCCCAATTTTTACTCAGATATTTTATACTGATGAAGCTTACTACCTACATAATACTTCAACTTTGTCTTCCACGGATGTCGAGAAAAGGGAACAAGCCAATTTTATTAGCTCAACGATCACGTGTATCATCACGTTCGCTGGAAGATTTTCTCTGGTCCCCCGTTTTACTCAGCGCGCGTGATAAACCACGTGGTCAAGACTCAAGAGATTCCTGCCTCGTCCCCAGTCGTTCGCCATCACTTTTTGGGGGATATTTGAGGTATTGATTGCCCCTGCAGGGATTTCGCCAAGAAAGCGAAATCCAGAGGAGGCACTCTAGTAGCTCGCGTATATAAAGGAAAGTATTTATAGCTGAAATATACAGTCAGTATGGCAGAAAAAATCTCGATTTGCTTGAACAGGGGCCTTGAGGAATCGTTTGGTAATGATGACGTTTGTATTGTTCGCGCCCGCAAGTAAGAGTTTGTTATGATAACAGAAAAAAAAAACAAACATAAAATCCTGTAGGGACCGCTTGGGTAGATTTTGTGGATCCTGCACCTATTTGAAAGATTGTTTTTGATTAGCTGGGAAAACAATAGGGATAGTCACATAACAATGCCCCTATCCCTGAAAACAATGGAAGTGCAGATTAAAGGGGACCAGTGAAATAAGAGGTTTAGAACGGTGCAGGTCTACTGGATTTTGTGACATTCATTGTACCACATACTTCAATACTCTTTTGCGTTAGGTGTTATCAGTGACATTCTGTGGAGCAGCGTTTTTGAAAGTTATGGACCAACAGACATATATAAAGACTTGGAGAGTTTGCCAGACACGAGTTGACAAATCTTTGATTAGAAACAATCTGCCAGACACTCTCTTTCTCTCTCTCGATCTCTTTGGGGGAATAATACTCAACCCACAAACAAGCAAGACGAGTGAATCAACGGCTAGCTTATCAGTAGCAGAACGATGGACGATTACAGAAATCTGTTCTGACTTATCCCCTGCTGCTGACAGATGTCCTTCTATAAAGACTAGAACGCGCGAGCGTGAATTGATCAAACCTTACTTTCAGGCAAATAAAATGAACTGTATGTAAAAAATGAAAGAGAAAAAGCGAAAAACTCCAGCTTCTAATTAAATCTTTTCTTATGGTTTAGAATAAAATATTCTCGAAATTGAGAATGTTTTGATGAAAGCTGTGTAAATCGAACTCAATCAGTGCATAGAGGCTTGCGTTTCCTGTTTTTATCTCACCCATTGTATGGAATAAGAGCGAAAATCTCAATTATGAATCGGTATATTTTAAAGAGCCATACAACGACCAAAAATACTATTAACAATACCTGTTAATTGCACTGAAGCACCCGTACATGTGTGATATGGTTGTGCGCATGCGTAAGGTACTGGTAAGGTACTGGCTATACCGTGGAGTTCGTACGTGTGCTTCAGTGCAGTTAATTGGTATGGTTTCAAGAATACTATTGCCCGACAATACTGAACCGATCGAGAGCGGGGCAACTATTACTAGTTAAGGAAAGCGGTAGCGAAAGGAGTAAAAGGAGTCTTTTAGACTCTTTTACCAGTGCTGCATCGAAACTGTGGAATGAGTTACGATTTGATATAAGAAGCGCCAGCACAGTTAGTATTTTTAAAGCCAAGCTAAAAACTCACCTTTTCCGTCATGCATTTTTATCATAGTTGTTTTTATTATTGTGAGTTTACTTTTAATTGTAATTTTAGCTTTTTAAATCATTGTTGTAAGTTTGCTCTTAACTGTAATTTTAATCTTGTCATGCGCATTTGAACATTTTATGGAATTTGGGCATTATAAATGTTTTATTATTATTATTATTATTCCTTCCCATCACCCCCTGCTCGCGCTCTACATTCGTTCCCATTATCCCCCTCTTCTCGCTTGTCTGCGGTTCTCGCGCTTCTCGCTTGTGCCGTACTCTCCACTAAAGATCCTGTGGTTGTTGAAAAAATGTCTTGAAAAGGTTTGCGTTGAGAACAGCGCAGCTTGGGTAGTGTATTATCAAGAACCTCTTATGGCTCTTAATATTATATAATCATCTTGGTAATGCGTGCAATTGCTTTTTATTATGTAATCACCCATTATTTTATCATCTTAGGGATATCTTCTTGAAAAGCACTTACTGTCAAACTCAGAAAACCATGAACACCTGTAAAATTTCAGGAATGTTGATTGTGTACTGGCCAATCACAATAAAGTTCAGGATACGCAACCAAACCTCAAAACCACCTATTAGTTACCGTTGCTGTTTGCGGTTTAGTTATCTCGCACCTTATTGGCTTATTTCTCGCAACACGATAACATCCCACAAATATTTCTGGTGTTCACGGTTTTGTGAGTGTCACAGTAATCAATCTACAGAAACGTTACGAAAATGTCTTATAAGACACTATTCCTATATATTTTGACTAATAAATCTCTGCGATGAAAACATCATCAATCTAGTGTGTCTTATAATAAAAACATTCTAAACTGTAATAAATGCGAGTACTACACCGACTGTGCTGGTCAGTATCATTTACATACGCTTTGTTTCCTCCTCTTCTATTTTATCTTTTCTGCGTTACTGTTTTTGTGCTGAAATCTTAGTGTTGAAGAAAAAGTAAAAAAACTACTTGGGTTTAAATTAAAGGGTTGATTAATTTGTCAATCAAGATAGTTCCATCACGAATAGTTTCATTTAAAGTGACAATGAGTCTGGAACAGGAGTACAAGACTTTGCCAAACTCTGGGTGCGAAGGACAGATGTTTAGCGACATCCACATTCCTCAACAATCGCTCCTTGGTAGGTTTTCAGCTCAATGTGACCCTGCGAATCCTCTTCGAACATGCTTACACCGCGCAGTTTTATCGGTACGCAGCACGGCTCTCCGGCACCTTGATCCAGTCCAGATGAGTGTAAGATTGTTCGCAAAATGGCGTGTTCGCTTGGATTTACCTAGAAAATAGTTGAATGCTCTCTCTTAAAGCTTCTTAAGCATAAAAAAAATGTGACAGTCCTATTTTTAATAAGATCTTTTAATATCGTTTCAAAACAGAGAAGCGTTAACAAACTTGCAGGTTTCCCCGTCCAAGCACATGGATCGGTGACTAGTACACGACCCCACAAACATGCCATGCTTAGATACTACTGAAGAGATTAAGCATCGGGTTTACGGCAAACGGCAAATGTGAGATTTTCAAAATGAGAAATGAACAGATAAAAACAGCTTAAGACAATTGTATGGATAGAATTGGCGTGAATCTACCGATTTTCGTGTAGTTATAATGAACAGTAAACGATAAGTAAATTGAAAATTTGGTCACGTGGTACAAATAATCTTTCTACTGATCATGTATACATATCCCTAACTATAAAAGCGTTCAAAAGGGGTACTTTACCATGGGGAAAATTGTAATAGAGGGCCAAAGAATGAACCTCCAATACTCGAGCCCGCGTTGTTATTGGTCAATTTTCCCCATGGTTTTGACTGCTTTCTTAAGGTGGCTCGACTGGATTTTTTTGGGGGGATACCTCCCAAGTTTGAGCATTAACTACGTCGCCATGAATAAAGATATGGGAAAAAGATTACCACAACTGTATTATATAAAGATGAAAATTTCTTATGATCTGGGTTTTATTGCAATCGGAGTCGCCATAGCAACGTAACGACGCCATTACGTTTTTTATTTATCTTTGTGTTTCTCTGTACCAAGAGTTTTTTTAAGAAATCGCTTAAGGGAGTTTGTACCTGCCATAATTGCCTCAATTACGGCAAATTTTGAACAAATTCTATGAGAGCGTTTTTGATATATTTTTAAACGAAGTTTTAAGCATCATAAAAACAGTGAAATAGCATGCTATCCACACAATTAGCTAAATTTTTAAGACAATGATAAGCTTGGGAAACGCGGCTTCATCTCATTGTGGTTTGACTCCATTGAAAACTGCGTACAAAAATAGAGGAGAATTACTCCGGGCGATCGCGAGTAAGAAGAATTTTAGTAACTTGCAATCAGCTGCTTTTGTTACAGTTTTTGCACGTAATTTGGTCCATGCCTACAAATTTCGCCTTTTTCATAAAACCGCTCCATAAATTTTCTTATAAATTTGACAATCTCGAGATCAATCGTCTATAAATATACCCTGCAAGTTTTAGGAACATTGAAAACAGAGAAGGCTTTTAAATAGGGCCGCAACTATAACCAATTTTTCCACCAGATTTTGTGTTTACAAGTGAGCGTCCTCATTATTCACTGGCATTGTTTCCAAGTTTCATATGCACTTGCACATTTATCAAAAAGATAGAATTTGCATCAAAAAGGACCCTCGGTTAAATCTCCCGAGTATGCTAATAATCGGGTAAAGAAAACAGTGATATAATGTAACATCACAGCAACTCTTTGTAAGAGTTTGTGATGTTATAACCCGAGTAAGATAACTAAGTATTGGATCCTACACGATGAGCCGTGACGTTCACCGTCTCGGCTCTCAGTGCTATCTGTGACTCAAGCTAATTATTAGCATATTCTGGATATTTCTTCCGAACGTAATCGAGAGTTCTTTTTGATGCAAATTTATTTCTTTTTGCTAAATGTGCACGTGTATATGAAACTTGGAAACAATGCCAGTGAATAATGAGGACGCTCACTTGAAAACATCAAACCTGGGGGAAAATTGGTCATATTTGAGGCCCTATTTAAAAGCCTTCTCTGCTTTCAATGTTCTTGAAACTTGCAGGGTATATTTACTGGCAATTGATCTCGGGATTGTCAAATTTATATTAAAATTTATCGAGCGGTTATTTGAAAAATGCGAAAATTGTAGGCATAGACAAAATTACGTGCAAAAACTGTAACAAAAGCAGCTGAATGCAAGTTAATAAAATTCTTCTTGCTCGCGATCGCCCAGAGCAATTGCCCTCATTTCTTGTACGCAGTTGTCAATGGAATCAAACCATTATAAGATGAAGCCGCGTTTCCAAAGCTCATCATTTTCTTAAAAATTTAGCTAATTGTGTGGATAGCTTGCTATTTCATTGTTTTCATGATGCTTAAAACTTCGTTTCAAAATATTTCGAAAACGCTCTCATAGAATTTGTTCAAACTTTGACATAATTGAGGTAATTATGGCAGTTACAAACTCCCTTAAGCGATTTCTTTAAAAAAACTCCCGGTACAGAGAAACACAAAGATAAATAAAAAAACGTAATGGCGTCGTTACGTTCCCATGGTGACTCCGATTGCAATAAAACCCAGATCATAAGAAATTTTCATCTTTATATAATACAGTTGTGGTAATCTTCTTCCCATATCTTTACTCACGGCGACGTAGTTTATGCTCAAACTTGGGAGGTATCCTCCCAAAAAAATCCAGTCGAGCCACCTTAAGTGGAGCCCTGGGGACCGAGTACTCAACCACATTCTCCTTTATCATTGAGATACATAAAAGTCGTTCACCCACAAGAGATGCTGTAACTCAAGCTAAGGAGACGGAGGAGGTACTTCTAAGACTTGCATGCCGAAGGTACAAAAGGAAGCACGCACGAGCGTTTCACTCACACTACCTACTGCAAGGAGAGAGTAGCTTTGTTTCGCTCTAAACCAGTGTGTTCAAGAAAGGACAATTTGTAATATTTTGCTGAAAGCAAAAATTACTTACACTTGTATCCAACGGGAATTTGCATTCACCTCCACACCGGAATGACTCGAAGACGCGGGGAACGAGGACATCGTTCCAACCAAGATGTCGCCTGACATCTACTGTCATGGGACGAACAGAACATGGACCCTCGTCACGAATGGCTTCTAGATGGCGTCTGGACCTTCCAGTAAGTTCGAACATTTGTTTTGACCTTGAAAAAAGTATTATAAAACCGTTTAGTCAAACCAGGTCAAGAGTTCCCGTCGCTGGCAAACTAATGAATTGATTAATGGAAAAATGATTTCGTTTGTTGATTGAATAATCCATTCATAAAATGAATAATCCAACAGTCAAATTGGACCTTGATTCAATAATTAATGTTGATTTGGTTTATGAACAAAATTGACCTGTTCTTTATTCTTGTCTGTTGTGTTCAATCGTATTTGCTTCCCTTTTCCTGCCGTTTACGATTGCGTTTTTCATTTCCTTTCATCAAAATAACAGCTAGAATAAACCGACCGCAAACGCAAAGAAACTAACAAAGGCCGGGAATCGAAATCCACCAATCACCGCACATACATTGACCTCAGTTTGACTATCGTGTTTTCTAAGAGGTCAGGTCCGTTGCAGTGATTACTGGAAGCAAAATGGCGTACATGTAACAGTTTGTTTGGGTTTGAACTTCAGAACTCGCTCTGAGGTCGACTTGTGGAAAGTGTAGTTTTTCAAAAAACAGTAATCAAATCAACATTCGATTATGGAATCGAGGCTAGCTGAGGCTAAATATGAATATTGGATTGTTCATTTTATGAATGGGTTATTGAATCAACAAACGAAATCATTTTTCCGTCAATGAATTCATTAGTTCGTTGGCGACAGGAATGCTTGACCTGGTTTGACTGTAAAAAACGCCTGTTAGAGAATTTTACTATGACTGAAATTTAATCATCGAAGACTTACAGTCAAACCAGGTCAAGCAACCCACTAGATTTTATTAAATGAATTATTTAAATATTGAAAGTATATTAAAGTACATTATTATTCATTTAGAATATTTTCCCAATTCTGATTGGCTAAAAGCACACGCATAATTCATCATAACCAGTTACTGATGACCAAATTTGGAAGAATTTTGTGTTTAACGAGGAAATGACATCAAAAATGCAGCCTTCTACAGCTTAAGTCACCGTTAGCCGAGAAGACCTGGGAACGAGATTGAGTTGTTTTCCTTGTAAAAACTAAAGTGGCAGGCACTTCACTCGTTTCAAGGGTAAGAACTACAGCTGGAACTACAGTCTGTAGGCAAAATTATGGCTGAAAACAGCAAAAACAGCAAGAAGACAACTCGCAGGGCGACGTCTGCTATTTGGAGAATATTTGCGGAGGTGGACAAACCTAAACGTAAAATTAAACTATATGTTTTCAAACCAGGAATTATTTTGAATGAATAATAAAACAATTATTGAATTCGGCCTTTGTATCATATGAAGAATTATGGAGATCTCGGAGGGTGTGATGTAACACCCTCCTCGATCTCCATAATTCTTCATAAGATACTCAGCCTCATTCATTAATTGTTAATTCATCAAAACAAACAAATCTGACTGTTCATCGCATAAGTTTGTGCTTGGTCCAAGTCTCGTGCTTCCAGGCTGTCTCGCTATAAAAACGGAAACTTACTATATTGATGGAAAGAAATATTCTTTGACTTTTTTGGCATATATGGATTAACTTGTATCGAGCTCGCACGGAAGCGGCAGGTTTGTAAAGCACGTAGAGTTGTTTGATGTGTTCAGCTATTGTACATTCAAACTTTCAATTAAAAGGATTGACAAATCGATTATAATATTCTGTATTTTAAGTTTGTTTTGGGATTATCCTCAACGAGGTACACAAGGGTATAGGTTTGGGTTTTCTGTGGTTACTTCTTTGCTTGTTGTTGAATCAATGACAAGGCAATGAAATATTGACATATCCTTTACTTATTTACTTCTTTTTCAGAGAAGATGAAGTTGATCCCAAATCAAACGATAAGTGCAGCAACACTTTTCGAAGTTTTCTGATGATTAATTCACTAAAAGAAGATGCCGGTAGTTTGTCTTCGAAGCACCCGTATCAGAGTGACAATAATATGAACAAAGATCTTACTCACGGGAAGATCTGGGTTTTTTACTCCTTTGTAGTAATTTAGCATGTACAATAAACACTTCAGCAACCACAACAAATTTAAAATCCTGGCATAATAATATTATTCCAACCATTATGTCCTCTTAGTTTTCATATAGGGTGTTATTTCAAAGATTTTTCCCTCAAAATATTAGTTTACTACCTAAGATTGTGACTGAAGCTCATGCTAATTTGAAGAAAAAGAAAACTAGCTGCAACACTACTTTGACGCATTTCCAGTCATGGTCAAGTACACCCCTTTGGAACGTTCGAGTCTAATTTCCAGTCTGAATTGCTAGCCGGTAGTATTTTTTTCCATTTATTCATCATCAATTCATCGTCAAAGTTCATATGGGTTGTGGTGCATTACTGCATAGTGCACATTTTCCCCCGGCGCTCTATCATTTTATGAACTAAAAGAAGGCCGAGTTCACGCACTCATGCGTCATGTTATTTATGTAGTGAGAATTGTCGTTGTGGATATACGTCTAAATGTCTTGAAAGTAATTTTATTCATTCAAAAGTCTAACAGGCGTATAGTGTGACCAAGTTCTTGTGATTTACCGTTCGATCATTATGCATGCACGAATATGTTGTGGTCGGTCGATTTTATCCCTGGCTTCTTCCTTTTGGGGTTTGGTAATGTGTGGATATAAGTTTGGAACAAAGAAAAGCAAGAGTCATATGGCTCTTGAGGAAAGTCAAAATTAAACCAGGGATAAAATTAAAATAAAAACCTTGTCCCCTGGGTCGCCTTGTTTTTCTAATGTGGCGGCGGCAGAAAAAAAGAGGGTCTCCTCTCATCAAATTCCATCGTCCCATCGTCAGAACCACGTTGAACACCTTATGATGTTTACACAAAATAATTCCTTATATGGGGGAAAACGCACTGACTATAGTGACTACGGTTAAGTACTGGAAAAAGTGGTCAAAGTGGTTAGCTTTCATTAACTGTCAACTTTGTCACTTTATATATGTAAATCAAAATCAAACTCATGTAATTGAGAGGGAAGTATTTCCTTTCTGGACGACAGAATCGAAAGCTGAAACATTTTCTGCCGCTGTCACATTTGCCAACGAGAAGACCCTGAGAATGAGAACACGTTTTCCTACCCTTGCTTTGCCCATTCCTGTGACTGTTGGGACTATAGAATATATAAAAGAAAAACATTATGCAGATCTGAACACTAATTCGTCATTGAGATTATAATCCGCCGTGCAAGTAAAGGCCCTTCCATCTTCCTACTTAAGTCTTATCGACTTATACAGGAAGTTGGACGGTCTTTAGGTTTAACGGACAGAGGATAAAGGGGGCATCACTTATATCCTTTGTGGCATACATTGTAAACAGCTAAGAGAGCTATGGAATACTTTACCTCAACAACGCTCTTTTTTTTTCAACGTTGAAGCCGTTTACGTTGAAGGAGACAACATTTCTCAGTGGTGCAACTGTCAAGGAGAGAAAAAGAGTCTGGTTGAGTACGTTTTCGTGTGGCGTCTCTCTCCAAAAAACACCCCGGATTAACGAAAAAAATTTTTGGCCCCCGTTATATCAAACTTTATGGAATAGAGCCGCGATAAAATGTACCTCCGTTAAAAAAAGCGATTTTTCGAGTGTACAGAAACGCCTTAAATGGTACGCGCTGGAGTTTCATAGTTATCGAGTACCCAGCCAATCCGGGACTAGTGTCCATTTCTGGATATTGGTATCGTGCGTTGAGATTGGCAGCTATAGCCTTATGTCATTGTCAATGCCAATAGAGCTGCCTCCTATTACATTCATGTTGGTTTTGTAACTTCAATGACCAACATCTCTCATACTTGATCATTCAGAGGGTCCTTGATGTAGAAAATACTGCATTGTTCATCTTTTAACTACTTCACCATACCATATCTATAAGGCATGATCACCGGGCGTGGATGCAAAAATGCTTGAGTGTAATAATGTTTATATCACTGCTGCTTGTGTTTTATTTCAGATTAAGCTACGAAGTCTTTATGAACAGGCACCCCTCCACCCCCCCGCCACCCTTCTCCCTTGGGAAGTCTTCACATTTGACCTGAAAATTTCTCTGTTTTGTCACTAAAGTTGAAATGGGTGTAGACATAAGAGTGGATGGTTGTGAGTGGCCGATTTGTTAAATGTATTTTGTATTAGTTTGTCAGACATCGCCAAACAAAAGCACACTTCATGTTCATGTTTTCGAACATATCAGACATCAAGGCGCCTTGACTTCCTCTGCTCATTTGATGTACTCTGAAGTTCGTGGATATTTCTTCGAAATTTCCTTAACATCATTAAATTGCCACTGCTGTTCATTGTGATTTGTTATACCAGTATATTGCCCCGGTGTATTGCGTATTGTTGGGGACATGATGTTTTTCGTCGTTAGTGCGTATACAAATCAAGAGAGCGTTCTGTAAGATCTAGCTGTCCAAAGTGGTGAAATTGTTGTTTTCCTGCTTAAATGTGTTTACCGATGTCGGCGACATGATCCGCTTCCTTTCCGGCAGCTATCTCATGAACGAGCATTTAGTGATTATACCGCAGAGATCATGCGATTAGGAAAACAAAAAAAAAGTAGATTTTCGATAGACAAAACATTACTTGCTTTCATCTCAGAATATTTGCACGTTCTCGGAGTCTTTACGAGGCGTGGGGTCTACATTATTTTATTTGCTATACGGCATGTATATATTTATTCTGCAGATATTTACGGACCTCGTGTAACTTGAGTAACAGTTAACTAATTTATAACTTCAACTTCTTTGAATGAAGCTGATTTGTTTTGCCCTTTTAAGCCGATGGATGGAATCCCATTGCTTTTGATTCCCAGGTCTGTGATGGCGTTGCAATTTTGCCAGATCTAGCACAGGTGGCCCAAGCTCGAAATATGAGCATCGGCGAGAAATGAAAGGATTTCAATAAAAAAACAGCTTACCTTCCATAAAATGTGTGTTACGTCTCTCCTGTGTGGTCCATGGGCCAATTTATGGCCGTTTTATGGGTTTGTACTGTAAACGGTTTTCTCTCTATATGTAAGGTAAACCTTATAATAAGCTATAGTGCATTTAGGATGGTTTAAGGTGGATGGCCACATCACACATACCTACATAGGTCAGTTATGAGACATATCATTAGGTATTACGCCCCACCACCCCAACCACTCATTACCTCGTCCTACAAAACCGTGAACAGTACCAGGAGTCGTCTTTCCGGCTTTGGAAGTTACACCATTTTTAGCATTTTCTTGGAGGTAAAGCTTCATCAGAAATTCAGGAATGTTCTTGAGTCTTGGCACTTTGTCTTGAGACACTGCTGAACCAGAATGCATCTTGTAGTCCATGGCCAAGGACGAACTGTCAATAGCGCTGCCGTTTGGAAAAGAAGCTAATGCCTCACTTTTGAGGCATAACGCAATAACAAGCATCAAACCTAAGACACCAGTAATTGTCATCATGGACAATGTAGAAAATGGAAACGACCACAGGGAGATAAACCGAGTTGTTTTTCAATATTGACCTGCTCAGAGATCACTCTAACTGTACTAAGATTAGTTGCCGAGCCGTGCTTCTTTATAAATCCACGCCGCTGGAAACTGACAACTCTTGAATTTGACAAGGTTAAAAATATTAAACATTACGCGATTTTATGTTTGGTCTCGGAAAACATAATAAAAGTAAATACTATAACCTAAGATTAGTCTGTAAATAGAACTCGTTAAAAATATCGTATGACTTAAAATAACAGCTTGTGCAAAAATGTCGTATGACTAAAAATGACAGCTTCTACGCAAGAGAAGAATCAAAGCGGACAGTCTTCAGTGAATTCTCAATGTTTCTTCCAGCAGAGAAAATGGTTTATATCTACCCTTTTTCCAAAGACAAACGTGAATACGTGCGTTCGTTTTTTTCATTTTGGTAACAACGTTTTTTGAATAACAACCTTCCAAAGCCACCGTAGCGTTCAGATAATAAACAATTGTAATAGATGTTTTCAGTTGTTTCGCCACACTCGTACTCACTTGCACACCGTACGATGTATCGCCTTTGCCGTTCGGCTTTGCCTATGGTCTTGGGTGAAAACTCCAGAAAATTACACGCGTTAAACGCCGCCCTTACGCCGTCAGTTTTGTTACTTTTGACTCTGAGTTGTGCCTAATTTGATGTGGAAAACGAGACTTTATTTCGTTGCCTAGAAAAACAAGGTATTGTGGTCTATACGGGATTCAATGCATGCGAATGCTGCAAAGTCAATACATTGAGGGAAACAAAGGACCTACCCGCTGAAGAAGACCTACGACTCATCACTCGTACTGAGACTTCCGCAAGCATACCAGTCAGCCATTTATCCGCGCGCACTGGGATGAGGTTAAGTTAATGATCGAGACTCTTACTAATACTCCTTCCAGCCCAAAGGGTGAAAAAAAATATACACAAAAGCCTTCACCGTAATAACATCGACAAGGAAAGTAGAATTGAAATTATAAATGCGTAGATACCTACGACTATAAAACGCGACTGGAGCGTAATTGTACATCAGCGGACCGCCGAGGGACCATCTCCTCCTTGCAAGATCATCGTGGTATGATCAAAATGCACCAATCGCAGCCAACCTCTGTGGTACGAAAGGCATCCGGTAATCACTCGACCTCATCGCCTTAAAAGAGTGGTATCAGTAAACAGTCATTACGTTGCGACATACATCCAGAGCCTGAACGATCATGATTGGATTATCGTCAGCATCCAGAGGGTTTGATAACCTTCCTGAAAATCACTGTGGAACAGCTAAACATTGGCCACCAATCTTGTTTTGACCGGAATCAAAGCTGATAAGAAATCTTATGAGCACAAAACACTGTTTTTAAAAATAGGCGATTGTTAGGTCGGAAATCGGATGCGACTGGGAATGGGAACGTGGAAAGGACGTGCTTAGCATTAACAGTAGAGCTTCGATAACTCGAACTCGGATAACTCGAATTCCCGGCCAACTCGAACTGTATTTTTAGTGGAATAAATCCCGGGAGTCTCTGCGGAAGGAGAGAGCGAGTGGCTCAGGAAACTCAGTAGCCTGTGTTCCAAACTAAAAGCCGACACTCGAACTTGATGCTGGACAGTTTACCTTGCCGTTGGCCACGAAAAAATACCCCCTTTCGATCAAGGACGATTCTAGTCGATAACCGGGGGGGGGACACTCCTTTATTTGGTTTTCAGGGTCTTAAGTGTTAATCAGGGTATACAATTTCACCATTTGGGGTCTTTAACAGGGTGTTTTTTTCGATCAGAAGCCTTTTTAAAAAAGAGTGAAAAGGCTGCAGATGAGCGGTCTACATTTGTGGCACCAACAATTTTTTCCAAAAAAAAAAAATTAGTTCTGAAATAGATTGAAAAGTTACTTACTTCTGTATACAAAACGAAACGATGTCTTATAATAAAGTCTCTGGAGTTCAGGTTGTAACTAATACAAACGTGGGGGGTTGCATGTTTACCGATAGGAAAAGACAGATAAACGGTCCGCAGGGGAGGAGAAATGAGTTCTGGGCCACCGACTTATCAAGGCTTTAAAACAACAAGTCTTAATGTTTGAAGTGAACTATGTGACAAATTTTTTATGGAGAGCACTATCATCTAGGCCTTAAAGACTTGAACATTTCTGTTTTCGATGTTTGCTAAGACGACACTGAAGACGAGCCCAATTAGCTGCGTCCGGCGCTCAGAGTTTCTCTATTCTCTCTTCGTATCGACTACAAAAACGTTATCAAAATGTCTTATAAGGCACTATTCCTATATATTTTGACTAATAAATCCCTGCGATGAAAACATCATCAATCTAGTAAGTGTCTCTAATAATAAAAACATTCTAAACTGTAATAAATCCGAGTAATACACCGACTGTGCTGGTTAGTATCTTTTACATAAGCTTTGTTTCCTCCTCTTCTATTTTATCTTTTCTATGTTACTGTTTTTGTGCTGAAATCTTATTGTTGAAGAAAAAGTAAAAAAACTACTTGGGTTTAAATTAAAGGGTTGATTAATAATGGTAATTGAACTGAGTGGAGTGCAATTTGGTCTAAAATCATACGCGTAATTTCAAAATCGAACGAGCGCGCAGCGCGAGTTCGATTTGAAATCACAAGTATGATTTCAGACCAAAATTGCAGGAAACGAAGTTCAATTACCACTTTATTACATCTATTTTGAAATCGCCGAATTTAGTCAGTACTAACATTTTATTGATCGAGTAGCCGGTTTGTTAGAACAAAAATGGTGCGATTTAAAACAGAAATCATGCGATTTAGAACATGACTGTCGCGATTTGGAACAGATGCGATTTAGAGCAAAAAATGGGGCGATTTAGGAATAAATCACACTGCTCTGAGCCAATCAAATTGCACGGGTAGCCAGTGATTTCAAGGTGGATATAATAAATTTGTCAATCAAGATAGTTCCATCACGAATAGTTTCATTTAAAGTGACAATGAGTCTGGAACAGGAGTACAAGACTTTGCCAAACTCTGGGTGTGAAGGACAGATGTTTAGCGACATCCACATTCCTCAACAATCGCTCCTTGGTAGGTTTTCAGCCCAATGTGACCCTGCGAATCCTCTTCGAACATGCTTACACCGCGCAGTTTTATCGGTACGCAACACGGCTCTCCGGCACCTTGATCCAGTCCAGATGAGTGTAAGATTGATCGCAAAATGGCGTGACCGCTTGGATTTACCTAGAAAATAGTTAAATGCTCTCTCTTAAGCATAAAAAATGTGATAGCTCTATTTTAAGATCTTTTAATATCGTTTCAAAACAGGGAAGCTGTCAGGTTTCTCCCGTCCATGCACATGGATCTGTGACTAGTACACGACCCCACAAACATGCCATGCTTAGATACTACTGAAGAGATTAAGCATCGGGTTTACGGCAAACGGCAAACGTGAGATTTTCAAAATGAGAATTGAGCAGATAAAAACAGCTTAAAACAATTGTATGGATAGAATTGGCACGAATCTACCGATTTTCGTGTAGTTATAATGAACAGTAAACGATAAGTAAATTGAAAACTTGGTTACGTGGTACAAATTCACGTTGCCGTTATTCTTTCTACTGATCATGTATACCTATCCTGGGGACCGAGTACTCAACCACATTCTCCTTTATCACTGAGAGATATAAAAGTCCTTCACCCACAAGAGATGCTGTAAGTCAAGCTAGAAAGACGGAGGAGGTACTTGTAAGACTTGCATGCCGAAGGTACAAATCAGGAAGCCCGCACGAGCGTTTCACTCACTCAGACCACTACCTACTGCAAGGAGACAGTAGCTTTGTTTCGTGCTGAACAAGTGTGTTCAAGAAAGGACAATTTGTAATATTTTGCTGAAAGCAAAAAATACTTACACTTGTATCCAACGGGAATTTGCATTCACCTCCACACCGGAATGACTCGAAAACGCGGGGAATAATGACATCGTTCCAACCAAGATGTCGCCTGACATCCACTGTCATGGGACGAATGGAACATGGACCCTCGTCACGAATGGCTGCTAGATGACGTCTGGACCTTCGAGGCAGCTCGAACATTTGTTTTGATCTGGAAAAAACTATTATAAAACCGTTTCGTCATTGACTATTAAAAAAACACCTGTTAGAGAACTTTTCTATAACTGAAATTTAAGACTTACGGTCAAACCAAGGTCAAGCGAACCCACATAGATTTTATTAAATAAATTATTTGAAAATTGAAAGTATATTGAAGTACAATATTCGCATCACCTACCTGTTATCCCGTCACGGGGAATTAAGTTACGGGGTGGAATCGTGACAACCTCGTTCCCAGGGTTCTCTCCTGCCCGCCTGAGAACCCTGGGAACGAGGTTGGAATCGTGACTGCCAGGACAATAGGCAATTTAAAATGAAGTAAGTCTTTTGTTTTTCATGTCTCAGTCCGTTCTTTGCTTTCCAGCATGGCACTTTTGTACCACGTGACTAGTATAGCTGCAAAGGCATGCAGTATACAACGTCACCCCGTCACCCAGCACCAAAGGGTGTGAGAGGGGCGAAAATTTGAAGTCACTTTCACTGAACGCGGAACTGCTTATAAAAGAGGAGGACACAAAAATCGTACTATCCTAAGCGAGGACCACGATGCATCATGCCATCAATCATAGGCTTCACGTGACGGAATTTGAGACGTTTCTTAGCTATTTCCCGCCTTACGGGGTAATTATTCATGTAGTGAGAATAGTCCAAGCTACTGTCTCCTTGCAGTAGGTAGTGGTCTTGGAAGTAATTTTATTCCTTCAAAAGTTTAAAAGACGTATAGTGTGACCAAATTCTTATAATTCACTATTCGATCATTATACATCCACGGATATGTGGCTGTCAGTCAATTCTATCCCTGGCTTAAATTTTATTTTCTTTCTTTTGGGGTTTGGTAATGTGTGGTAATGAGTTTGGAACAAAGAAAAGCAAGAGCCATATGGCTCTTGAGGAAAGTAAAAATTAAACCAGAGATAAAATTGAGCCAAAACAGATACATACTTGAATTAGTCGACACTAGTAGCAGTAACGAACAATCGGATCCGTATTTCAACTACAGCTCTAGTCAATTGACTAACACAATCTATGGCTGTATGCTTGACCCAGTTTGACCGTACATTGGTCCATCCTTCGTTAATAATTAAATGATTTGTTTGTTTGGTCGTTTGCGGCTGTGTATCCACTTTAGTGTGAATAAAGTCCCACGAACTCCCAAGCTGGAATCAAAATTAAAACCTCGTCCCCAGGGTCGAGTCGTTTTTTCCAGTATGGCGGCGGCAGAAAAGAAAAGGGTCTCCTCTCATTAGATTCCATCGTCCCATTGTCCAGAACCACGTTGGACACCTTATGATGTTTACACAAAATAATTTCTTATATAGGGGAAAATGCACCGACCATAGTGACTGGGGTTAAGCACTGGAAAAAGTGGTCGAAGTGGTTAGCTTTCATTACCTGTTACCTTTGTCACTTTATATATGTAAATCAAAATCAAACTCGTGTAATTGAGAGGGAAATATTGTCTTTCTGGACGAGGGAATCGAATGCTGAAAAATTTTCTGCCGCTGTCAAATTTGTAAACGAAAAGACCCTGGGTGTCAGAACACTTTTTCCTACCGTTGCTTTGCCCATTCCTGTGACTGTTGGGACTATAGAATATATAAAAGAAAGCATTATGAAGATCTAAACACTAATACAGTCAACTCTCTTTATAGCGGACATTGTAGGGACCGCGAGTTAGTGTCCTCAATAGCGAGAGTCCGTAATAGTGGGAGTTTATATCAGTCAAACGCCTGTAATTTATTTTTGCCTGGGATGTAGCTGTTCTCCGTATTATTGGGGTGTCCGTTATTGCGGGGTGTCCGCAAGGCGAGAGTTGATTGTATCACCCGCCCTGCGAGCAAAGGCCCCTCCATTTTTCTACCCAAGTCTTATCGACTTATACAGGAGGTTCTAAGGGCTTTATCTCGTCTAAAGGATATATAACAGACAGAGGATAAGGGGGACATCACTATATCCTTTTAGTGTGGCATTGATCGAGCTAAGAGCACATATGTTCAGAAATGCATGCAATGGCGAAAATGGCGTATCGCCAGACAGCTAGCATTTCAAATTGTATGCCAAAAGTGTCCCATTAAAGAGTAGGCGAGAACGTTATTTACCTCAACAAAGATGACAGTTTTTCTCCTCTATGGTGTTTGACAAAACGCGTTTTCACAATCAAGAGAGGTAGCGTATTCCGTCTGGTTCCAGTTTGCCCTCCCTTCACCTTGATCGACACATTCACATCCGGATTGTGTGACTTCGCCCTTACGAAAACTCCACAGTTGAGACGCTGTGAGAAAAGCCATCTCTGTACCATAGAACGAACAGAAAACATAACCCATCTAGTTCCAGATCTCCGGAATGCAACCGACTGAATGGCCTCATGGGAAAACTTATCATAAAGAACAATGTCCCCACGCAATGGCAGAGATGGCACTTCACTTGCAATTTCAACCATTACTCGGAGTTTGGCTGATGAGAGACGCTCTTTTTTTTTAATGTTGAAGCCGTTTACGTTGAAGGAGACAACATTTCTCAGTGGTGCAACTGTCAAGGAGAGAAAAAGAGTCTGGTTGAGTACGTGTTCGTGTGGCGTCTCTCCAAAAAACACCCCGGATTAACGAATGGCATTTTTGGCCCCCGTTATATCAAACTTTATGGAATAGGGCCGGGATAAAATGTACCTCCGTTACAAAAAGCGATTTTTCGAGTGTACAGAAACGCCTTAAATGGTACGCGCTGGAGTTTTATAGTTATCGAGTACCCAGCCAATCCGGGATTGGCAGCTGTAGCCTTATGTCATTGTCAATGCCAATAGAGCTGCCTCCTATTACATTCATGTTAGTTTTGTAACTTCAATGACCAACATCTCTTATACTTGATCATTCAGAAAATACTATATTGCACATCTTTTAACTACTTCACCATACCATATCTATAAGGCATGCAAGATTAGGGTTTTATTTTGATTACCAGGCGTGGATACAAAAATGATTAATTGGGGCCTGTTTACATGGAGGTGGGGGATCCCAGGTAGGTGAGGTAACCCGCTTAGGTGGGGTAACCCGCCTGTCCATATAATCTCTCATTTTAATTTGATCACGTTTACATGTCAGGTGGGGTAACCCGACACATGTTACCTCACCTACCTAGGGTCCCCTACCTTCATGTAAACAGGCCCCAAGTGTGACAATGTTTATATCACTGCTGTTTCTGTTTTATTTCAGATTAAGCTACGAAGTCTTTATAAACAGGCACCCTGCCACCGCCCCCTCCTCCCCGCCACCCCTCTCCCTTGGGAAGTCCTCACATTTGACCGGAAAATTTCTCTATTTTGTCGCTAAAGTTGAAATGGGTGTAGAAGAGTGGACAGTTGTGTATGGCCGATTTGTTATTTGTATCTTGTATTAGTTGTCAGACATCGCCAAACAAAAGCACACTTCATGTTCATGTTTTCGAACATATCAGACATCAAGGCGCCTTGACTTCCTCTGCTCATTCGATGTACTCTAAAGTTCAATTCGTGGATATTTCTTCGAAATTTCCTTAATACCATTAAATTGCCACTGCTGCTCATTGTGATTTGTTATACCAGTGTATTGCCCCGGAGTATTGCGTAGTGCTGGGGACATGATTTTTTTCTTCATTAATCAAGAGAGCGTCCTGTAAGATCTAGTGGTCCAAAGTGGTGAAATTGTTGTTTTCCTGCTTACCATGTGTTCACCGATGTCGGCGACATGATCCGCTTCCTCTCCGGCAGCTATCTCATGAACGAGCATTTAGTGATTATACCGCAACGATCATGCGATAGACAAAACATTACTTGCTTTCATCTCAGAATTTATGCACGTTCTCGGAGGTCTTTAACCCGGCGTGGGTTCTACAGTTTTATCACGGGCACCCAACGACTATTTCCTCCTAAATGCATTGGAAACACTTTTTAGATTATCCAGTGTACTTTTAGATCTCCAGAAATGTATTCTAATTCGTGCTAAACAAAAAATTTGTCTGTTCGGTCATCCTAGGGAAACTTAATTCTTTTCGAAATCACAAGGGCTTCAGAATAACTTTCCCGAAAATTTTAGCTCCAATTTAAAGTTTTATGAAAGTGAGAATTTTTCTGATTCCTCTCTGCATCGCATTTCCGGTTCCGAAAATTTTAATTTTCCTTTGTCTACGAAAAATAGGAGAAATTAAACTTCATAAAACCGCAGGGAATTTATTAGATATAAGTTTCGACAATTGAACATGAATGGAACGGTCATCTAGAGCTTTTTAGCCTTCCTCAAGTTGTAAAAAATTCTAGGCAATTTTTGCTTCTCCGAACAGATATTTCACAGAAAACAGTCACTGGGTGCCCGTTTTATTTGCTGTACGGCATGTATAATTATATTTATTCTACAGATATTTCGCTGACCTTGTATAACTTTGAGTAACAGTTAACTAATTTATAACTTCAACTTGTTTGGATGAAGCTGATTTGTTTTGTCCTTTAAAGCCGATGATGGAATCCCATTGCTTTTGATTCCCAGGTCTGAGATGGCGTTAAAATTTGCCGGATCTAGCACAGGTAGCCCAAGCTCGAAATATGAGCATCGGCGAGCATCGGCATTGTTGCGTAACATTCGAAATATAAGTATTTGCGAAAAAACCTACCGTTTCTGTAACCTACGAGAATGAAAGGATTTAAATAAAAAACAGCTTACCTTACATAAAATGTGTGTTACGTCTCTCCTGTGTGGTCCATGGGCCAATTTATGGCCGTTTTATGGGTTTGTACTGTAAACGGTTTTCTCTCTATATATAAGGTAAACCTTATAATAAGCTATGGTGTATTTAGGATGTTTTAAGGTGGATGACCACATCACACATACCTACATAGGTCAGTTATGAGACATATCATTAGGTATTACGCCCCACCACCCCAACCACTCATTACCTCGTCCTACAAAACCGTGAACAGTACCAGGAGTCGTCTTTCCGGCTTTGGAAGTTACACCATCTTTAGCATTTTTCAGGTAAATCTTCATCAGAAATTCAGGAATGTTCTTGAGTCTTGGCACTTTGTCTTGAGACACTGCTGAACCAGAATGCATCTTGTGGTCCATGGCCAAGGACGAACTGTCAATAGCGCTGCCGTTTGGAAAAGAAGCTAATGCCTCACTTTTGAGGCATAACGCAATAACAAACATCAAACCTAAGACACCAGTAATTGTCATCATGGACAATGTAGAAAATGGAAACGACCACAGGGAGATAAACCGAGTTGTTTTTCAATATTGACCTGCTCAGAGATCACTCTAACTGCACTAAGATTAGTTTCCAGGCCGTGCTTCTTTATAAATCCACGCCGCTGGAAACTGACAACTCTTGAATTTGACAAGGGTAAAAATATTAAACATCACGCGATTTTATGTTTGGTCTCGGAAAACATAATAAAAGTAAATACTATAACCTAAGATCAGTCTGTAAATATAACTCGTCAAAAATATCGTATGACTTAAAATAACAGCTTGTGCAAAAATATCGTATGACTAAAAATAACAGCTTCTGCGCAAGAGAAGAGTCAGAGCGGATAGTCTTCAGTGGATTCTCGATGTTTCTTCCAGCAGAGAAAATGGTTTATATCTACCCTTTTTCCAAAGACAAACGTGAATACGTGCGTTCGTTTTTTTATTTTGGTAACAAGCTTTTTTGAATAACAACCTTGCAAAGCCACTGTAGCGTGCCATGAGATAATAAACAATTGTCATAGTTGTTTTCAGGTGTCTGGCCACACTCGTACTCACTTGCACACAGCACGATGTATCGCCTTTGCCTATGGTCTTGGGTGAAAACTCCAGAAAATTTATACACGTGTTAAACGCCGCCCTTACGCCGTCAATTTTGTTACATTTGACTCTGAGTTGTGCCTAATTTGATGTGGAAAACGAGACTTTATTTCGTTGCCTAGAAAAACAAGGTATTGTGGTCTATACGGGATTCAATGCATGCGAATGCTGCAAAGTCAATACATTGAGGGAAACAAAGGACCTACCCGCTGAAGAAGACCTACGACTCATCACTCGTACTGAGACTTCCGCAAGCATACCAGTCAGCCATTTATCCGCGCGCACTGGAATGAGGTTAAGTTAATGATCGAGACTCTTACTAATACTCCTTCCAGCCCAAAGGGTGAAAAAAAATATACACAAAAGCCTTCACCCCAATAACATCGACAAGGAAAGTAGAATTGAAATTATAAATGCGTAGATAGCTACGACTATAAAACACGACTGGAGCGTAATTGTACATCAGCGGACCGCCGAGGGACCATCTCCTCCTTGCAAGATCATCGTGGTATGATCAAAATGCACCAATCGCAGCCAACCTCTGTGGTACGAAAGGCATCCGGTAATCACTCGACCTCATCGCCTTAAAAGAGTGGTATCAGTAAACAGTCATTACGTTGCGACATACATCCAGAGCCTGAACGATCATGATTGGATTACCGTCAGCATCCTGAGGGTTTGATAACCTTCCTGAAAATCACTGTGGAACAGCCAAATGTTGGCCACCAATCTTGTCTTGACCGGAATCAAAGCTGATAAGAAATCTTATGAGCACAAAACACTGTTTTTAGAAAATAGGCGATTGTTAGGTCGGAAATCGGATGCGACTGGGAATGGGAACGGGAAAAGGACGTGCTTAGCATTAACAGTAGAGCTTCGATAACTCGAACTCGGATAACTCGAATTCCCGGCCAACTCGAACTGAATTTTTAGTGGAATAAATCCCGGGAGTCTCTGCGGAAGGAGAGAGCGAGTGGCTCAGGAAACTCAGTAGCCTGTGTTCCAAACTAAAAGCCGACACTCGAACTTGATACTGGACAGTTTACCTTGCCGTTGGCCACGAAAAAATACCCCATTTCGGTCAAGGACGATTCTAGTCGATATCCCGGGGGGGAGGCACTCCTTTATTTGGTTTTCAGGGTCTTAAGTGTTAATCAGGGTATACAATTTCACCATTTGGGGTCTTTAACAGGGTGTTTTTTTCGATCAGAAGCTTTTAAAAGAGTGAGAAGGCTGCAGATGAGCGTTGGTTGGCACCAACAATTTTTTCCAGAAAAAATTATTTCCATTAAAATAGATTGAAAAATTACTTAATTCTGTATACAAAACGAAACGATTCAGGGTCATATAATAAAGTCTCTGGAGTTCAGGTTGCATGTTTACCGATAGTAAAGACAGATAAACGGTCCGCAGGGGAGGAGAAATGAGTTCTGGGCCACCGACTTATCAAGGCTTTAAAACAACAAATCTTAATGTTTGAAGTGAACTATGTGACATATTTTTTATGGAAAGCACTATAATGTAGGCCTTAAAGACTTGAACATTTCTGTTTTCGATTTTTGCGAGACGAGCCCAATTACCTGCGTCTTGCGTTCAGAGTTTCTCTATTCTCTCTTAAAGACATTTTAATAATATCGTATCGACTACAAAAACGTTATCAAAATGTCTTATAAGGCACTATTCTACGGAGCCCTGTTAGTGCCATACACGCGCACGTACAGCATTATATTGGGAATGTATTCTTGTTTCTTTATGGCGAACACTTTCTTACCCTTGGCGCGACTTTTTTTCTCTGGCGCGACTTTTTTTTCTCTGGCGCGACTTTTTTTTTACTGGCGCGACTTTTTTTCGAGGGCGCGACTTTTTTTTCACTGGTGCGACTTTTTCTCACCGGCACGACTTTTTTTTCGCCGGCGCGACTTTTTTTCGCCCTCTGGCGCTCATTTGTAGACCGCTGCTAAATTTTATTGCGGGCTCAAGTTACGAACACGTGTACTTGTGAGCAAGATGGCTGACTCGGTTGACTCGGCTGACTCCGACCTGAAGAAGGTAAGTAGCATGTAATTTAGTTCTGAATACGACCGTATTCCTAAAGGAATTACGAGAATGAATAGCGGGAAGGTAGCTAGTCTTATTATTTCGCTATTTTCTCTGTTGACAGAGTAAATTGTGGACCGAAACACAAAATAACAAGCATGATTCTTACTTTATTTTTATACGTGACAAGAAATTTCAAGTATAGCAATACTCGTAATTAATAGATGTCTAGTCCTGTATTAAGGTCCAAGGCAACTTCAGAATACCCAGCCACTTTATTTACATGTGCCGGTGTGCTTTGAAAACGAGGTATATAACAATAGTTGCTTTTCTTATTCAATTAGATGCTATAAATAAGTGACCGGGTATTCTGGAGTTTAGATCTTACTTTGTCGGTGTAAAATCATGTAGTGAGGTGTTGAACCTTGGGCCAGTTGATTTATCAGTTGGCACATAAATAATGATTATATGAAAAAAATATTATTATGAAGTGCAGTCTGTGTTAAACAATGCGAAGTTGTACTTTCAGTTTTTGTCATAGTGTTGTTGATTCACTTACAGGTTTGTAACTATCTACGACAACGAGGAGTGGAAGAAAGGGTAGTAGACAAATTTGAGGAAGAAAAGGTTAGCATAATTTTGGTTGTTTTATCCTGTTTTATACCTAGCACCCATCCAGGCCGCCTAAGCAGGTGCCTGTGTGTTGTCATAGGCAGCTAAAATCACTTGCTAGTCAATTGACTTTAGCTGGCTACTTTTGTGTCACTTTGTGTCACTTTGTGACAGGTTGTGTGACTTATTATTAATATCTAATTAAGGACTGCATGATTAGCCAGTCAATTTAATTACACGTGATTGCACGACCCAGTTTCTACAATGACACGGGTCAGACCTCATGGACGGTAGATGTATGATTCGAGCGGCTCACAATAAACGTTAAAAGTTGAACGTCTGTTTCTTACAATTTTGCCATCAACAACAATATATTTTTGTAAGGAAAGAGAACCATTGCTCAAACCATCATGGCTCCTTACTATGTCTTATCAGCCCTCCCTAACAAAGTTTTGTACTGATCAATAACATAACTCAATCTCCCCTCCCCTTCACAAACACACACCCAGACAAGGTCTAGATTTGACATCATCGCAAATGTTAATAGACTCCCACAATGTACCACTGGGGCATTTTAAAGTACTGACTTCTTTTGCATGTAATACAAATTATGACTTTATTTCACATTACAACAAGAGCCAAACAGTGAAGGTCAAGAAGAAATACCCCTATGGTGTTGCTCTCCTTGAGTTAATTAAAAAGCTGTCACAACAAAATAAACTACATTCCCCTTTTCCTGCTATTTCAATTCTAAAAAACAAGAATAAATTACATCTCCATTGGAAAAGAGCATTAATATACTAATTAACTTAAATCTTCTTATCCCAGATGGATATTTCAGCAGTCCTAAATGCGAGTGATGATGTCCTTAAAGATATGGGGCTGTCGACAGCAGGGGACAGATTAAGCCTTCGTGGCTTTTGTAGCACCGCTCAAGAGAAGCAACACAAGGAAGAAAAGGAATCCAAAAGACGAAGACTCCTTGAGGCATTCTTGTCTTCAAAGAAAGATAGGTCGACTAAGCTTACAACTGCTTCAGGCAACCAACAGCAAAAGAAAAAGCTTGAAAAGGAAAAAAAAAAGTCTAAACGAGTACAAGTTGGATGGAAACACTTCCGAGAGGAGGTTGAAGACTATGTTCTTGTACCTCTGTCTAAGGGAGGTGGCAGTAGGTATGCAACCATGCTGTTATCAAGTAACAGAACAGACATTATGAAAGTTTGTAAATCCATCTTTTTCCCTAATGGAGTGTCATATTATGGGAAAACAGAAGACATGCTATTTGCTATTGGAAATTTTCATAATGACCAAATGGGTGTTACCCTGGAAGTGAATGGGAAAGAGCTACCTTTCAATATTGGAAATTACATACAGGCTTTTAAATTGAAAGATGTCAGGCTATACTTGTTGTCCAAAAAGATGACAACTTTCAGTGATGAAAGTGATGATGGCTTACCACCCATGATAATGAGTCATGACACCAATTCTTCTGAAAGGGCTTGTACAGCTGGTACTTCAATTGAGGACAGACAAGATGACAGAAAAGGCCTGATTGGTACAACAGAACAAAGGGAATCACTTAAAAGAGAGCAGGACACCGAGTATGAACTTTCACTAAAAGCAGACAAGCAAAAAAGAATCTCCCTTGAAATTGCAAATGCTGAGGCTGAACACAAGAAAAGAGTTCAAGAGGCACGAGCTGCAAGAGTTTTACCAGAACCCAGCACAGAATTTCTCACTGTAAGGGTCCGACACCCTACAATGGGAGTATGCTCTCGGCGGTTTCCAGCAAATAGTCGAGTGGCAGTAGTATATGATTGGGCTGGTTCTTTGACTCCAGACATAGTGGATTTCACACTCTGTGACCCTGTGGGAACACCGCTGCCACCAAGTAGTGAACTAGAGGATAGATGTACCTTGGTTATGGCTACTACTACACATACACCATCATTGTGTGAGTCAGATGATGACATTCAATTCATGGGATTTGGAGATGCAAGTAATGGTATTAACACAACACTGCCAGACTGTGAGTGCAACATGGAAGGAAGGGAAATAAATACTGACGTGTAAGTAACTTAAACTTCCACTGCCAATTTCCATATAAATAACAGTCAGTCATCAGAAATTGTCAGACTGAAAATTTCCCACTAATATTTCATTTTTTTAACACATGATGCTTGGGCACTAAAAGGGCTCAGTTTTTATCAGGAAGTAATAAATTTTTGTCTAAAAGTAAGGAACATTAAATTGGTCTTTTTAAGTAAGGAAAACGTAACTGCAGCATTGAACTTCCTTATACATGTTGTGGAGGAGCAGGGATTATAGTATCTACATGTATTTCGTGTGGTGTTATCCTAACAGGCATAAATGTAAGAAATTAATATCAAGGACAGACTTTCAGCGTTGCATTTACAGACAAGGAGATATATCTCAGAAATCTGTTTCATAAAGACAATATTGTATAAAAATTTGATTGCTCTACATTCTTTTCATTTTAAACTTGAACTTGATTGTTGTGTCACAGGCACCCCTTTCTTGTATGATGCTATGATATTTAAATTCAAGTTTTAATTTATATGTTATCCACAGTCATTAGAAAATATTGCCTATATACTCTAATGAGGGGCAAGAGGACCTTAAATAAACTACCAGACTTATGTGGGGAAGTTCCCTTATTTGCAGGTAGAATTATAAATATTATAATATATATCTATTGTGTACTCTTGACTTCATACCAATCACTGTGATGGTATTTGTTTACTTTTATTTTACTAGGCCCATGACTCCAATGCAGTTGGACAATTACTACGCCTCCATTCTGGTAGAGCAACCTGGAAGTACATGTCACAGGGAAAGTTATTCGTCTGACAGTGAAGGTGACGTTTCTGCAAGTGAAACCCACAGTGATAATGTCCCAGCTGTTACTTGTTCTCAAGTGAAACCAGCACCTGAAATACTGAATGAACTAGCAGCCCAGATAAATGCTGATTGCCTCACCAAATTCAACATTGCTCGCAATTTCATATGGGAAGGAGCCAAGAGAGCAGTTTCCCGCAAAGTATTTTCGCCAGCTAACAAGGTATCTGTTAAGTTCACTGATGACACTGGGATCAGTGAAGGTGCCATCGACTGGGGTGGCCCCATGAGAGAGTTCTTTACGCTGATACTACAATGCATCCATGATTCTCAACTTATGTGTGGTCCGGAGAGCTGCAGATTCCTGTCATACAATGTAAAGTGTTTAGAAGATAATGACTACTTTGTTGCAGGACTGATGATTGCAATGTCACTCGTGCATGGGGGACTTGCACCGCACTTCCTATCCCCTGTCATGTTTCAAGCTCTTCTCAGTGACCAACCTTTGACAGTGCCATTGCAAGATGTCTATGATCATGAGCTGAAATCTTCTCTGAAATCTCTGATAGACTGTGACACTGTAGAGAAAGCAAAGAGCTGCACAGTTGATGGCAACTTGTCAACTGTTCTTGAGCTGGCTGGAACATTGGCAATGCCAATACAAACCCTGGATGATGTCAAGAAAATGGTTGCAACAACTTCGCAGTGGTTTGTTCTCGGGCGATGTAAACCAGCCCTTGAGAGCTTCCGAGAAGGCCTCTCAGCCCTTGGCGTACTAGAAGCAGTCAAGAGATATCCTGATAGTTTCAGGCCATTGTTTTGTGATGTACCCGAGAAGCTGACAGCAGAAAGAATGGAACAATTGTTCAGGCCTACGTCAAGCCCTGTTGGTTCTTCAAAGGCATTAACCGAGAGTCTTGTTTTGTCCAGATGGGGTGATTATCTTCAGGACATAGAAGATGCGGAAGATTCTGACATCACCTTGAGTGACATTTTGTTCTTTACCACTGGCTGCAAAGTATTACCACAACGTGCGTTACCTGTCACCGTTGAGTTTTTGCATGAAGGGTTGTCAAGATTTCCCACAGCAAATACATGTTCAAACATCCTCCGTCTTCCAGTTGTGCATAGTGATTATGAAAGCTTCAAAGCTGATGTTACCTTTGGATTTCTCAATGCACGGGGTTTCGGTACTGCGTGACAAGCAAGGTGCAGTGCAGTTCAAGCCATTTTTGGACAACTGGAATTGGAAGTTGCTGGGCCAAACAATGCATGTTTATCAGGTTAAACGGCACCTTCCCAGTGGCATATTTTATAAAGACTCTTTGTTACTGTTACTGTTTGTTTAACTTAGAATGCCCAATGTCAGACTATCTAGCTGATAAGAGGGAGACACCTCGGGTATTAAAGGGTTACGGTTGCTGTTTATTACGAATGTGAATGCATTCAGTGCGTACACGTGCACATTAACATCAATTTTTATGATAGTCAACATTTCGTGTTCATCAGAATTAGTCCGTTTTGCTATTTGATATCTGTTTACTCAGTTGAATTGAGCTGATTTCACCTAAGATAATTATCTTATGTTAATATTCTGCTGTATACAATGAATATTGGCGGAGAAATTTTGTCCATTTTCTCCTTATTGCGTGTGCATCCTCCTTTTGACAAAAAGACGACAACAATGAATCGTTTGAGAAAGAAAATTGCTAATAAAGTTGATGTTTGGCTGTTGATGCTTTTGCTATTGTTCTAACAGTATTCTCTTCGCATCAGTCAGCATTGAGACTTGTTAATGAATGAAGAGTCCTGGCCAAGGTTTCTTTGGCGAGAAAGAACAGGCGCAAGGGGCAGGAATATTCGACATGTTTCTGGTCGACCATTCTCATAAATGTGAAGCTACAATAACTTCTCTATCTCGTTCACGAGAATCAAATAAAGATTCTGTGCCTCGTTAGCATTTTCTGGCATTCTAAGACCTTCTTCTGTCATGATGACCTGGGCAAGTGCATTGAATTCAGGTGTTGATTCCAGAGGCAGGTCATCACAACACATATCTCTAGCAACATCTAAGTCGTCAATGTCAACATCATGCTTGCAATCTGTGGCCCCTGTCATTTCAGGGTGATGGTATAAGAGACAAGGTCGACCATGGGGAGAACTGTTGTTCCTTGTTGAGGGTCGAATCCGATGTAGGTTCCACAGTCTAGCCACTCTTTGGAGTTCCTCACGGATAATTGTGATGTAACAAAACAGTAGACATTCTTCATGCACAGCATTGGCATCACAGTATAGTCCTCTGTCCCTCAAATCTTTAAAATGAGTAATCCACCAATCAGAAGCTCCTCTTCGCAGTTGTCCCCACCATGCTTCTATTCTCTGATTAGCAACTGATCTTCCATAAAGAAAACTTTTCTCTCCTGACCAACTATCTCCTCCTTCATGTCGTAGATAGCGTTGAATAGCAGCGATTCTCACGTTTTCTGTCCCCATGTCTCCACGAATTACACTGGCGGTACCTCCAACATTTTGTACACAGTTAATAAAATAGCTTGCAACAACGCCGGGATGATTATTCGTACGCCCAACTTCAAGCCACATGAATTGTCTCGAATATCCGTCAATACAACCGTGTATACAAAACCCATAAGGTTTCAATTTATCGTATCCGTCCAGGTGCCAAATAAAATTTGGGCCCTTTGCGTGATATTGTCGCCTTTGGAGTCTATGCCTTGAGCGCCTTTGTACCCCTTCAGGATCCATTATTCTTAACGCATTCCTAACAAATTCTTTGCTAACAGACAATTTATGGTCAACCACTAATCTCTGCCACATAGATCTGTAACCGACAATGCTTCCACTTCCTTTTAACTCCTCTTCCATGGCGTCTGCTATCTCAACAAAGTTGCTAAAGCGTCGTCGTCCAAGATTTTTTTGCGATAAGATTCTTTTAAGCTGTCGTAGACTTAAAGGTATTCCATTATTTAAAAAGAGACAATCAATGATTTCCTTATAATTGAAGCCCAAATGGAAATATTCCTCAATCATATGATTTTGAAGGTCGTTATCCGCCATGTCGTTATCCGCGATGTCTCAGTGATTTAGGACAGCGGCTCCTCCCAGAAGGTTAAAAAGACCTAACGCCAATAAATGAGGACACGGTTGATACGTGGTCTTGAACACAATTTTTTACATAATTTTTTGTCCCTATTACAGGACTAGATACTTGTTAAGGGTGCTGTAAAGCAAGAATCAAGCTTGTTCTGCCTGTTGTGCTTTTCCAGCCTGGCAAGGCTTTGTGTTTTTCGAGCAATAATTTACTCTGTCAACAGAGAAAATAGCGAAATAATAAGACTAGCTACCTTCCCGCTATTCATTCTCGTAATTCCTTTAGGAATACGACCGTATTCAGAGCTAAATTACATGCTACTTACCTTCTCTAGATCGGAGTCAGCCGAGTCAGCCATCTTGCTCACAACTGCACGTGTTCGTAACTTGAGCCCGCAATAAAATCTAGCAGCGGTCTACAAATGAGCGCTAGAGAAAAAGCAAAAAAAGTCGCGCCGGCGAAAAAAAGTCGCGCTGGTGAGAAAAAGTCGCGCCGGCGAAAAAAAGTCGCGCCGGCGAAAAAAAGTCGCGCCGCTGAGAAAAAGTCGCGCTAATGAAAAAAGAGTCGCGCCAGCAAAAAAAAGTCGCGCCAGAGAAAAAAAGTCGCGCCGCTGAGAAAAAGTCGCGCGAGGAAAAAAAAGTCGCGCCGGTAAAAAAAAGTCGCGCCAGAGAGAAAAAGTCGCGCCAAGGGTAAGAAAGTGTTCGCCATAAACACAAAAGAATACATTCCCAATATAATGCTGTACGTGCGCGTGTATGGCACTAACAGGGCTCCGTACTATTCCTATATATTTTGACTAATAAATCCCTGCGATGAAAACATCATCAATCTAGTAAGTGTCTCTTAAAATAAAAACATTCTAAACTATAACAAATGCGAGTATACTACACCGACTGTGCTGGTTAGTATCTTTTACATACACTTTGTTTCCTCCTCTTCTACTTTATCCTTTCTATGTTACTGTTTTTGTGCTGAAATCTTAGTGTTGAAGAAAAAGTAAAAAAATTACTTGGGTTTAAATTAAAGGGTTGATTAATAATGGTAATTGAACTGAGTAGAGTGCAATTTGGTCTAAAATCATACGCGTAATTTCAAAATCGAACGAGCGCGCAGCGCGAGTTCGATTTGAAATCACAAGCATGATTTCAGACCAAAATTGCACGACACGAAGTTCAATTACCACTTTATTACATCCATTTTGAAATCGCAGAATTTAGTCAGTACTAACATTTTATTGATCGAGTAGCCGGTTTGTTAAAAAGCCGAAACAAAAAGGCTTTTACATCTCATTTTGTATTCGAAACAGAAATGATGCAATATAGAACAAAAATGGTGCGATTTAAAACAGAAATCATGCGATTTAGAACATGACTGTCGCGATTTGGTACAGATGCGATTTAGAGCAAAAAATGGGGCGATTTAGGAATAAATCACACTGCTGAGAGCCAATCAAATTGCACGGGTAGCCAGTGATTTCAAGGTGGATGTAATAAATTTGTCAATCAAGATAGTTCCATCACGAATAGTTTCATTTAAAGTGACAATGAGTCTGGAACAGGAGTACAAGACTTTGCCAAACTCTGGGTGCGAAGGACAGATGTTTAGCGACATCCACATTCCTCAACAATCGCTCCTTGGTGGGTTTTCAGCCCAATGTGACCCTGCGAATCCTCTTCGAACATGCTTACACCGTGCAGTTTTATCGGTACGCAACACGGCTCTCCGGCACCTTGATCTAGTCCAGATGAGTGTAAGATTGATCGCAAAATGGCGTGACCGCTTGGATTTACCTATAAAATAGTTAAATGCTCTCTCTTAAGTATCAAAAATATGATAGCTCTATTTTAAGATCTTTTAATATCGTTTCAAAACAGGGAGGCGTTAACAAACTTGTCAGGTTTCCCCCGTCCAAGCACATGGATCTGTGACTAGTACACGACCCCACAAACATGCCATGCTTAGATACGACCAGATACTACTGAAGAGATTAAGCATCGGGTTTACGGCAAACGGCAAACGTGAGATTTTCAAAATGAGAATTGAGTAGATAAAAACAGCTTAAAACAATTGTATGGATAGAATTGGCACGAATCTACCGATTTTCGTGTAGTTATAATGAACAGTAAACGATAAGTAAATTGAAAACTTGGTCACGTGGTACAAATTCACGTTGCCCTTAATCTTTCTACTGATCATGTATACATATCCTGGGGACCGAGTACTCAACCACATTCTCCTTTATCATTGAGAGATATAAAAGTCCTTCACCCACAAGAGATGCTGTAACTCAAGCTAAGGAGACAGAGGAGGTAATTCTAAGACTTGCATGCCGAAGGTACAAAAGGAAGCCCGCACGAGCGTTCACTCACTCAGACCACTACCTACTGCATGCAGACAGTAGCTTTGTTTCGTGCTAAACGAGTGTGTTCAAGGTTAAGAAAGGACAATTTGTAATATTTTGCTGAAAGCAAAAAATACTTACACTTGTATCCAACGGGAATTTGCATTCACCTCCACACCGGAATGACTCGAAAACGCGGGGAATGATGACATCGTTCCAACCAAGATGTCGCCTGACATCTACTGTCATGCGACGAATGGAACATGGACCCTCGTCACGAATGGCTGCTAGATGACGTCTGGACCTTCGAGGCAGCTCGAACATTTGTTTTGATCTGGAAAAAACTATTATAAAACCGTTTCGTCATTGACTATTAAAAAAACACCTGTTAGAGAACTTTTCTATAACTGAAATTTAAGACTTACGGTCAAACCGTGGTCAAGCGAACCCACATAGATTTTATTAAATAAATTATTTGAAAATTGAAAGTATATTGAAGTACAATATTCGCATCACCTACCTGTTATCCCGTCACGGGGAATTAAGTTAGGGGGTGGAATCGTGACAACCTCGTTCCCAGGGTTCTCTCCTACCCGCCTAAGAACCCTGGGAACGAGGTTGGAATCGTGACTGCCAGGACAATAGGCAATTTAAAATGAAGTAAGTCTTTTGTTTTTCATGTCTCAGTCCGTTCCTTGCTTTCCGGCATGGCACTTTTGTACCACGTGACTAGTATAGTTGCAAAGGCATGCAGTATACAACGTCACCCCGTCACCCAGCACCCGAGGGTGTGAGAGGGGCGAAACTTTGAAGTCACTTTCACTGAACGCGGAACTGCTTATAAAAAAGGAGGACACAAAAATCGCACTATCCTAAGCGAGGACCACGATGCATCATGCCATCAATCATAGGCTTCACGTGACGGAATTTGAGAAGTTTCTTAGCTATTTCCTGCCTTACGGGCTAATTATTCATGAAGTGAGAATAGTCCAAGCTACTGTCTCCTTGCAGTAGGTAGTGGTCTTGGAAGTAATTTTATTCCTTCAAAAGTTTAAAAGACGTATAGTGTGACCAAATTCTTATAATTCACTATTCGATCATTATACATCCACGGATATGTGGCTGTCAGTCAATTCTATCCCTGGCTTAAATTTTATTTTCTTTCTTTTGGGGTTTGGTAATGTGTGGTAATGAGTTTGGAACAAAGAAAAGCAAGAGCCATATGGCTCTTGAGGAAAGTAAAAATTAAACCAGAGATAAAATTGAGCCAAAACAGATACATACTTGAATTAGTCGACACTAGTAGCAGTAACGAACAATCGGATCCGTATTTCAACTACAGCTCTAGTCAATTGACTAATACAATCTATGGCTGTATGCTTGACCCAGTTTGACCGTACATTGGTCCATCCTTCGTTAATAATTAAATGATTTGTTTGTTTGGTCGTTTGCGGCTGTGTATCCACTTTAGTGTGAATAAAGTCCCACGAACTCCCAAGCTGGAATCAAAATTAAAACCTCGTCCCCAGGGTCGAGTCGTTTTTTCCAGTATGGCGGCGGCAGAAAAGAAAAGGGTCTCCTCTCATTAGATTCCATCGTCCCATTGTCCAGAACCACGTTGGACACCTTATGATGTTTACACAAAATAATTTCTTATATAGGGGAAAATGCACCGACCATAGTGACTGGGGTTAAGCACTGGAAAAAGTGGTCGAAGTGGTTAGCTTTCATTACCTGTTACCTTTGTCACTTTATATATGTAAATCAAAATCAAACTCGTGTAATTGAGAGGGAAATATTGTCTTTCTGGACGAGGGAATCGAATGCTGAAAAATTTTCTGCCGCTGTCAAATTTGTAAACGAAAAGACCCTGGGTGTCAGAACACTTTTTCCTACCGTTGCTTTGCCCATTCCTGTGACTGTTGGGACTATAGAATATATAAAAGAAAGCATTATGAAGATCTAAACACTAATACAGTCAACTCTCTTTATAGCGGACATTGTAGGGACCGCGAGTTAGTGTCCTCAATAGCGAGAGTCCGTAATAGTGGGAGTTTATATCAGTCAAACGCCTGTAATTTATTTTTGCCTGGGATGTAGCTGTTCTCCGTATTATTGGGGTGTCCGTTATTGCGGGGTGTCCGCAAGGCGAGAGTTGATTGTATCACCCGCCCTGCGAGCAAAGGCCCCTCCATTTTTCTACCTAAGTCTTATCGACTTATACAGGAGGTTCGAAGGGCTTTATCTCGTCGAAAGGATAGGTATAACAGACAGAGGATAAGGGGGACATCACTATATCCTTTTAGTGTGGCATTGATCGAGCTAAGAGCACATATGTTCAGAAATGCATGCAATGGCGAAAATGGCGTATCGCCAGACAGCTAGCATTTCAAATTGTATGCCAAAAGTGTCCCATTGGAGAGTAGGCGAGAACGTTATTTACCTCAACAAAGATGACAGTTTTTCTCCTCTATGGTGTTTGACAAAACGCGTTTTCACAATCAAGAGAGGTAGCGTATTTCGTCTGGTTCCAGTTTGCCCTCCCTTCACCTTGATCGACACATTCACATCCGGATTGTGTGACTTCGCCCTTACGAAAACTCCACAGTTTAGACGCTGTGAGAAAAGCCATCTCTGTACCATAGAACGAACAGAAAACATAACCCATCTAGTTCCAGACCTCCGGAATGCAACCGACTGAATGGCCTGGTGGGAAAACTGATCATAAAGAACAATGTCCCCACGCAATGGCAGAGATGGCACGTGACTTGCAATTTCAACCATTACTCGGAGTTTGGCTAATGAGAGACGCTCTTTTTTTTCAATGTTGAAGCCGTTTACGTTGAAGGAGACAACATTTCTCAGTGGTGCAACTGTCAAGGAGAGAAAAAGAGTCTGGTTGAGTAGGTGTTCGTGTGGCGTCTCTCTCCAAAAAACACCCCGGATTAACGAATGGCATTTTTGGCCCCCGTTATATCAAACTTTATGGAATAGGGCCGGGATAAGATGTTACAAAAAGCGATTTTTCGAGTGTACAGAAACGCCTTAAATGGTACGCGCTGGAGTTTTATAGTTTTCGAATACCCAGCCAATCCGGGGCTAGTGTCCATTTCTGGATATTGGTATCGTGCGTTGAGATTGGCAGCTATAGCCTTATGTCATTGTCAATGCCAATAGAGCTGCCTCCTATTACATTCATGTTGGTTTTGTAACTTCAATGACCAACATCTCTTATACTTGATCATTCAGAAAATACTATATTGCACATCTTTTAACTACTTCACCATACCATATCTATAAGGCATGCAAGATTAGGGTTTTATTTTGATTACCAGGCGTGGATACAAAAATGATTAATTGGGGCCTCTTTACATGGAGGTGGGGGATCCCAGGTAGGTGAGGTAAGCCGCTTAGGTGGGGTAACCCGCCTGTCCATATAATCTCTCATTTTAATTTGATCACGTTTACATGTCAGGTGGGGTAACCCGCCACATGTTACCTCACCTACCTGGGGTCCCCTACCTTCATGTAAACAGGCCCCAAGTGTAACAATGTTTATACCACTGCTGCTTCTGTTTTATTTCAGATTAAGCTACGAAGTCTTTATGAACAGGCACCCTGCCACCGCCCCCTCCTCCCCGCCACCCCTCTCCCTTGGGAAGTCCTCAGCATCCTTTAGCATTTTCTTGAAGGTAAATCTTCATCAGAAATTCAGGAATGTTCTTTAGTCTTGGCACTTTGTCTTGAGACACTGCTGAACCAGAATGCATCTTGTGGTCTATGGCCAAGGACGAACTGTCAATAGCGCTGCCGTTTGGAAAAGAAGCTAATGCCTCACTTTTGAGGCATATCGCAATAACAAACATCAAACCTAAGACACCAGTAATTGTCATCATGGACAATGTAAAAAATGGAAACGTCTACAGGGAGATAAACCGAGTTGCTTTTCAATATTGACCAGCTCAGAGATCACTCTAACTGTACTAAGATTAGTTGCCGGGCAGTGCTTCTTTATAAATCCACGCCGCTGGAAACTGACAACTCTTGAATTTGACAAGGTTAAATATATTAAACTTCAGGCGATTTTATGTTTGGTCTCGAAAAACATAATAAAAGTAAACACTACAACCTAAGATCAGTCTGTAAATATAACTCGTCAAAAATATCGTATGACTTAAAATAACAGCTTGTGCAAAAATGTCGTATGACTAAAAATGACAGCTTCTACGCAAGAGAAGAATCAGAGCGGACAGTCTTCAGTGAATTCTCCACGTTTTTTCCAGCAGAGAAAATGGTTAATATCTACGCTTTTTCAAAAGACAAACGTGAATACGTGCGTTCGTTTTTTTTTTTTATTTTGGTAACAACGTTTTTTGAATAAGAACCTTGCAAAGCCACTGTAGCGTGCAGATAATAAACAATTGTAATAGATGTTTTCAGTTGTTTGGCCACACTCGTACTCACTTGCACACCGCACGATATATCGCCTTTGCCTTTCGTCTTTGCCCACGGTCTTGGGTGAAAACTCCAGTACACGTGTTAAAAGCCGCCCTTACGCCGTCAATTATGTTACATTTGACTCTGAGTTTGTGCCTAATTTCATGTGGAAAACGAGACTTTATTTCGTTGCCTAGAAAAACAAGGTATTGTGGTCTATACAGGATTCCTTGCAAATGCTGCAAAGTCTATACATTGGGGAAACAAAAGGATCTACGCGCTGAAGAAGACATGAGACTCACTCGCACCGAGACTTCCGCACGCATTCCAGACAGCCATAATCCGTGCGCATTGGAATGAGGTTAAGTTAATGATCGAGACTCTTACTAATGCTCCTCCCAGCCCAAAGGGTGAAGAAAGATATACACATAAGCCTTCACCATAATATCATCGACAAGGAAAGTAGAATTGAAATTATAAAAGCGTAGATACCTACGGTTATAAAACATGACTGGAGCGTAATTGTACATCAGCGGACCGCCGAGGGAACATCTCCTCCTTGCGCATGCGCATGATCATCGTGGTATGATAAAAATGCACCAATCGCAACCAACCACTGTAGAACAAAAGGTATCGCGTAATCAATCGACCTCATCGCCCTAAGAGTGGTATCTGTAAACAGTCATTACTTTGCGACATACATCCAGAGCAAACAGTTCTTATTGGATTATCGTCAACACCTTGAGGGCTTGATAACCTTCCTGAAAATCACTGTGGAACCGCCAAATATTGATCCTATCGACCTTTTTGCGGTGGCCACCAATCTTGTTTTGACCGGAATCAAAGCTGATAAGAAATATTATGAGCACAAAACAATGTATCTAAAAATAAGTGATTGTCAGATCGGAAATCGAATGCGACTGGGAATAGGAACGGGGGAAGGACGTGCTTAACAATTACAGTAGAACTTCGATAACTCAAACTCTGATAACTCGAATTCCCCGCCGCTAACTCGAACTAAATTTCCTTTACCTTGATCACAATTTCACTGAAACTTACTCCAATAACTCGGATTCCCTACCAACTCAAACAGTATTTTTATAGGAATAAACCGCGGGAGTCTCTCCGGAAGGACGAGAGAGCGAGTGCCTCAGGAAACTCAGCAGCCTTTGTTTCAAACCAGGTCCAAACTAAAAGCGGACACTCGAACTTGATAATGGACAGTTTACTTCGCTGTTGCCCAAGCAAAAATACTCTTGAAATAGTTTCTTTCGATCAAAGTCGATTCTAGTCGATTTCCCCGGGGGACACTCCCTTATTTGCTATGTACCGGTGAACTGGGTATGGTTTTCACTATTTGGGGTCTTTAACAGGGTGTCTTTTTTGATCAGAAGCCTTTAAAAGAGTGAGAAGGCTGCAGATGGGCGGTCTACATTTGTGGCACCAACAATTCCCCCCACCCCACCCACCCCCAAAAAAGTTCTAAAAATAGATTGAAAAGTTTCTTAGTTCTGTATACAAAACGAAAGGATGTCTTATAATAAACTCTCTGGAGTTCAGGATGTTTTAACTAATACAGACGTGGGGGGTTGCATGTTTACTGATAGGAAAAGACAGATAAACGGTCCGCAAGGGCGGAGAAAACAGTTCTGGGCCACCGACTTATCAAGGCTATAAAACAACAAATCTTATTGTTTGAAGTGAACTATGAACTTTATAGAAAGCATTATCATCTAGGCCTAAAACACATGAACATTTCTGTTTCCGATTTCTGCTAAGACGAGCCCAATTAGCTGAGTCCGGAATTCAGAGTTTCTGTATTCTCTCTAATGATATTTCAATAATATGGTATCGACTCTTCTGTTTTCAAACTTCGATCGACAGAAAATTACGTATCTAAGTTAAAAAAGAGGAGAAAAAATTTGTCGTCGCTTGTTTCATCCTCCACAGAACGGGAAATAAAGTGATTTTCCCGTGTTAGTCCTGCAGGGACGACAAAAAATAGTTGTTTTGCATATTTAACCTCTATATTGCTTTCAGGACGAGCTCGTTGCCGTCGCGGTCGTCAGTTAAGGTCCCTAAAGAGCCATGCACGACTGATAACGGGTCCACTGAGCTCAACGTCAGCTACGGCTTAGTGAAGGGCACTGACTCGTCCCCAGTCGTCTCTCACTTCCCTGTGTATACACCTTTTGCTGTTCATTACGAGAGAATACGCAATCGTTGGCGTAAAACCGCGACCAATAGCGCGAAGATACATTCATTAGCGTGAAAAAGCGAACATTTGCGCATAAATCAGATTCAATAACGATTTTTGCATTTTAATCAACATTCAATAACACTTTTGGGCATTCATATGGGTCATTGGGCATACAAAAGAGAAAAATATACTTTCATTAACGCCAACATCAAAGTCATTAACACCATCTTGAAAGTCAATAGGGACAACTAACATGCATTAAAGTGCAAGCACTATTCATTAACATTTTTCTGACACTGTTTACAATTCAATAGCATATATTCCTGGACAACCTTAGGATGGATAAGACAAACATTAATGCGCTTGTACAATCAATTGAGTGTTCTTTACATTTAATATGCAGAAAACGATTTTCATTTTATCAATAGAAATTCAAACAAATTTGGCCCGAATTTCACTCCGTTAAATGTATATCCCTCAAAAACCTCGCTATTCAAACATTTTGGAGCGTAGGTTTGCATGAAATGGTACCCCTTAGCACATTTAGCTGCGGTCACAATGTCATGATTCTGCGCAGAGCTTCAAGCACTGCAGTTGTTGTTTCCGAACTCTGCTAGCGGGATTGCTAGGACTTTGCCCCCATTCCTGTTATACATCTTTAAATTTCCGGACTCGAGATGTCGGCCTTTGGTGTCGCTTTCAGACAACTTAAATCCTTTTCAACGATATCGAGGGGGAAAGCATAAGCTGTGTATGTGGGGCGGGAATGGCCAAATCTAGGTAGACTGGCACCCCGTCATACGTAGTCTGCTACACAGCCGTTTTTAGTGTCGTCACGCAACGGGGGAGGAGCGTTGCGTGACGACACTAAAAACGGCTGTGTAGCAGACTACGTCATACGCAAAGACCACCGATTTATCGGGATCCATTATTTCCTCGCCCGTGCCAGAAAAAAACTGACACAGTATTCACTACTCCAGCAGATACCGAGGAAAACATTGATAGGTGATATTGCCATGGTCATAGTCAAGTTTCGTCCTCGTTGGCCGCACATTTACGCCCTTCACTCCCTGTCGCGCCCCACCATGACCGCTGGCCGTCTAAGGAAAATGTATACCCGCAGCCGTCGACGAGTCGACGAACAAGCAGTGGAGAAGTACGGCGTGATTCTTTAAACAAATTCAGGCCAATTTTGGGGGGAATTGGTATTGTTCAATTGAAAATAGATTTTTGTATATTAAATGTAAAGAACGCTCAATTGATTGTACATGCGCATTAACGTTTGTCTTACCCATTCTAAAGCTGTCCAGGAATGCTTTTGAATTGCAAAGAATGTCATAAAAATGTTAATGAATAGCGTTTGCACTTAAATGTTTGTCTATTTTCCCCAATGATTTTCAAGGTAATGTTAATGACTCGAATGTTGGCGTTAATGAAAATATATTTTTCTCTTTTGTATGTCGAATGACGCAAATGAATGGCCAAAAATGTTATTGAATGTTGGTTAAAATGCAAAAAAAGCTATGGAATCTGATTTATGCGCAAATGTTCGCTTTTTCGCGCTAATGAATGTATCTTCGCGCTGTTGGTCGCCGTTTCAAGCAAATGAATGCGTATTTCCTCGTAATGAACAGCAAAAGATGTATTAACGAGAGAAGAGTGGTCAAGGGGAGCTCGAGAGGTGATGGGAAGAAGATTAGTCGGTCACGCTACTCGCGTTCCGTCCCGCCTGTGCGAATCTCGTATTCAAATGGAGGCGACTGGGGACAAGTGACGGGCAGCTGCAGCAGTTGTCTTGGGAGCCGTTTGGAGACTGCTGTTCCTTTGGAGGATTTCCCTACTTCCCTAGACAGGAGATTATTCTCTGTTGAACCTGTTTTAAGGGGCCTCCGCTACATCATCACCCTATCATTAGGTTTACAGAAATTTGCCTCACGTTAGGGGCACCTAACGACGGTTTCCTCCTTAATGCATTGAAAAGTCTTTTTGTGCTATCCAGAGTACTTTTAGATCTCTAGAAATGCATTATATGTGGCGCTATAAAATTTGTATTTCTTTGGTCATCGTAGGGGAACTTAAGGTTTTTTGAAATTACAAGCCGGCTCCAGTGTTATTTTTCCGAAATTTTAGATGCAGTTGAACGTTTTACGAAAGTAAGAATTTTTCTTATTCTTCTCTCCATCTAATTTTTGAATCCGAAAATTTTAGGTTTCCCTTTTTCTACGACAATTAGCCTAACATAAGAAAAAAATTTGAAAAATTACACTTCAAAAAATCTTACCGAATTTTTTAGATAAGCTTCGAAAATTGTACTTGAATGGAACGCTCATCTAGAAATTTTTAACCGTATTCAAGCAATAGAAAATTCTTGGCAAAAAATTTTTGAAGAGAATTTCCGAAATTTTAAGACTGAAACGTGACTTCGGACCGGTCTGGTTTTATTCCCCTCTAGCGCCCTAGTCAGTTACATCGATCCAACCGATCAATCCCTTCGCTTTTTAGAGCAAAGTTGTCGGCAAATTTGGAACTGCAAACGGGAATTGTCGGCTTTTACTTCGGGTAGAAGAGCACAGAGCGCGTCATCATAATGAAATGGGCCAAAGAGTAACGTTATCGTTAATTTATGACAAATGTATGCGACAGTAGTCGTAATAGAGACAAATGTATCCTTTGACATGTGTCTTGGTCGTCTTTATCTAGTAACTCTGGAAGCGTGGAAGTGTGGAAATGTGGAAATATGTCTTCATTGTCTTTATCTAATGACTCGGCAAGAATGGAAATGTGGAAATCAGGAAATGTGTCTGGGATGCCCGCCCCCCGTTATTAGATAAAGACAACGAAGACATACGGTATTTCCACATTTCCACACGTCCACACTTCCAGAGTTGCTAGATAAAGACAACCAAGACACATTTCGACATTTCCACACTTCCACGAGGGTGTGAATGGGGTTAACCGACTAGCGACAACGGGCGAAAAATATTACTGACTACCGACAAAATGATTAAAAATTACCGACTACCGACATGGCTGATATTATCAATATTTGTTTCCAGAAAAAAGAGCATTTTGCATTTTTTTCTAGGAAGAAAGTAACCTCTTTAAATTTATGACTCATCAGATGGCCTAACGGAAAGAATTTCCTTTTTTTTTTTTGATACAGGTACATTGCTAAAGCCAATCAAAAAAATATCAAATCGCAAAGTCACACCTTAAAGATGCTGTACAGTATCGCAAATGATCCCCAACCGCAAATGATCCCGAGACCGCAAATGATCCCCAAAATGGACCGCAAATGATCCTCGACCGCAAGTGATCCCCAAAGTCGACCGCAAATGATCCCGAAAGAAAAATAGGAATGGCTTAGACTCGAGTTAGCGGATCGTCGTGACACTTTTATTATTAATACAAAAAAGTAAGATTAAACGCTAAATTTCAGTTCTTAAATAAATACGTAAATTCATGAATAAAAACTAAATGAAAAAAATCATTCAAGTGTAAAACGAAGTCGGTAGGCAACACACGACCTTTAGCTCATGCCAAAATGCTGCTTGTTCCAATGAATTTTTTTCTCTGGCGGGTAGATTATACCTGAAGGAAAACGTTTTGACTGAGCAAATGTGATTTTTGCCACTTATTTCATACTGAGAGGTCATGACACGCATTTTCTGCGGTTATTGGTGTTTGTGGTCGGCATGATTTGCTGGATTTGTCCTTTAATGGAAGAGCATTTCTTTTACCTCTTTTGAAATGCAATGCTTCTCATTCCGGCTAAATAAGGGTTTTAGGTTGTTTAATTTTCTTTAAAGTGCCTCATGGATCCGAACAATTATAAGCGACTTTCTTTTAGTCCGTGAATGTGACGATTCCTATGATGTTTTGTCACGCGATAACTACCGCTTGCCTCGCTTTTGCGTTCCTCATTACCAGGTTTAGATTCCTGGTAACTGTCTACAGCAAAGGCAAAAAAATGGATATAGATATAAGCGTCAATATAACTATTCACAACATGTTCATGAGCTGTAGGCAAGTTGCTCTTTCAAAATAAACCGAAAACTGTGGACATTGATAAGTTCGGTGGCATTTTGACGTGTGTTTCTTTCAAATCATGTCTTGTTTTTTAACGGGCACTCCCAGGCCTGGGGCACTCATAAGTTACGAACCAATGTCCTGCTGTTTATCACGTAAAATTAACACTTCAGAGAAAAATCAAAACTAAATATCTGAAAATTAATTCGACGCTTCTTAAAGGATCAGTAAAGTCAATAAAGCTCTGGTTATGTAGAGGGTGCCCGGCTTTGTATTCCTCAGTAGACAAGTTGAGCTTGGGCGTTAAAATAATAGAGTTTTTTCTGCGTAACGTCCTGCCTGTCTTAAATATTCAGCGACGAAACAGTTCTTACAAGAAAATTGAAGCAATTGACAAAGGAAGAAGTATACGGTTGATACCATATCCTTTTCAGATTTATTCTACTTTTTTTTTCGCCTTGTATAAATTGACCTGAGATGTAGCGTCCTCCTTCCCTTTTTCTTTAGAAGGCGAGAGAAAAAGGTTCCTTTTTTTATAATCAGTCCTTTTTTGTAATCAGTCCCATAAAATCCATTCCATTCTTCAAGTTTTCACGGGATCATTTGCGGTCAACTTTGGGGATCACTTGCGGTCGAGGATCATTTGCGGTCCATTTTGGGGATCATTTGCGGTCTCGGGATCATTTGCGGTTGGGGATCATTTGCGGTACTGTACAGATGCTACCGACTTTATGAATTTTATATTGAAACGACAAAGGTGAAAAAACCGAACGTTTCTTGTTTCGGTCCGAGAAATGCTTAGATTAATCCTCAAAGAAAATTCTTTCCCGTTTAATGGAAAGCACTATCAGTACAGACCCACGGTACCGCGATGGGCACAAAGACAGCAGTTTCCTTTCCAACATTTTCATGGCATATATTGAAATACAAAGTTTAATTAAGCAAAAACCGTCTTTAAACCATTAAACCAACTGTTTGAAAACGCTACATATATGACAATGACATTTTTTCCCTATATGGGACATAAGTAAACCAGACATCGTAGCTTTCTTCGCGGAACAAGTAAACTTACATCACCCTACTATGAAATTCACGGCCGTAATATCTGAAAATGAGACATTCTTTTCAGAAACAGTTGTATAACAAGGCACAACATTCAACGAAAAATGAGAAAAAGCTATCCTTGATGTAAAGACGCGTTTTACACGGAAACCTTACAGTATATACATTTTCACCTCTTATCATCCACCAACTGTTAATTAAAAGCGCTTGTTGCACAAACGAGAAGCCTTGAGAATCCTACGAACAAACTCCTCTGAGGACTAAGTATTTCAGATTTCAAAAGCGCTTGATGGACAGAGGTTAGCAACACAATTTTCAGGGAAAGAAAAATTGCTATTAGAAGGAAAACTCACAGAAAGAAAGCCAGCTCTCCTGAAACAGAACAACAAGAAAGAAAAAGAAATATTGCCTTTCGTGACACAATACCAGCCCTTAGTGTCTATTATAAAAGAAGCTTTAATGAAAAAGTGGAATCTCATACAAAACCAACCACTACCTTGACAAAATTTTAAAGAACCACCTAAAGTGCTATATCTCTGAGAAAGGAAAATTATGATGGCAAAGGACATGCTTGTTAGAGCCAAAACATAAGAGGAATGGATGTGCAGCCTGTCACCCCTTGCAGTTTTTCACTAAAAAGTATCCAAAAGGCTAGAGTCCATTGATTAATTAATTACTTTTTACTGTGCCCTGTAGTCTACCGGGAAACCAAGTTCTCATTTACTTTAAAAGCTTTGGTGATTTTATCAAAATTCATCATATTCATTTGGCAAACAATAGTGAAATAAACGATCATGTAGCATAAACAAACAAGACGGTTAATAAAGTTAAAGTGCAATCAAATGATGTATTCTTACAAGTTTTACTTTTTCCTTAGGGATCAAAGTCTCAAAAAGTGGGTGAAATACTTATAAAAAAAATTAATAATCAACAAGCGTTTTTACTTATTCACTGAGATTTTCCGACGATCGACAAGAATCGAAACGTTTAACCGACTACCGACAAAGATCGAAAATTTCAACCGACTACCGACAAAGTTACTGAATTTTAACCGACAACCGGCAAGTGGACCCCCCCATTCAGACCCTCTTCCACACTTCCAGAGTTACATATAGTTACTAGATAAAGACAACCTGACCAAGACACATTTCCACATTCCAAATTTCCACACTTCCAGAGTTAATAGAAAGAGACAATGGAGACACATTTCCACACTTCCAAAGTTAGCAACGAAAAGTACTCGATTCTACGTTTACAGGACACTATAGTGCTTTCATGTCAATGCATACATTTGTCTCTATTACGACTACTGTGACATGCACTTGTCACAAATCAACGATGATGTTACTCTTTTGCCCATTCCATTCTGATGACGCGTTCTATGCTCTTCTACTCGAAGTAAAAGCCCGAAATCGATGCTAAATTTTGTCTGCCATGTTTTTCATCGCCAGCGGAGTTTCTTAATTAGTGAATGGCAAAAGGCGTGAAATTCCTGCCACGCCTCCTGAAATGTTATTACAGTCACTCTATTTTTATCGCTTCCTCCCAAACCCAGGGTCGTAACATGGTATATCCGGGACCCATTGATCCCTATTTTCTTGCCGTTATTTTGATCCCTGAGCCCCATTTTCCCTCAAATTTTGATCCCTGAGCCCTGATAAAAAAATTGATCCCATCCATGTTTTTACACAAAATTTTGACTTAGACAACTTTGTTTATCTCCAAATATAGAATATAGAACATGCTCAAGTGGGCTGAAGAGAAAAACATTAACTTTAATTTTTATTGCAAGTTTTAGGTTCTATCTCAGGGAGCCCACACAATCTGTTTGTGTAGCCGATTGTTATTTTATAGTAAATGTACTGGATTTACCGTTTGCTTCACCTATAGCGATATATCGCTAACTATGTATATAAATCAATGATAAATAAATGTTGAATTACTTTACCTGTGGTATATAGTCGTCGTTTTACCTCAAAAGCGGTTTTTTGAGCGATTTTGAAGGAGTTTGATTTCGCCGTTGAATGTTCCTTCTATTATAAGGAACAGTCAACGGCGAAATCAGACTCCTTCAAAATCGCTCAAAAAACCGCTTTTGAGGTAAAAGGACGACTATATACCGCAAGTAAGGTAATTCAACGTTTAAAATAAAATAACAATCGGCTACACAAACAGATTGTGCGGGCTCCATGTGGTTCTATCAGAGCTTTAAAGATCAATATGAGCCAACCTTTTTTGTGCATTATTCTATTTAGGACACTTTAAATAAAATGTTTGGCGATACTAGACAAATGATAAAACCTGATTTTCTTGAACGGGAGCGTTAGAGCATCGTACATCTTGAAAGATCTTGCCGGCGGAAATTTGATTTTTTCAGATGTAGCGTTCATCAAGAGTATCTATAGGTTTATTTTCAGTGTTGCTCATATGACCAAGGCCACCCGGAGGTTTATAAGCCAATCACAAGAAAGCATTGTATTCAAAATTCGAATAAATACATTTTTAGTCAAACAGCAAACACAACTAGCGCTGGTTGGTCCCCGGTTGAATTAACGGCACTGTAAGGTACTTCTGAAATTAACTAAGGTCTTTCCTCTAGCTTTCCAATTCATGTCCCATGCGAACATCTGCTTGCCCAGATAACTTGTCCAGTTAATCAATGTCCGATCTGTGTGGGTCACAGATGTTTTATTTCCAAAGAGACTCTTGCAACCAAAAATTTCACGTCGGCCGTGTTACTGGTCTACAATATTGATGTGAGCTAATAAAGTGTAATCGTTTGTCTCACGATTCAGTCACTTAATGAAGTAGACCACGACTTTTCAACTGCGTACTTCAAGTGTTCATTAGAAAAAGTGACACTTAAAGACCTTGCCTTGCTAGTCTTCGTCAACTGGTCACACTTGAACTTATATGACTCCAAGCTCTGGTTCTGGTTGGTCAATTATTAGCCGCTGAGATTGGTGCATTTCTTACTTCGTTGTTTGTATGAGCTTTTGCCTCACTGGTCCGCCGTCGTAAGGATCTCCTGTCGCTGTGTTTCTTGATTAAGGGCAACCAAGATTCTGGACTTTCTCTTCTGCTATCCCTGTTGATGTTGTTCGAGTGTAGTCTCATGTGATTTTCCTCTTTCACTCTGTGTGTGTTACAGTGAGGATCACGATCAATTACCAATAGCAAAATATCTTCTTTACATGAAGTAGAAAAATTAAATGATGCAAGCCACAGGTTCTACAGTTTAGCAGCTTTTCTGTGTCAAGCCCATTAATGGCTTTTCCTGGCTTAATAACCATTGTAGATTGTCAGAGGACATATCTGGTTGTAGGTCTTCCAGACCTACTCCTTCCAGCTAGCTTCAAATCTAAATTGGCTCTGAAACGTTGTCCGCCTGAGCTTGCTCCCCTTCCTCTTCGTCACAACCTGACCTGATTCAACTGACTCCTGGAGCAATGCAACTAGGTGTTGCTCTTCAAGGCAGCTCAAACAGAAATTGTTTCCATCTTTCATTATTTGAACTTTCCCGATGATATACACTCAGGTGAACTTCTATCGTCACGGTGCCCAGTCTGGTATACAAGGGGATCTTCTTCTGACTGTTCAACAACTCAAACCCATGTGATCTTTCTGGAATGTGTCATCGTTATGGTTGAGATCTTTTAAAAGAACTGCAAGGAAGAAAGGAATTATATACCTCTTGCAATTGTGATCAATTGTGCTTGAGAGCAACTACGTCGCCTTTTGAATAGATAATCTCATATTCTTCGGCTGCGTCTTGAACTGTAATTTGTCCTTCACTCCCTTCAACCTCTTTCAGCAGATCGATTTCTCCATGTGTCGACGCATTCCTTCTGAACATACTCAGAGCAAGTGGAAGTGTACCAGCTCTTTCCGGTCTTCCCCCTCGTTCGTTGCTGTCGTACACCCCGTCCGAATTCTTTCGCAAAGCTCTGCAATGCCTTCTTTTGTCGCTCCTTTCCCTCCGCCCTCGTTTCCTCGTCCATATCCTCCTTAAGGTTTACTCTTGCCGTGCGACTTTCGAAGCCATTCCGGTGCCTTTGGACCCAGCTTTCTCTGTGTGTAATGGCTTTGAGGACCGGTATAAAAGATAAACGAGGATTGGTAGAGCCTCTCTATTGATTCTAAAAGGCAGCTGGGCCGCCGCGATGCGTAGTCGTTCAGAGCGGGTGTTCTCACTCCACTAAAAAATTCAGGCTCCAAATCTAAGGTGGTGATACCTTTCGGGGCCAACCATTACATAAGCCGAGGCCGAATAGCCCAAAGGGCCGAAAAAATTCTTGTAGATCAATATTGTCACTTAAGTCTGTAAATTTTGTGCAAAACAAAATAGCCACTGCAGGAATGAGGCCTGAAAAAAATCTTGCATGAAAAAAAATAACCCATCCCCCGCTCAAAAATAAAATAGTGGGCCCCTTACTGGTAGCCCTTCATGCTGAGTGCTACAATATATTAAATTCCTGCAGACTCTGCTACTTGTACCTAGTAAGCAACTTTCCTTTCACCAATTCAACCGTCTATTTTATAAATAAAAACTAAAGAAAATAAACCATAAAGGCTTTGTTACTTTTATTTCACCGAGGTAAGTCTTTGGTGTTCCACTTATTTTCACTAATTCTACATTTTATCGAACTTTAATTTCAGATTATTTGTCATACCAGCATTTATCAGTTATACAGAAATAGAATGTGTCTTTACTTTCCGTGCGCAATACTAGCACTGGTAGGTAAACCGATCTCGGTTTCTCATCAGAGTTCATGCAATTATAGCAGATTTATTAAATTGTGAGAAAGCATTTATTTTGCAACAAAGCGCGCAAATCCATTGTACTTGTATTCTACTTTTGACGTCAATTCTAATTATTTAAGTACTTTTAAGGGTTAAGTTACTGGTCAAAAAATACGAACCTCGATTTATAGTCGCCTTGTGACTTGCTTGAGGCGATGAGGCAATCGCGACCTATACAGTAAATTCCGCTTTCAATGAATCGATTTGAATCGGTTTGTCTATTGTCCTGTATCAGGTTATGTTTGATCGGCCGAAAAACTCTATGCTTGGACCCTTGCCAGGAGTAAATCAGTCAAGGAAGTACTTACGTACCTTTCTCTTTCACAGGATTTCTTTTTGTCTTTTCTCTTCTTCCCCATTTCTCGCAAAAAAAGATATGTATAAATCGCTTTCTCTGCCTTCTGGCGTTGACAGCCCGTTGAGGAGTTGCGTTACAAAGCGAGAAAAGTGACTTGAGATTCATATTAATACAGTTCCCTAAACAATTAATAAATTAAGAATATGATACCATGTTTTCGTCAAACAACCAAGACTTCGTATGACAGGAACTGCCGCGAACCGGAAGCAAGAATAGGTAATGTACCTCGGCCAGGAAATTACATGGGCAGAAACCTTATCTACGATCCCTGATTCGGGCTTAAAAGCCTTGTGATCCCTGATCCCATTCTTCTGAGCCCTGAGCCTTTTCCTCTGAGCCCTGATCCCAGTCATATTTTGGGCTTTGAGCCCTGAGCCCATATACCATGTTACGACCCTGCAAACCGCCCCTTCCCCCTAAGTAGTTTTGACACTCATGCAAGATGGCAGCCAGTAAGACGCGCTATATCTCGACGATTTCACGGGAAAATAGGGGACAGTCAACAGCCTAGATCAATTGGGGATTGTCGTTAATAGGGTAAGCTATGTCTTATTCAGTCTACTGCATTAATTCAAACATGTGTTCCCTTTCTTTCTGTAGCAATTTCGATTCGTGACCTGTTAGTCAGTGTATACTCTAGGATTTTGAACCTGATTTTGAACAATGTATTCAATACAAAGTGACAATTTATGGAGCTTTCAGTTTGGGGCTAGAAAACTTACAAGGCAATTACATTTCAATAAATATAAACCTTCCTGAATTTCCATGAAGTTACTTAGTTGTTTGCTTCTTTCAGTCTCCGGAAATTTAGGGAAAAAAATCCTGTGAAAATTTATCCATAGATCGAAACATTTCTCGGAAGACTTGCTAAACTTGATGAACAGGACCTATGGGGCAGATTGCTGAAATAAAGAAATCCATAAGATATCTTTGAAAGCGCCTGTTTTAAATTTTCTACACGCAAGATCACAACCTCGTTCCCTGGGAACGCGGTTGCAAGATCAATGAGAGAATGAGCGTTGCCTGCTTGCAGACGTCTACTATTTCCTTTGTTGCACGAGGAAAAGGAAATAGGAGAAGTCTGCACGCAGGCAAGAATAAATAAATAAAAAATAAATAAATGAGCGTTGAATGAGTGGATTCACTTGTTGACAGGAAGGCCGATTAGCCTCCCACGCAGGCGTTTTTCGAGGAGCTCGTCTTTCATCCCTCCAGAGGAGCTCCCCTAAAAATGCCTGCGAGGGAGGCTAAAGGCTGATTGGTATAGAAAAAAAATATGGAGGGTACTTAGGGACCGGTCATTATGTATCGCCTGAAGGGGGGGGGGGGGGGGGGGCGGGGCGGCGGAGGATTTTAGAGGGGATCACTTGATTTTTAGGAGAACAAAAGGAGGGATTAGTCGTAACTGAGAACCCAAAAGGGGGGATCACTGAAAACTTTGGAAGGATTCAGAGGGGGGACCACTCAAATTTGCTTACATGGAAAATGAAGACGTGGGGGGCATCGCGAAAGTCATCAAAAGTTATAGGGGGGGATCACTTTAGTGAAGTAACATTCAAAGGAGGGATCAGCTAAATTTCACCTTGTTTAGCCCCAAATCCTCTGACCCCCAGCCCCCGGCGATAAATAATGATCGGTCGCTTATCATCTACATGGAAAAGCCGGAAATTCCGGTTGTTCTGGTCGGAAAATCGAGTGGTTCGCGGCATTCCGTTTGATTTAAGGTGAATCCGCTCTCTTTTTAACCTGTTCAGCTGATTTTAATATACTTTGAAGCGGCCGTTCTCCCACCTCGTCAAATCGTATAGTTTTATGTTTATGGACAAGATTTCCACAAGTCTCTTTTTCTTCAGATTTAGTGATGAGGGGAGTGCAAGCGCGCGAGGGCGTCTTGAGACGCGAGAAACGAGGGCGGCGCGCGTGGTCATTTGCGTGTCTCGCGCGTTTCGCTCGACGGTCTAACAAAAAAGACAGACTGCTCGTACTCTAGTGATTTGTGTAGATGGTAAACACTCCAGGTTTAGAAAATATCCCAAATCGTGTGGACGGGGCCAATCAAACGATATCAACGACTTTTTTTGGCGCCTGACATATATCAGCAGTAGGGTAATTGAAAGTGTTTGGCGGTCTGCTGAACGGGAGGTCTGGGGTTCAAGCCTCGCCGGTCGCGTTGTTTCCTTAGACAAGGAACTTTACTCCACTTTGTCTCTCTTCACCCAGGTGTATAAATGGGTACCGGCGACATACTGCTGAAGGATAACCATGTTATAGACTAGCATCCCGTCCAGGGGGGAGTAGCAATACTCCTAGATGTTTCATGCTAATGAAACCGGGATAAGCTCCCACCGTTTGGGCCTTTGGCTAGTGTGCGCCTTTTTTACCTTACCTTACCGTATACCTTTAGAGTGTTATGGATAGAAAGCCAATATTTTTACCTATTGAGGAATCCCGTAGGAGTACCTATATGTAAAAAAATGCCCATTATTCTGTGTCGTAGTAGGGTCTAAGTGGAACAAAAATTTGCAATCTCTACCTCTAAGCAAACCGACGAGAATCCCGGCCCGTCACTGTCATTTGGGAGACCTCAGGGGTCCTAAGTTCTGTTTACACGAGCAAGTTTTCCTCGACAACTGCTCTTAGTCGTCTGAATGGGAAAACTCAACAACTGTTTTCCGATGTTTTCTTTTGTCAGTGAAAGAAAAATTTGTCAAGTTTTTCCAGTTCACACAAGCAAGCTTTCAGTGACAATTGAAAAACGTAAGCGTGTTTGTGTAAATAGGATTAGCTATGTATTCCTTTGTCATGGATCTTGTTTCAATTCTAGGTCACCATTGCCTTTTGGGAATCCTTGTTCTACATGAGCCTTATACCCGCTACGATTTCCTGTGAACCCGTATTATCTCTCTTCTGTCATCATAGCTGAAAATAAAAACGATAAAAGTCGGTTTTTCCTATCATTGGCAAAAACCTTTTGATGAATATACATATGGAAGCCGGTGGAAAAACTCCGCTTCACCAGGCGGCTATTGTAGGATCCGTGGAAGAAGTAAAGAAACTTATCTCCTGTGGAGCAAGGCCAGACATTCAGACAAGGCGTGGCCGCACAGCACTTCATTACGCTGCCGAAAATGGGCACAGAGAGATAGTTGGGATCCTGTTGGGATTGGGGGCTCAAGTCGACTTACCAAACAAGTGGGGAAGAACAGCGTTACATTATGCTGCCAGTAAACACCGATTAGATTGTATCCAGGCTCTTATTGATAACGGAGCTGATCCAAATAAACAGGATGTAGACAAACAGACTCCATTATACCATGCGGTGGCGGCGTCGGCAAAGTGGATGAATGACGAGGTAGGAGTTTGTGACACTGTATTGCGTGACAGTGACGTCTGTTACACTGGAATGCGTGACTATGCAGGTCACAGCATTCACGGGAGTGATACAAGAGTATTAGCTACTGAAATGCTTGACACCGTTGTGCGTTACACTATATTGATTTTAATATCAGCTGGTGCTGATGCTGATATCCCTGATAAAAGTGGTGTTACTCCTCTCCATCTGGCTGCTGAACTTGGCAACAGTCAAATCTGTATTCATTTGCTTGAAGAGGGTAAGGCTCAGGTTAACGCATGTGACCAATACGGAGCAACTCCCCTCCAGTACGCTGCTTATCAGGGTCATAAAAATATAGCAAAAATTCTTTTCTCCCACAGCGGTTTTTCAGGCGATTGTGTCGCAAAACAAAACAGAATGTCATTTGTCAAGCACGACATTGCATCATCTGAAAGAGAACTGCAACCACTAGCACACGTCCATAGAGATATAAGCGGCATAACTTCAAGCAATGGTGAACACTTTGACTCTGAAAAAGAAGAATTTGCAAAATTAGAGCATCTTGAGAATGTGGAGCCTGCTGAAAGCGAAGGGAGTAAAGAACTGCTTTTGAGTGAAGAGGCATCTCTCAGTTTGATGCTTCTTCAATTAAATGGAACAGAAGGTGTAGGGTGCGTAAAGCGAATCGCAGAAGTCGAAAGAATCGAACAAGACATCGGCCGTTATATCGAAGTTGCTCTGCAAGGCATGATACAAGCAGAACCGAGGTTTAGTTACTCCCTGCTAAAATCTGGAAGCACTTCGGAAAACACCAAAGTTGGTGAGCCTGATGAGATCGACTACATGTGCTGTTTAACTGAGTTGTCCAAAGTATGTTATCCGCACCAAACTAGCTGTGATCCACATGGATACCTGAGAATTAAGGTTCAAAGCCAAGGTTTGAATCAGTGGAACGACTGCGTGGATAGAGACGGTTTTTTAATTGCCGAGAAGGTCCACCAACATTTTCATTCCATGTTTGATCTACACTCCGAGAATTCTGATCTCACCGCGATGAGCAATTGTCTTCACAAAATGCGCGACTATAGGGAAAGGCCGGAACTTGGTGTGACTGTGGACATGTCTAAGACCAAACCCGGATCAAAGTTGTACTTCCTGTGGCGTGGATGCCAATTTAAGCGATTGATAGTCGAGGTGGATCTCATTCCTGCTGTAGAAATACTCGGATGGCCGCAGACTGCGATTGTTTCCCCTCAAGAGGGCTGTTCTCTTTATCACGTCATTCCAAAAGTTTCTCCGTCTCTACAAAATAACCCATCCGCTGGATTATACTGGCGCATATCCACATCCCTGGCCGAAAAAAGCTTATTCAAAACAATGAGCGCTCCAGCTCTTGCTTGTTACACAATATGCAAACTGCTTATGCACAGTTCCAATCCAGTTCAGTTATTTTCCCATTCTATGGATTTTGCGAGCCAAGACCTTCAACTCCTGCTGGTTATTCTTCACCGTTTAAAGTCGTACGATGCACTCATCAATTCGTACCTTTTGAAGATGATTTTCTTTCGAGAGAAAGCAAAACTTAGGCAAGGAAGTGACTGGGAATGGAGCACTGTCGGGATTCGTGTATTAGGGTTGCTTAACAAACTGTTGGTGGAATTGAAACAGGGTTATGTTCCGTCATATTTTCTTCAGGATTATGACGTTTTAACGAAAGATGACCCTTCGGATATAAAACAATAGGACTTGATAAACCAATGCTAATGTGACAGACTCACTCAGATGTGCCACATTCCTCTTTCTCGTTTACGTCAAAAAAAAAGGCGCCTAGTGGACGATGATTAGAGGAACAATAGTTACTTTTAAGCGAATACGCTCAGTGACTTAATTAACAACTGCCAAGTTCAGTTATTTCTGTTACACTGCCCTTTAACGTACTGTGCACATGCTCAGTAATCCATAGAAACGTAAATGCAAGTGATACACTCGGACACCAGCCCGCGGCCTGGCCAGTAACTTACGCATGCGCACTGTCATACCATGGACTGTTGTTTCGCCCTCATGTGGGCTCATCAGCATGGCATGCAGAGCTGGTTGTCTCAGCATTCTCGCACCCAGGGCCGCGACCCTTTTAGCCAGCACCACGGTTCGAGATCTCTGGCTGGTTATGGAACAGTATGTCTGCGATTCGCTGACTTCCGGGATTTCTACGCAGCCTCAGAAATTGGATACAGTACCCGTTACCAACAGTTACAAAACATGGCAGCTACTTTTACGTGTTATCCGGGAACAAGAGAGGATAAAGGTGCTTTACCCTATCTTGCCTGGAACCCTGTGGAGCCCTCGATATCGCAGTTCTGGGAACCAGAATGCTGCCATTGTCGGCACTGACCCAATCTCTTACCTAGAGTCTTCTGGCTTTTTGTTCAGCGAACCTGCCGCCGGTGCGACCGCCGCCCCACGGCGCTGACCAAAAATTCGGAAGACTCACGAACATGAGAAAGCCACTACCCAAGCTATATGCTTGTGGGCATGCGTAAAGCACTGGCGGGTGTCTGAGTCACTCATACCATACCTGCATTTAGTGTTACCTTTGTCCAGTAAAACGGGCAACGTGGACTGACCAAAATGTTTGCAGCTTCTGGCATATTATGGGAACGAGTTTGGAGCCAAGGCAGCGTTTCAGTGTGGACCGCGAAAATTTATAGAGGAGTTTTTGGGTTGGCCCGAGGCAACGATATTTATCACTGATCATTGATCTTTATTTTATATCTATTAGCCTTTGAAAATAAACGCCTTTGAGACCCTTTGTTTAGAAAGGTTAGGACCAGGTGGTTGGTTTTTCTCTGGTTTTGTCTCCCAGTGAACTAACTAAAAATGCAACAGCGTAACTGGGAGAGAGAAGCACCATGTTTTAAAAAAGGCACTTCGATATTGCGAGACTGATCAAACCGGGATTAATCATAAATGGAGCTAATTGGCGAAAGAAAACAACAAGTGACACCCTCAAACAACAGCCCCACAGACCCCACGGTTTATCATCCCAGCTCCCCCTCCCCTCCACGTGTAGTGGGACAGTTCATGCATTTATATATGAAGTAGATATTTCTATAAAAACCGGTCTGAGCTGCTCCGAGAATCACTAGTGCGTAGCTTCTGTACTAGAATAGATTAGTCCGTCTCGTGGTGATTTTAAAAAGTGTTGTGTTCTCAGTTCTACTCGTATCAAACGGTATTGCCCCAGTGACTTACGCATGCGCACATCCATATCACCAGAGAAAGTTTAGGCTTCATTTTAATGGCAGCATAGCCGTCAGATAACTATAGCTGGGGTAGCTTTGGGTGCCTACTAAGATATCATGGGCTTGGCTTGGCATCATCTACGTCAGTTGAAAATTTGATGAAGAGACTATCACCTGATGTGGCACACCTTAGTAACTTAAATTTTGTTCTGTTTAAGCTCGTGTTATGTTTTTATATCACCTCTATTTTTTAAACCTTGCTTATTTTAGAAATCTTTGCTCTATTTTCTAAAAATACTATAAACGTGGTCAAAAAATAGCTTGCTCTTCAGTTGACCGTCACGCAGTCAAAAGGAACCTAGTTTCGAAGGATTTATGCGTATAACAACAACTCCAGGTTACGTAAAAAAAATATTAAAGAAGCTATCATCCTTAAGCATGGAAAAATCGGTGATCTTTATGAACAAGAGACTAGAACGTCTCTTGTAATGAAACAGTACAATTTCTTTAGGACAAGTGTCTACGACACTTTTCTATTTGTGTTACTTTCGGCAAAAACCAGAGAGAATTTTAATTTGTGCCAACTCTCTAATTATAAGCTTCCAATCAGCACAAAATTATTAATTAATTCCTCTAAAGGTATAATTCCCGTTTAGTTCTCCCTAAGAAATTCTAGTGAGAACAGATGGGCATTACTTTTCCCACGAGAACGACCTGTTTTCATAGAGAACGAAAGCCCACTAGATGAATGAAATAAAAGAGTTCTCGAGATGTGTTAAAGCAGATCCGCCAGCTTGGCGTTTTTAAGCCTTATACTTTCAAGAGGGTCAAATGCCTAAATTTGTGGAAAGTCTACATTGTAATTTATGAAATGCTATCGGGGAAAAGTGAATAGTGCCAAAGCCATCTAATTTGAATAGCCATAAAATTTCATATTACACCATAACGTAACTAAACTAATTTAAACAAATGTTAACCAACTCCATTAAGGTTTTACGCCCCTCGTGCACTAGGAGGCTATTTGTGGTTTGGGTTTCTAATTTTAGGGCTACGACATGATGGGTTGCACATTTTTTGGAACGGAGCTGAAATAAAAAATAATCGCTCAGTATTCTCGGCAGTCATCATTAATCATGATTTTAACTCTTTAGAAAAAGAAAAGAAAGATATCAAATGTTTCTAACAAGGGTCGAGGAAGACAGTCATCAGTTTAGTCCGGCTTCATTTTTCACGCAGGAGTTTAACTTGAGAAAAAGGGCCCAATGTTTTAAAATTGCAATTTTTTGTTTCAATCCTGGCCATTGAAAGCCAAAGACAAGCACTTATAGTAAAGGCACAGTAGTAGAGTAATTTTCAATAAAACTGAACCATGATTTCAATTTTTTTTTAAAATTTCAATGTGTTTTTAGGGTTTTTAAATTAATACCAAAACGTTGGACCAAAACCGGTTGTGAAATCATAATAGTTGCTTTCTTGTCCACGATATTTAGAGGCTAGAAACACAATGAGAGGCGACATAATAAGAACGGATAAGGACGTAGAGGAAAAGAAATAAACCAGCTAAAAAAAACAATAAAAAGATAGGTAAAAAATATTTGATATTTTCTGGTAAAAAGAACGGTTTTTCAGTTCAACCTTCTTTAGCGTGCTTTCGTTATTAAGTTATGGTTTCAAACAAAGGCAATGATGGTTTTTTCAGTATTTTTGATTCCATTTAAATCATTATTATTTATTATTATTATTATTATTATTGCTATTATTATTAATCACGTTACTTAATCTTCCCGCTGAGTCTTGTTTCTATTATAAATTTGCCTTTTTAAATATCAGTAAGATCAGTAAAAACTTTAATTCTTTTTTGGGTGAAACTTCCCGAAATATGAACTTATTTCAGCAGTAAAATGAGACATTTAAACTTCAGAGGCTGTTTAGCCTGTTTCAAGGCGGGGCGTTTTTTAGACTCGTGAGACGATCAACGTTATATTGTGTTTCCTGCACGTCTGAAGCGAATATGACGGCGAGGAAGTCACTCCCTAATCACTTCCTGCTTTCAGGAACATGAATGAATTATGTCAACAAAACAGTAGACAAAAGCGAACCGAGTTTTCCCGATAACTCGGACGGAAAAGATGAGTTTCTTTACGGGGTATTTAATGAAGAAACGGAAAGTCCTATTTGGGACAAATATGATGGATGGAGCTCAACCAATGTTTTTTTTAGCAATCTTAACAATTTCTCTCTCTTTAAACTTGCACCGGCGTTTTGAGTCAATTACGGTGATACGAAAAGTAGTAATTTTGCAGCCTTTGCAGGGATGAAATCCTACTAGTATTCATTATAACCAGAAATAGATCGATGATACAAGAATAGATTGTAACTGTCACTACTTTATAAAACTAATGACCGTCTTAAAGAAGCCCGTGAGCACCATTCCTGGTTGTCAGAAATTTTAAAATTCAAACCATCAATTGTTACGGGAAACTGAACACTACAAAGACTTTCCATTCCACTGCTTTTATACCTTCCAGTGTTTTCGTATCCGTGGGTGTAGAATCGGTTGGTATATGTATAATCCGATACAGCACTGACTATATTGAAGGTTACGCGATAGTAATTGTTCTGAATTGTCCGTGTTGGCACTGACGCACATCAGGATAAAATCGGCCAAAAGTAGGGGAATCACCCTTTTAGCACCCTGCCGACTCAGTTTGCGTCACTGCGTTGAATTTTTACGCGGAATATTATTACTTTTGCCCATGAAAGGTGCACCACAAGTTCAACGTTTTGGACAGGTTTTGATGATCTTATTCAAAGGCTAGTTATCAGTTATAATTTTATTTCGCTGGTTTATATGATTAGCTTATTATTAATTTGTGCACGTCTGTGTTTAAATGACTTTAATTCCGTGGCCATAAACTCAGGTTATTTAAAACTCTTTTCACGTCAACTAGTTGAAACTACGACCACTATTTGTTCCGTTGAACTTTCAAAATCAGAACGTCTGATTTGTATGACGGCGGAAATTATAGCTCAGTGAATCCTTCGATTTGCATCGGTCTTTTCAGGTATAAACTTGACAAACTTGATTAAACCAATAATATGATACTTGGGATCAAACTGTAATTTTCTGCGAAAAAAAAAAAAGAGTTTGAGGACTAGAAGTGCAGCCATATGGCACAAGATACGTCCGGTTTGTCTTGATGATCACACGGTGCCTGCGCAGTTCGCCGTGTTTCGATGTGTTGGTTCGCAGATACTATGTTAGTTCGTCAGCGACAACAAGCATTCAACTTTTAAAACTCTCCATTTCTCTCTTCTTGACTCATTTCAAAGTTTTCACCAGAGCACAACCTTACCAGGAATACTCTAGTGAGAATGAAATTGCAAAATTGGTGAGGTGCGACCGAACGAGGCAAACGCGCGCGAGAGAAAGAGGTACCTAATATTTTTTTTATTTTTTTTAAATAATAGTAGTAATAATAATACATGCTTTTTTATATTGTTAACAGTCATGGTTACTTTCACTCACCACCTTTATATCTGTGTTCTGTTTAAAATATTTGTTGCTATCGTTATCTGCGAGGCTTTGTGTGACAGAAAACAAAACATTTACAAAAAATCGCGGTTTCAAATATTGCTTTAGTTTCAAAAATAATCTCACTAAGTATGTCAGGAAATTGTCTCTATACTTTCCAGAAGGATGATCTTCTCCACAAAATTCGGATTTATGATTTAAAAACAACATTAACGCGCTGTAAAGTAGATAATTTATTTGCGTGACTTTCAGTTTTCCAATAACAGACCTTGGGTGTTGAATTTCAAGACCGGTCGACCTCCAAAAATCGTCTGATCTTTGACGTAGTGTGCCTGATTACGTTTCTGTGTCACTTCCACTTCAATGAATAAGCAAGCTGCACTGGGGTGGATTCCATTGAATGAAACGACCAAGCTTCGATCGAAAAGCTTTGCTGAGAGGTTTTAGACAACTATGCATGTCCAAAAAGGTAAGACAAGTTTTACACATAACCTGCTTGCCTGCGACGGTCATTCGAGATCGACAATTTGCGTGCGATCGCCGTTTTAAAATATATTTCAGTATTTCTTTATACTTCGAAAAAATTCAAAGTAATTGAACTGACAGAATTGCCAGTGACCATGGCCATTCTGTGTAAAATAGATGAATAGTTTAATCCCCCTTGAGTTATGCAAATGAAATAATAGCATTATAATACTACGTCCTACCTATTCAGACTGGGAAGTCCCTCGGAAGTCACATGAATAAGAAAAGACTTTGTAATCGAAGCCAAGCGAGGCGTCTGCTTGAAATAATAAACTGACATGACCTAATATAGGTCTACGGGCTTGATATAAAGAGAACAGCCTTTCTTGTACGAAGCAAAACTTACAACATAGTGTTAGCGTTGTTCTTTGGTTGTTAGAAATATAATAACAAGACAAGAGCTTCGTCTCGGCAAGACAGGAAAACGAAACGAAACTAACTGAGCACTTGTGCTGACATTTAAAGAGATTGAGAGGAAGTGATGACTTTCCTAGAGCATTTGCTGACTACCACAAATTTCCACATAGGAAATGGTAAGAAAATCTAGTCAAAGTTTTTTGTCTTTGGAATTCGATTTTTTCCATCGCTTTATCAATTTATCGAACTGATAACGATAGTTAATCATTTCTATTTCTTGAGTCTTCAAAAGTCACACGTGGAGTAATCTGTCACGCAGACTGTCACGCAGTGAACAAAATTGACCAATCAGAACACAGGAGACAGTGCTTTCCTGACAATCCAATTTTATCTCTGACATCACCTCAACATCCGGGTTCCTTATGTCATGCCTTGCCCCTACCCTAGGGTTCAGCGGAGAGTTTTCTACAAGGAAACTCACGACAGCAGAAATACTAGAAGACTGAATGTTATTCGAGTTTCATGCAAAAATCACTGCCTCTGTAACATGTCCTGGAACACTCCGAGTTCTGGAGGTTTCCAAGCAATGGCGCCTTCCGAGGCCCAACCGTATATGAGCCACGAACAGCTTTTGAGTAACAGAGACGGTAAGCTAAGCTTGCATCGTCTTGAAGATTTTTTTGGTTCAAGATGACCTTTCTTCTTTTCTTCGGGCCAGCGAGATGTTAATGGCTTATCTGTAGAGTTAAATCTCCGAGTTATTGTTTCGTGAAGTAGTGAGCGAGTGAATTTTTCTTGTATTGTAGCTCTCGAGAGAAAGCTTTCGCAAAGAAGACCTCGACAAGAACTTGTGAGCATAGGAATAATGCCAGGTTTGTATCTGGGGTCTTGCCATTAAGTGATCCATCCTCGATCCTTCTTGTAACATCTTTTTTTATTTTGTATTTTTAGCGGTTAGTGCTGCACCGGCAATACTCTCCCAGAGGACAAAACTCGAAAGAGCCAAGGCAAGTTTCGGACTCGTGTTGTGTTTGTTGGTCCTTGAATTGGGGTCCCTTCAATATAGTTGGGAGAGCGAATAAATAAATGAAAAGATAGGCAGAAAACATTTATAACATGCCATTTGTTTTTATTAATTTGTCTTTCAGACTGGTGATATTCTACAAAAGAAAATACGGGCAAGACCAAACCGCGCTCAGCTGATTCAAAAGCATATTCTATATGGTATGTACTTTTAATATTATTATTGTCCTGTCAAGCTCGATCACCTTTCAGGAGTGGAGTTATGTTCGCGTGATTTGACAGTGTGAATTGAAACTAAGGATTCACACAGAGTATTGTATGGCAAATGTTTTCGACTCTTTCAGCAAATTTAAAGTTTCACAAGCTGAATATCTTGTCATATTGTCAGTTTTAAACGGTCGGCTTGTTCAGAACAACAGTTTGTTTGTGTCGAGAATTCCTTCAGTTCATTTATATTTTTTTCACAATAAGTGTGTCCACTCACTAAAAAGAACACAGCTTGATAACTTCCATGTGTTGCTGTATCTAAAGAACTTTGTTCTGTGAGCTAGATTTAATTTCTCGGGTAACGGTTCATGAAAAGTGTTTCGATCGGGTGCTATGTGCCTTATGCAACTTTCGCTTTCTGTTTTTTCACCTCACGATACCCATCAGTACTAGTGTTTTAGCTGTCATAATTCTTTCTGTTACATCTGCTCACTCTAGTTTGCTGCATCAAAGAAAACACGGATAGGATTTGGTGTCTTTTTCGGCTTCACTGTTTCTTTGACGTGCTTGAAAGCAAGAGTAAGAAATTGACACCTTTACTGTCGATATCATTCAGCGCGTTGGAATTTTTATTTTTTTGTGGTAAATTTGTCTCTAGATAAAACCAAAGTTTTTTGAAGCAGAAAGAGATAATATAAACTCACCCTTTTTCATTGACCTTTGAAGAGTATTTGCGCAACTTTTACTTCCACGAATTCCAAATTAATAGAGTTAATCCGAGAAAGTATCTTTTATTGATCTTACCACATTCTAAGTACGTGCGAATCTTTTGTTCTTCTCTGACTTTCTCTCTGTTGTCGTTTTTCCAAGTATGAGCTCTGTTAAACCTATGGATTATCTTGTTTGAGAGACAGAATTTGTTAAAGATATCTAAAAAACCAATCCATTTATATATAAAACAAAGGCAAAAGATTTATTATGACTGTTTTTTGGTCATATTTCAATTTTTGATTATGTCAGTTATGCCTTTTGACTCTTAGTCTTTATCAAAAGGCATAATTATACAACCCACCTTTTAATTTCACAATTATTGTTCCATTCATTCAGTTGCAGTTTATCTACATGTGACTCTTTATTAAATTACAACCTCTTAATGATATTATTGTTGACCAATGCAACTGTGATGAAAAAATGAACTGTAAGAAGAAACTAGTTTCAGCAAAGCTGGATGTAATTGGGTGATCTGTTTGGATTGGTTTGTGATGTTGGCCGTCACATTTTAAATGGTTTAAACTTCAACGAAAACTGAAGAGAAACCTCAAAAGCGACCCATCCTACCATCTTTTGAAGAAGGCACTGAAAAAAGTGCCAATGATAGCTTGAGAGACATCTTTATTCAATGGATATACAGACACACACTAGCTACACAGAGAAAGAGATTTGCAATCACATTTTGGAAGGGAAAAAACTCATCAAAAGGTTGAAACTTCAACAAAAAGTGAAGAAAAACCCCAAAAGATACTCATCATAGCATCTTTTGAAGGAGACGATGAAAAAGTGTAGTACGCTAGCTTCAAACACCTCTTTATTTAATGGCTGCCTTCGCTTAATATGCTTTATCGTTACTGCGTTAATAATTGATAGTGTTTATTTTGACGACATAAAACCGGGGGGGGGGAGTACTCTCTTGCATTAACCGTATAGATATTTCTCTGAAATCGTGTCAAGATTAGGAGAGCCAGATGACGCACCCCCACTACGACTTCCCCCAAATACCCCCCTCCCAGCGAAGAAAATGAATGTGTTTTATAAACTGGGCTGGCCACAGGTAGCCCAGTTAACAAGCCTTGTGTTTGTGATGCAGTGAAACCTGTATTAAGCAGATACCGTATTAAGCGGACACCCTCTATTAAGCGGACAGTAGCCGAAGTCCCCAAATTTATTTCCCTTATTTGCTTTAAATGAAATCTTTATAAAGCAGACACCTCTATTAAGCGGAGGTGGACACCTAAAGAGTACCTGAAATGGTCATTTCTATTGTTGCCGACCTGTATTAAAGGGACACTTAAAATTAAATTCCACCACCCAACACACCAGACACTGGAAATGATTGCCTTGAATTGCCACCCACAAATTTTTCGATTTTTACATTTAAAAACATGACTTGACGAACTTATTTGATTAGTTTCACAGTAAAGGATTGTTTTCTATTTCGTTTTGTTTGTATAGGGCTTGTTTCACTCATCTGATTTCTTCAAATTTGAGTTGCAATCCATGTTTATTGTACTATGATCAACTGGTTCACTTTGATGAAGAAATTAATGCAAACTTCTGTCATCATAGTCTCTGGGAGTATTATAAATGCTTCCACTGTTCATTTGAATGGCATTTGACACCTCATATGACGTTATATATCGAAACCTGTATTAGGCGGACACCCTGTATTAAGCGGACACTACAGCATTCCCCGAGGGTGTCCGCTTAAGACAGGTTTCACTGTACTTAGAAGCTAGTTGGTACATTTGAGACCTTTTCATGCATTCATCAGGTGTTCATGTAGCAACAACAATTTGCCATCTGTCCTCTTTGAATTTGTTACTTTTAATATGGTATTCCTCCTCCCATTTCTGCTGAATCCAAGTGAGAGGTATGCTCTTTCCTGATATAAGCTCAGTGTAGGGAGAGATTTTGATATGGGGATATCATAAGTGTGACAGAGTCAGAGTCAGAAGAATCAGAACGTTTCCATTTCTTCCAACTTCACTTACAACTCCGCCGTTTATGTTCTGCTTATGATCTAGTGACAACCAGATTGTCAGAGTCGGAAGCAGAAGCAGAAAGATAAACCAATCGCAATGCACATTCCCACGCTTTGTGATTGGTTTAGTTCTTCTTTTTTTGCTTCTGACTCTGACAATCTGGTTTTCACTAGATCATAAGCGGAACGTAGGTGACGGAGTCGTAAGCAGAATCAGAACGCTGTTTTCACTAGATCATAAGCTCTAGACTTCTGATTACGACTCCGACTCCGTCGCTAATGAAAACCAGCCTTTAGAATATACTTGTACCACCAGTACATAAAAATATGCCATTTTTCTTCAGAAACACCTGGTGCTGTGGATCCGTCTTTGGTTGACAAACAGATGAGATTGAAAAGGAAAAAGTTGGAAGATAACCTCAATGACAAGTTATCATTTAGACCTGGACCACTAGAACTTGTGAAACAGAATATTTTAGAAGCAGGCACTGAAATGAGCCATGCCGTGCAAGAAGGAACAGTGCCTTTTACTGAAACCACTTCAAATTATAGAGAACCTATTTCACCGGAAAGTGTTGACTCACCTGAACCATCTCCTGACCCAAGCAACATTGCATCACCACCAAGCGTTTCATCATCACATAGTTTTGCATCGTCTCCAGGATCAACATGTATAACGTCCACAGTGCAGGCTCTTGCTTCACTGCAAGCGCAAACCCGCAAGCATTCTCTGGAACAACAAGAACAGCAGCAGCAGCAACATCAGATGTTTTTACAACAGCAAAATGGCCAGCAGCAAGTGTTGCCTTCACAGCTTCCAGTGTCTTCCACTGGAACAAAAAAGGAAGCCAGGTCTCGCAAGAAAACTGCCAAACCAAAAGTTAAGAAGTACAAATATCATGAGTATAGGCCCCCCAATGGTGAGGTGCAGAAATCTGAATTACCATCAGACTCACCATATGGTTTACTTTTACAACAACAACAGCTTTACCTTCAGCTTCAGGTGTTGTTTCAAAATTATCCGCATCATTGCATGTTGCCTTCTATTCCGGAGAATGCAAAAGTTAGCTCAAATGGTGGTAAGAACAATAATTCAAATGCAGAGAAACCTGTAAAAATTGAGGAGATGAGAGTTGTTGATATGAGAAGGGCTCTAAAGGAACGTGGACTTCCAGTGTTTGGCTCAAAAACTGATTTAATTAAGCGGCTTCAAGAGATTGGGGCCTTTCCACCTCCTGAGCCAAACGCAAGCATCACAATATCACCTCCTTTAGTGTCTACACAGGCGCAAGTAACAACATCAGCCCCAAGTTCTTCCAGTGCTCAAGCTCTTCCAACAAATGTAGTCCATCCATCCTTGCATAGATCAAATTCTCTACCATTACAGAGTCCAAATTTGAATACCGTGCAGCAGCTGCAGATGCAGATCTTAGCAAATAACCAGAGTTTACAACAACTGAAAGTCCCGCCTGAGGTCCAGCAGCAACTGCAGCAGCTCCAGTATCTGAACTTGCAGCTACAGCTGCAGCACTTGAACATCCAGCAGCAACAGAATATCCAGCCAAAGCCGATGGATACTCCAGTTACTTGTCAGACTGCAAGTGTGAAAACAGAGACTCTTACCAACAACACCTGTACATTTCAGGGTAGTCCTGTCAATCAGAGCCAAACTTCAGAGCAGAAGCCAGTGCCATTTGCTGTAAAGCAAGAATGCCAGACTGTGCAGATGTCACCCAGAAATCCTCATCAGCAACAGCTGGCTAAAACGCAAACACAAGTTAAGCAACAACAGGTTGACCAAGTTAATCAGGCTTTGGTACATTTGCACGAACAAGCTCAGTCACTGGATAGTATAGACTCAAACGCAAGCAGTGTTGAGAGCCAGGTTCTGTCGTGGGACCAGCAGCATCCACTGTTTGATGGAGAGAGTGAATCATATCCATCACCTGGTTCTCAGCTTTCAGACATGTCAAATTTATCCCCCTTGCCAGCAGATAACCTTTCTCATAGCATGGATTCATTACACAGCAGCAGTGTTTTCCATGGAAATGCAAAGCCTGACAATCAGCTCATTCCAGGATCCTATCCTGAGAGGTCTTCTGATGAATACCTTTCAATGGTTCCACAAAGAAAACCCAGGTCCTTGTCTGAGCCTCAATTTCCTGTTTCCACTCACAGGCGGACCTCATCATTTCCATCAATCCCTTTTGCTACCCCACCACCAAGTTATGAAGCTGCTGTGGCGGCCCAGTCACAAAAGCAGTTTCAGAATGTCGGTTTTGGAAGCCAGATGGTTGGTGGCTTTCCCATCATGAACAGTGTGAGTCCAAAGCAGGATGACATGGACTTGCATCTTGATTCTGTTATTCAGGACAAGGAATTAAGTCAAGAACTACAGAAGGTATCTTAGATTGAGAGCTGTTCAGTGAGCCTCATTTAGTCGTACACAAAAAGTGCTTTGACTTTTATGAATAGACTGTTCCCTCATTTCTATGAGTAAAGGCAGAAACTTGAGGCTTGGGGGGTGACAAATTTCATTGATTTGACTCCCAGTAACTATGTTTGATTGAAGTTAAAGCAATGTGTTGCTATTGAGAAAGAGTACAAACAGAATGTCATTTAGCACGGAACAACTCCGAGAAGCAATAAGGGACAATATTGTTATCAACACTTTAAGCAGGGATGGTACTCAGATTATACTGCTATTACTAGGTGGGGAAGTGAACAGCTAGGAAGTTCTTTTGGTTGTGTTTTCCGTTAGCTTCCTATGAAAGTAGCTGGGGGAAATCAGAGGCAAACCTGCTTCAAGAATATGGGTTACTTACCACTTACATTGTAAAACCGGAAATTCTGGTTGGAAAATCAAATGGTTCATGACATTCTGTTTTTGAAGGTTCAGAAAATGTGGGCTGTGATTTGAGACGATGCAATTTTCTTAGTCTGTTTTGTCTGATATACTTTGTAGTGGTTTGTCCTCCCACCATATAAAATTTTATAGTTTTATGTTTATGCACAAGATTTCCACTCAGGTGGTTTGTGTAAAATGTTAAGCACCTCAGAACTCACAGAACTTTACACTTTTGTAGTTTTAAGTTGATTTGTTTCTTGCAGGCTATGATGAAGAATTTTGCTTCACTTAATCATGATGACATACTGGAAATACTTGGAGGTAAGTATCAATGAACTGGTGTCATTTCCCTGGTTATAGAACCTATTTCATTCTTTTAGATAATGTAGCAAGCCTCTATTTGATATTTTTAACCCACTGATATTGATGTGTGGTAATATAGTATCTTGGGAGACCTCTGGCCCTTTCCGGCAAGATTCTTAACTGCCTTTTAGATAGTTGTGAATGAAAATGCTCCGAACTATTCACTATTTTCACATAGACTATAATGCTTCTTGTTTAGTAACCCCTCCAAAATTTTGCAAACATTGTCTTCAATTTCCCTTGAGACGACTGTAAATACCTCAGAGAAATAGAGAGGAGAAATGTGATGTCAGGTTACCATGGTAGCAAAATTTCTGGATCACATCAATATGGTGTTTAAGCAACATCGACGGTGACGGCAAGAAGAACATCAAGAGAGCAATAGGTTTATATTAGCAAAACAAAAACTTTGAACATGCATCACGGTTGTTTGTACACTTCCTAGTTGTCATTGCATGATTCCTAATGTCACGCGCCCTCTTTTTGGAGTAGGTGAACACAAGGCAAAAAAATTTTTCTTTCAGACTCAACCCCAGAAAATTTTGCGAACATTTCCACAAATTAAATGAAATTAAATAAGACAGATAAAGTTTGAAACAGTGCAAATTCCCTTTTTAAGTGATGTTTGCGGTTTGTTGTCATTGAAAAATTTGCTACCATGGCAACATGACATAACCATTGCTTTCAATAGAGAGGAGAAGTCGTTATGTAGTATTTTTTTTGGGGGGGGGGGGGGGGTAAACAAGGTGCATTATGGTCTCTGTGAAAATGGTTGGAGTGATTTGAAGGTCCAAGCAATTTCAAACCAAGAGACAAGAAGGCCTCAAATTTAACATAGATGCTTACTGTCCCCAACTTTTTTGATAAATGTTGGTCTGTAAGTGCCGCGGATGGCTATTGCAGCATGTTTCTCAGTTATCAATACTTTTTTGGCGTAAGTCACAGCATGCAAAGGAAGTCTCGTCTGATAGCCCGAGGCTAGTGGACTTTGCTTTCAGGCTATCTTAACTTGCCTGATCAACAAGTGAAGTTTTTCGGAAATTCAAATTACAGAAAATTTGTAATCATTATCCTGCTCATCTAAAAAAATTTTCATGTTAGTTAAAATGGCTCTTTAGCTAGTACATTCTAGCTACAGCTTGTAAAACTGACTTCTTTTTCACCCTGTGTCACCTTTTTAGAAGTTATTGTTTGACACTGGACACAGGAGCCCCTTAATTTCTTTGCTGCCTACTTTTTTGGGCAATTCTAAGCATTTATTATTGTTTATGACAACTACAAGTATCAGCAGTTAAAGGCATAATTGAAAAAAGGAAACAGTATGCAAAAAAATAGAGTTCAGTTCCCAGTGGACCACTTTGCCCCTCTAACATGTCTACTATCCCTTTGTTTGCCCCTCTAACATGGCTACTGCAACAAAGTGAACAGACTCTGTAGGGTGACCTAGTTGAAGCTTACATTCATGTCCTTAAAATTCTTCATAGAGCCTTGTAGTCAGTTCCCAACAACTATAGTAACAAATTCTTTTGCTGGAATAATGACTCCTTCACTAACAACATCTGGAAATCAACCACCAATGAGCAAGTCGCCAAGCTATGGATCTTACCTAAGCCAACGCTTTGTTCCTCCAAGTCAAAACTCCCCGGGAAGGATGTCACGAAGCTGTGATGATGTAAGCCAGTTGTCGGTTAACAACAAATTTCCTTTTCAAGCAGAAAATGGTGCAATGTATGACTTTGATAACTTTCTTACAAGTCCATTGTCGCCCATGAAAATTGACTCTTGTGACACAGATGATAGCCCAGGTTTACTGTTTAACTCATCAAACTCCATACCCATCCCATCCTCGAATGGTATTGTTGGAAAGACAGACACTTTGAGCTGGCTCGACTTAAGCATGTCACCCACAGCTCAGCAGAATATTCCACATGCCAATGTTGAACTTACATCAATACATAACAACAATTATAAAGGGACTCCGCCATTAAATTTGTATGACGACCATGAACATACGCCATTGTCACTGTTTGACTTAGAAACACCTACTGCACTTCATCCTCCGAGTGACTTTGGTGAAGCGATGGATTACTGCATCTAGGTTGTATTGCATTAGTTTATGTATAATAATGAACATAATACCAGTATCACTATAAGTGATCATACATTATTTGTGTAAATAATAGTAAACAACTTGTTAATAATATTAAAATTATTAATTGTTAGAACAATCAGTAAAATTTATTTTATTGATTACTCTAACAGTCTTACTATAGAGTTATTAATAGATGTTAACATCTGTCTATTGTGGTATAATATTGTACAGAAAAAAAAAAACAGAAACAAGTTCCTGTAAGGACATTATAGGCATTAAGCAGGCAAGAGTCAGTCCTCCAATTTTTTTTTTTGTATCAGAAATCCTTGTGCATTTTGCAGACAGCAGACAAAATTACTCTCGGAATAGGCAGCATAAACCTAAACAACAAAATGGAATTTAATATTAGTTTTATTTCATGATATACTTGTGGCTAATCACCACACCAATATTTTCTATTTGTTTTGATGAATAAATTGTTGTTCCACGGCAGGGTATTGCCATTAATAAATAATATTGGTAAAGATGGTAGATTCTGGCAGGGTTTGTGATTTTCTGAAAACAATTTAATATTTCTAAACAGACTGACTTCACTGGCAGTGCCACCAATAACTTCCATGTAAATGGTGTATTAATCATTCACTCTGTCAGAATTATGCCAGCGTACTGACTTTAATTTTTCATTTTTTAAGAAAGTGTTGGCTATTGATGTTACAATGTGATCCTTTGTAGAAGAAGGTTAAGGCTTTGAAATCAGATCTATTAAAAAGTTTTTCGTTGCATAATCTTGTGTTGCTATGCTTTCTGCCACTTATAACTTAGCCTGTTTCAGACGTTCAGATAGTAGCCGGTGCCATGATCAGATGGTGGGGAGAGAGTCAAATCGTGCGTGGGGGAATGAGGAGGAAAAACAAGGGGAGAATAGCGCGAGAGCAAAGGAACTTTTCCCTTGCAAGAGGCTGGTAGCATAAGTCAACTAAAAAACAACGACAACAAAACCATTGGTCTTGGCTCGTGGGTGCTCTTGAACACTGTATTGTAGTGACCATCTGAATTTGGTGTACTTGGATTATCAAATCAGTTGAATGTCTTTAACTTTCTTGTTGTAACCTGCGATCATTACGAGGTGTTTTTTTTTTTGGGAAGTGCAATATTTGGCAGACCAGCCTTCCAAAGATAAAAGGAAGAAGGACCATCTGATTGCAGGTTACTCTTGTTGTGTTTCAGATTTATCCCTGTATGAGTCCAATCTATTTTTTGGTCTTTAAACATACAACAGTATTATAATGAGTTGAGAAGAAAAAAGAAAAATAATGGCAATGTATTCTTCGACCAATAATATATTCCACCATGCAAAATTTAACTTTGCCTCCTTCTGTACTGCATTTTAACAACACTAATTCTGTATATTTTATTGTTATGTGAATGAGTGGGGAAGGGGTCAAGGTCCTTGACCAGGAGATGGTGGACATTAAAAGAAAAATCAAGGAGGCCATCCATATCAACCATAAATAGAGACATGGGGGTTATGAACCTCCAGTGATTTTTAATCATTTGTTGTCATGTGACAACACTGAATGTTCATTGCTGATGAAGATATGTGTGATACAATCGAAAGCTACAACACCAAAAAATCTGAGAATTTTTCAAAAATCCTTAAGTACTGTGATGGATTCATTTATACAGAACAAAATAATCTTGATATCCATGATGTGTGAGGGCAGAGTTGTGCAACTTTTAAAGAAGTTAGAAAAATGTAACTCTCAAAAAGTACAGCTGCTGGGTTTTTTTTGTAGTCTCCTTGCCAAATCAAATGTTGCTATAACTTGGTGCATTTTGTATTGAAAATTGGCAAATAAATAATTTTGTTGATGACTTCCCCCTTAATGCACAACTCTGCCTTCAAAACACTGTGGATTTTGATGGGATCAATATGTGTCAAACATTTGTGGAAAACAATTCACAAAGCTGTCATCAAAACTATATCAAGTGGCAAAGGAAGCATGATCTACACTGTAATTCCTCAGACTCACATTTGTTGCTTGTGATTGGTGATTGCTTTTCATTCCTGCATCTATTTGAGTCATTGACTAGCTTGTTTTGAATGTGTGTGGCCTTGTTCAGTGCAAGGGTATTTTAGCTTGTGCACAGGGAGTCACAAATTGTGCGTCATAACTGGGCGTTCACCCAGTTTTGCCCAAACTATATGCCCAAACAAACCATTTATCCAATTTGTCTCCAGGCACAGCCAAGGGAATATGCTGTCCCTTATTCGGTCCCTGAGCTTAAACCTTTCGTTTTGAATGGGTGCACCATGACAAGGAAGTTATGTATGAATTATATTTTTTCAAGTGCTAAGTGTATCAGGTTTCTAGGAGTCTTTTATATTGAGCAAGTTAATAAGAAAACTCATTGGAGACTGTAACCTCATGAAATTTCAGCCATCTCCACCCCCTAACCTGTGGGAGGTGCCCCTTTGGGTTAGGGGGTAAAGACCACTGACATTTCAGACTATAGAGACTGGAGACAGCTGTTGAACCAAGAGGAAACGCCAACTACCCAGTTCCTCCTTTGGCTCATCAACAACACAGTACCCGAGGGAGTGGCAGAAAATTTGAGTCTAGTTCCCCATCAGCTTGCAATAATTTTGCTTACTCAGCCAGCCTACCTAAGCAACACTACAACTGATTTCCTTACTCCAGATTTCAAGTGACAGGGATGATTGAAGAATTTTTTTTGAGGTGTTAAATTTTCGATTCCAGGATTTTTTTGGGTAGGAAAATTTGGTGAGTATTTTCCTTGGGTGGCTTGACCAAACAATAGTCTGCAAAATTAATATAATTGGGGTGTAAAATCGGCATGGGATTTTTGGGGGGTTAACTTTTGGTGCAGGGATTTTTTTGGTGTTGTTGGAAGCCTTAGGGATTTATTTTTGGAAAAAACTAAGAAGGTACCAAGATTCCAAAAGAGATGAGACGTGTGACGTCAGGTTAGCATGGTGGCAAAATGTCTGGATCTCAACAATCTTTGTTGAGAGAGGCGGCGATTTGCATTGTCGAACGGTGGAAAAAAAGTATCTGTATGGGCTACCGTTTTGTTCCTAAGTGCAATTATGCAGACGAAAGTCATAAATGTCCAGTTTTCGCTTTAAATCTGCCATATTTGCAGGACCACGGGTTTTTGAGATCCAGACGTTCGATTTTGTTCGATTGCCCAACCCAATCGAACGATTGGAGTTCGATTGGGTTCGATTGGTTTTTTGTTCGGTTTTGTTCGATTGGATAGGTCGGGACTGAATGTGGGTAAAAAATGTGACACAGCTTGGGTGCGTACCAATTACATGGGAAAACCGAAAAATCTGGTTGAAAAACCAAATGGTTTGCGCCACACCGTTTGGGAAGCTTCAGAACCTATGGGCTGTGTTTTGATGCAAATGCAATTTTGCTTGTCAGTTCGTTCAGGTGATTTAGATATACTTTATTGCTGATCGTTCTCCAACCACATCATATTTTATAGTTTTATATTCATTGACAAAATTTCCACCTGCCTGGTTTTTGTAAATGGTGAGCACCCCTTGTTAAACTTTGGCCTGCTCTGGTCATGTTTTTAGGGTAGTTTTTGACGTTCTCTCTCCAGTGCTTTAGGATCCTTTAGGGGGGGTAAGCCAACTTGAGAAGGCCAAAGCGCATCTTGAGGAAAGCAATTCCGAACTAAAATCCGAGGTGCAGGAGCTAAGTAGCCGCAAGACAGAAGGTGAACGTAAATTGAAAGTTTTAGAGAATCAAATCGCGGAAGCAAACGCTCGGCTCACAGATGACGAGCATCAAGTAGCGGAGCTGTCCAGCGTCAAAGCCAAAATGCAGAAAGAGTTAGAGTCAGCCAATTCTCAACTGGAAGAAGTTGAGTCCAAATGTTCAGCTGCAGAGAGGGCAAAAGCTTCACTGGAGTCACAGCTGGCGGAAACACAGGTAATTCTAATCTTGCCTAAAATTCAGCGAGTTAGGTTAGTCAGACCCCTCCTGTAGTGTGCATTTAAGGTGTAACGACCGTATCTTTACTCGATGTTTTGTGGGGGGTTGAAGCGGAACCAATTTGTTATGCGCGGTTTAAGTCAGCTGTTGAAGTTAAAGATTCTGACCACATTGCACACTATTGTTTACATCACTTTGGAAGTAAATAGTTGTCCTAATGCTTCTCAGAAAAAATCTTTTGTCTTGTCACGTAACGCTTGTACCTAAGGAGCGTTACGTGACGAGACGAAAACGGAGACTATTCTTCAAAGATCACTGTAACACAATGAATCTCTCCTCACTTCTGGTATTTTTTATTTTTGTATTTTTTTTTCTAGGAATCTTTAACAGATGAAACTCACCAGAAACTTTCCCTGAGCAACAAACTCAAAGAAAGCGAGTCTGAAATAAGTCAACTGCAAGATCAACTCGATGATGAAGAAGATGCAAAGATAGCGCTGCACAAGAACCTCTCCGCCGCGCAAACGCAGGTGGGTGATTGCTTTTCCTATTTTGCTCTTTACTTTAACGCAGTTGGGTGGGTGGGTGGGTGGCATTTTACCACAGGTGGGTGACTGCATTTCGTATTTTGCTTGTTGCCTTAATGCAGGTGGGTGGGTGGGTGGCATTTTACCGCAAGTGGGTGATTTCTTTTCGTGTTTTGCTTTTTTGTTTTACACAACTGTTCTCCCGTTATGCTTCCTTCACGACAGCAAGATCTGTGGATCAGGAAAGAAAAAGAGTAAAGAGACTTAAATATGGGCTCCGAATAAAGTCGTTTATCCTCTCGATCACTTTCACATGACTTGTTTACCTGCTTGACTATGCGATTGACCTACTGCAGAGAGATTTCTACCTAAGTGAGGTGTGTGTGCGTTGCGAAGCGTATGTGGATGGATTTGGCCCTTTTAGCCATTTTGTCACCTTTACCTGTCTGGTTCCGCTGGAGCGCGGAAGGAAAAGTCGCGTCCAAGCCGCGAGAGAAAGGGAAAGACCATTTCATCTTTCTCTCTTCCTGGCTTTGCCGATCGTTTTCGCCTTTCTCCCGAATGTTTGCGAAAATCCCCACTACGCAAGCTTTGATCACCTTGAAGTCTGTGATACTTTGTGGTTTGATCTGATCAAAGGAGCTGAACCAGAGTTCTGCTTCAAAGCG